>VWZK01001564.1:31958-47867 GCA_013396935.1 Baryphthengus martii
AAGAAAGACATGGAGGTGCTGCAGCAGGTCCAGAGAAGGGTTCAGAGAAGGGCAATGAAGTCACTGAATGGTCTGGAGAACAAGCCTTATGAGGNGTTGCTACCATATTTCCAGCACATCTAAGACAGAATGACATAGAGAAGTAACGAAGACTATCAGATCTAACTGAAAACCAGCAGTGAATGGGTTAAAGTGCAGTACTAACCTGAAAACTCACAGTACTGAAAACAGGATCAGAGGCTTCTACGGCTGTAAGATCCCAGTGGCCCCTGGTCAGATCCTGCCCAACTGAAGAGTGACAAATGCTGTTTGAGTGGTAAACTTTGCAAATGAACGTGTGACAAACCACAGAGTCCTCCTGGCTTATGGGACTGTTAACAACACTGACCTGCCCTGGCTCAGCAGTTCCCACTGGAGGAGAAAGCAGAAGCAATTAAAGGACGTTGCAGCTTCTGGCTGCCTTCAGGCTTATTGAGAAGGACATCACAGGTGTTACTAACCAAAAAGACACAGCACAAAGGCCAAAACATGGTCTGGGCTGTAGAGCAAGCGACTAGGCCAGTGCAGAGATATGGAAACCCCAGGTCCCTTTGAACCATGAATCTCTGAGCCGAAGTCGGAAGGGGCACAGGGAAGTGCGGAGTTTGGTTCTGTGTGAAGCAGAAGATATTTCTTTGTTCAGCGACTTCCAGCCTGCTCCCATAGCATGCAAGGTCAGGACAGGTTTCTTTCCAAGGAGATGGCAGAAATACCTTCATACATTATATTTCAGGATGGGTCTGTTAAAGTAACAGTGACTTGCACTTGCTTTCATTTCACCATCATAGTTGCAGAGGAACAAAAGCTTTCCTATAGAGAAATGACATCAAGGGCTCCTTCATGTCCGCTGAAAAGTACATGCTGCAGGTATTAGAAGGGAATAAAATCAAAGTCTCAAGTTTTTTTTTTCCTCAGTATCCAGCAGCTATGTTCCTCCCATGTCAAAGTACATCACGGCTACATTTTATGCAAATGCTGCAATGTCTTCCACGGGCACATCTCTTCATGCACAAGGAACTTTGTCTGAACCGTTGAGACGCTGCCTCAGAGAACATGAAAGCTTACCACAAATGCTGTCCAGGGTCAGGTCTAGGGGTCTCATTTCCTTGAAGAATTCCCAGCTAGTGAGGATGTCTTGGAGGAGGTCATGCTCATGTGACTCTTTTGGGAGCCTGCTGGCTGGGAAGGTGGTTTCTTTTTGAGCACTGGAGTTTTGTTCTTGCTTTTAAATACCTTATTGGGGTCCAGCTTGTTCACAAAGGAATCAGCTTCTTCAGAGAGGAGAGCTGTGTTGATGGTTATGGGTTTATACATGTTAAACCATTGCTGAAAGGCAGGATAGATGGGAAGGAAGATGTTAAAATCAAACTAAAAATCCACCCTGTTCCCCCTCAGCCCCTGAGACCTGATTTTAATTATCCACTGCTTTCTAGTTTGTAGTTTACAGGACTGTGCAGAATGCCTTGTGATAACGATACAC
Organism: Baryphthengus martii; assembly: GCA_013396935.1. Lineage (NCBI taxonomy): Eukaryota > Metazoa > Chordata > Aves > Coraciiformes > Momotidae > Baryphthengus > Baryphthengus martii. Next base: position 33,478 of record VWZK01001564.1, read on the forward strand.
ACGGCTCAGCTACGGCAACAGACCTGGAACTGCCCCATATTCCAGACGGGGACGAGGAGAACCAGACACAAACCTAACACCACCGCTCCTGCAGTGTAACTCCTATCAGGAGTAATTCCTGGTTTAATCCACAGGAGGAAAAGCAAAAGGAAGGGATGAAGCTAAGCCACATTTATTTAGATTCAGAGAAGCAGAAAGGATTAAAAAACCTTGGAATTTAAAAGTGCTTATAAATTGGAACCAAGCTAGTTGATCTTCTCAAAATACAGCCTCCCTCCCTCTCTTCATACATGTAATAATGCAGGATTTTTAACTCTTTTCATCTAAGATTTTGTTTTTGTTTCTCTTCAGCATGATTTTACATTTAGAAGTGACAGCAACAATACTTTTTTTGTTCCCAGATGCCACCAGAATGTTCTGAAGTTCTCATCTCAGTGTTTTTCCTATCAGTTTTCCACTGACAAAGTCAGGAAATAAAACTGCAGGGGTTATGTTATTAGAAATCCCACTGAAACCACCAGCAAAGTGTTGAACAACATCAACAAAAGATCAATACCAAAATGTAGATGGCAATCTATTCATGAACTGCTTAATGGAAAACAGCTTTAATACACCACCCTTGAAGGCCTTTAAGAATGATAATGGTTAACATACTAGGAGGATTTTAATTAACAGAGGCTGCAAATGATTAGGGAATACATGAATGATTTCACTAAGGTTTGTGAATATACTGAACATAATGAAATATCCCAGCAGGAAAGTTACAGAAAGGCAGAGCACAGGCACATGCTAGAGTTCCATGTACATGGCCTTGACTGACAGAACAGAGAACAGCACTAACAAGGAAGATATCAGAAATACAAGGAACCAGGTTCTACGGCCATTGATAGATGGGAAGTTGGCAGTGATTTTAGTGAGCAGTTCTGGTGTATGCACAGGGCTGAGGCAGGGCCAGGGAATGCCACGCTGGTAAGACAGCTGTCATGTCTGGGTGACATGTGGGATACTCACTGAGACCCGCCAGGCCTTGCCAACATGCACAGGCACTGGACCAACTTATGTGCTGTGTTTGTTAGCGCTGTCAGATCCATGCCCTGACCTCTCGCCAGCTGGGTTAGGGCTGAAGGCCCAGCCAAACACAGAGGAATGGCAGAGGCCTCTAATAACAGGGTTCTGGCAGAGCAGAATAGCAATTTCAGAAACACTGAGGGGCTGGAATGGTCATGAAACTGTACCAGAAGTTCTATGACTACTTCTAGAACCGCTGGCATTTAAATTGCCCCTTTTTGGGCATCATTTTTATCAAGACATCCCTTCATGCCTGAGGAGGATGCAAAATAATTAACATTCTTGACAAGGCTCAAGCTCATAGCCTTCCTCCGGGCTTCTGTCTAACGTGTACCTGGATCTTCCTCTCCACCCAGATAGCAGTGGGCTCTTGTTCAGTGCTATATTCAGAAAACTGATCTAGACAAATCTTACATAGCTTTGGGGTGATCAGCTTTACATCTCCTCATGGGCCAGCAGTCAGTAGAAGCGGAGGTTTGCTTCAGAGTCAAGAAAGCAAAGAAGTAATTTTGGTTCTGCCACTAGCTATTAGCGGTCAAGGGTAGAAAGCAGCTTGGGTGAGAAAAACAGGTTTAACAATGTCAGCACATTCAGCAACATAAAGAAATTAATGTTAACATGCTATAGGGGAAGGATTCATGGCCCCTTCCACGGCTCTATAAGCAAGCCCACTTCAGCCTACCAACTGGTTGTCAAAAGGTGGGGAGCTGTTTTTCTAGGCCATACTTATAAATACCGTCAAGCTGGATCCCCCTGTCCTACCTTGGCCTGGGGGCTGACCCCATAGCTGGTGAAGGCGTACTGCCACTGTGGGAGACCCAGGTGGGTGATAAGCAGGCGGTAGTAGGCTGTGAAGGTTTTGGTGAGGAAATGCCAATACAGAGCTCTGTCCAGGAACCATATCTCTGTGTCTGGGGAGACAACTAGAACAAAACAAACACAAATCACACTGCTGCTTTGCAGTTGTAAGATCAACCCCTGGTTGTTGTCAGGTGGGAGACATAAAACACTTACTAGAAAGGTTGCAGCTTCTAAAATGTGGCATCCCTGACTAACACAGATGATTACCCAGAGGCAACGTGGACTAATGCTTAGAGGATGGGTACTGAAAAGGACCTTACTAAAAATACTCTTGCAATAGCCATTATACTCACTTTCCCCACCATAAAATGGATGCGATGCTATTGCTTCCCAATCTAGGACTGATGTCCTACATGGAACACGCTTGGACATCAGCAACTTTTGCAGTCTAAGTTCAAAGTACAATTATGGCAAACATTTATCTCCCCCACAAAGTAAAAAGCAACTAACTCAATTGTCAGTCATCTGTATTACTGCATAGAGTTCAGAGTCTGTAAGTCATGGGAGTGTGTGCTGCCAACAAAAACACATTTTGCAAAATCTTTCCGCAGCGATCAAACATTTCTCTGGTGGTGACATTCTTTGTAGCATAAAAAGGAGTGATTTTACTTGGGAAACTGAGATGCTGAACATTGTCAATTAAACATGCAGCTCTCTGTGCTGACATCAACACCTGCAAAGAGTGCATCCTCCCCTTGTCCAGGTTATCCACTATATGTGCTGAAATTAGTAACGTGGGAAGGTAAGAGGACAAGCAGTTTCTGCCTTGGGAGCTGTACTCACATCCAATGAAAGACACAAGTTAACAATCAAAAGGTTTTCCTAAGAATACCACAATTGCACGCCCTGCCACAGTAAGCATACATGTATACACGTACACTTAGTGACCTGTGCACTCTGTCAGATGATAACTACAAGTGACTCAGGTGTTCCACTATCTGATGACTCACAACCATTTTCTGTGCATCCATCACAAGGAAGAGCTCAGCTCACATCTTTCACTCTCCTCTTAACCCTTCCTGTCAAATTTTTACTTAGCATCTGCAGGTTCTGCATCCATGCGCAAAGCGCAAGAACCAGTCTATGTCTGTCTCGATATGCTACGGACCTTTCTTACCATCCACCCTTTGTTTCTAGGAAGAGTTACAACCTTTCTCATCAAAACGTAAGCAGACTGTTCTGAGACACGCAAGTAGACAGAGATATGCTAGTAGCTGAGATCTATATTGTTTCAACATGATTGCCTGTAGGCTGTATGTGAATGATCTCCTGCTTCTATGCCTGCAGAAATCAAAAGTTATCTCTCAGAATCCAACACTAAAAGGAGGAAAAATGTTAGCTCTAGTTAAGCTTTTGTAAGGCTTAGCCCTGACTTCAGTGGAGACAGGACATCCCAATAAATGTTCATCTACAACCTGCAAAGCAGATCAGAAACGCAAGACAATTCTACACACATGGCCTCCAGATACAATCCACAAGAGATGACCAACTTTGCTCTTTTCAGTCTTACCTGGTTTAGCATGCTTATAAACGAGACAAACTTTCCCATTCCCACTGCATGGGTCTAATTCAAAGATCAGACTACGAGAATCGAAGTGTGGCTTCTCTGGTTTGTCTTCATTACCTGAAAACAGAAAAAAGTCTTCATGAAACATGTTTGGAAAACTGACCGTGACTTAGCTGCAAGAGTCAATCTACTTGATACTTATTAATAAATCAGCTGAGGAAGAATTAAATCAAACTATTATGTTTATAGTTCTTGGAAAGGATTAAGTTCCCCGTGTTTAAAAAAAAAAGTGAGAAATTTTAAATCTTTGGTAGGAAGAGAAACCACAGAGTCAAAATCAGATGGCTGAAAAAAAGAAAAGCTGCCCTGTGGTCCTAGCCTGGCATAAAACAAGATCAGATTTACAGATGTCACTCCTGAGAGGTGTTCGCCTCATCTTTCCTTAAAGTTCTCCAATGCCGGAGACGCCACAATCACCAGGAAGTCCACTCAAATCCATTGTTATCACTTACAAGTTTTCCTAATGTGGATCGTGAATCTTCCTTGCTGCTATTAAAGCCCATTACTTCTTTTCTATTCACCACCCCTTTTTTGCCCTGCTTTATTTTTTTCTGAGGAGGACAGGGAGAACAGGTTATTCTTTTGCTCTTGACAGAAGACTTTGATGAACTTGGAGACATAAATATTTCTTCATACATTCCAGTATGACATCAGAATTCCTTCTCAACAGCCAGATAGTCTGACTCATTCAACTTGTGACCCACAACCACCACAGAGCATTTCTACAGGACCATTCTGGGATTGTGTAGCTGCAAGTTCTTGCAGAACGTAATTTTGAATTCTAAAGCTGCTAGGGAAGAAGGAGGACATAAGAGCTATACTCTTCAGAGGAATTTTCCACTAAAGTCAGGATGAGAACTCTCATGGACTGGAGATGTAACTTTTTCTCAGTAAGTGCATCAGTGGATGTTTGAGTGAGTAGTTGAAAGCAGAACTCAGCCCATTTCATTACAATGGCTAGAAGATAAGGATTGCAGCCAAGCTGGAATGTGCAAAAAGAAACTTCCAGACATATTTAGAAACTACAAGAGCTGTAGAGATTCAGAGATAAGACTGAAGTCAAATAGCAGTTTTTTAAGGAGCCAGTATGCCACCTGGCTCTGTTCTCATCTTCTTAATTCTTCCAGTCTTGTAAGACTGTAAAACCTCTCAGAAAAGGATGGGCTTTTTTAAATTCTTTTTTCCTCTCCAAACTGCAGGATGCCCAGCACTTTTAGGCAGTCTGGAAACACATTTTCCAGTGCCATCTCACATTCACATGTATTTACCACAAGTTACTTTTCCAATTCCAAAGAGCATATCCAGCTGTCTTTTTACCAGCAAGACAAAAACTGTTATCTTTTGTTCATATAACACCATAAGCACACACAGACTTCAGAAGCTGAATCACTGCAGGAAGCCTCAGTTAAAAATTTGAACGGGGAGAAGGTAGAACAGGAGGGCTCCCAGGCTGTTAAAAGAGGATGCAACTAATAGTAGTGACTGGTAGTATTAACAATCCTCATGAGGTTCATAGCATACAGATCTACCTGTCAAGGCTGCACGGGACTAAGAGGACAAAGAGTAGATCCAGCCCAGGAGACAAAGAAAACCCCATCTACTTGGAGTGACCCTTTCTGTTGCTATATCCATGTGCTGTGTTCCAACATTATTACCCTAACAGAGCAAAAGGGATGAGGGAAAGCACATTTTCTAGCCTGTTAACAGAACCTCACCTTCCTCGTCCGTGTCATCTTCCAGGTCAGCAAGAGTTGGTGCATTAGGCAGAGTGTACACAGAGGAACCCCCAAGCCGACACAGCTTCGAGACACCGTTAATCACCATGGAGCCCAGGGGCATTGGGGTATCTGCAATAAGACTGATCATTAATCACATCCAGTGTCACGAAAGCATAGGAGGTACTTTTTTTCCTCCACAGATTAATTCAACCTCTTCTAAAACACAGAGGGGGAGAAGAGATGGATATACCCAACAGGTCTGGACACTTAATCAAGACAGGCTCCACAGGAGCAAAAACTAGGCTTTTTTAAACACAGAATCACACTTACAGGTGATGTGACACCATTTCAGAGCTGTGCAGGTATCAAAATTACTCTGGTGGCTAAGCCTGTGCTCTGGCTGCCAGCCCAGTCCTGTGAAACTGGCTATTAAAAATCCTGGCTAGCTACAGCCACCTTCTCAAAACTCTTTTCCGCACTGCTGTCCTTCATACCAGAAACCAACACACCCATTCATAGCTTATTGGGCAGCTCGTCCTCTTCCACCCCATGTACCTGCTCAGGGTGTCTCCTCTTGGTTCTCACTCCAATACAGGATTTTATCAGTGTGTCAACATGTAGGTGTTCCTGAATGAATGCTTGAGAACTTGTCACTTGTCTCTCCTTCTGAGGGCTAGTACTGTCAACAGACATCAAGACAACAAGCACCCTGTTCAGCCACATGCCAGTGTGAAGGGCCTTAGAAGGCACTACCAGATGCTTGCTCCAAAAGCAGTTATGTGAGCTGCCTTGGTCTTTGTGCACTGAAAACAAGACTCTTCAGAGGTCACAACACACTAAACCCCACTTGAAACACGAAGGGACACAGTGTAAGTGCTAGAGTCCTGATGTCAACTGTCTCTGAAATGAAATTACACTTCCTGAGGAATCCCCTGTATTTGACATCCATCTCCAGAAGCCAGAAGCGTCCGCAGCCCAATTTGACAACTTCACTTGAAGGCAACAAGAGCCAAGGTTAACGGTCGCAGAGTGAACGAACTGCCTGAGTCTTGCCAAACAAGGATGTGCAATAAAGCTCAGTCCTGTCCTCGCACCCATCACTGACTCCACAAATAACTGCAGTGAATGGACTTTAGCTGGTGGAAAGCAGAATCAGTCACTGGCATGCACATAGACTTTTTAACAGTAGAGGAGTTGTCAGAAGGTGACTCCTCCTACTGCCTTATGACAAGATAATGTACTAGAGCTGCTTCTCTCTCCATGAACTACAGAGGGAGTCTGGATTTGAGATTTAAACTACATAACTTAATCTGAGTGTCAACAGATGGCCAGTGTATTACAGAACGGTATGTATATCATGAAGGCTTGTTTGGTTTGCAGCCAGTGTTCAGTGTGTAGGTCTCTTTTACGGAAGTCTAGCACATGCAAGCAATAGGTTTTGCCCCACTGCATCAGGAAGGGACCTCTGACATGCAGTCCTATGTTTTTCCCCGTCAGGACATCTCCAAAACGGTCTATGATCCCATGCAGAACTGCACTCACTTATTAATTCAGAGGTCAGTTTTCTGTAGTCACTGATCAAACTGCCTAGCAGAAGCAAACTATATTTTTTTGTGAGTTAGGAATGGTGCAGATTTTTCATTCAAAATGACATGGTGCCTGTTCTTTTCCCCAGACTAATGCAGGATGCAGACAGAAGTGTATTGACTGTGCAGAAAGTAAGTTTGAAAGAAAAGAGATTCTGCAAAGAAAAGACTGGCTGCAATGGAGCCAGGGTATCAGTGGAGAAGGATACATGGACTCACCATCAGTCTTCACACTCCAGGTCATCTGGAAGCCATCGGTCATCAGATAGAAGTTCTTTAAATCCTCCGGCAATACACAGGAGTTTTTCTGCAAATCACAGTTAAAGTGTCAAGGAAAAATGCAGAAAGTGCCTCACACAAAAAGAAAATTGAATTATTTGTACAGAAATATTTGCCAACAAATGTTTTGCTTAACTCAAAGATGACCCAAATCAGCTCAAATATCTTATCCTAAAACGCTGAGAGAAAACTGCATATTTCTTGGGTCTGCGCTTCTGTATTAACAAAGATGACCGGGGAAAATTTCAGTTAGAAGTCATTCATCAGAACATTATTACAGGATTGTTCCTCAACTGAGATGACATATTCGACACTTAACAGGCACTCCAAAATCATATCACAAAATCACATATCCAGAATTACACATAAATTCACATATATAAGAACAATCAGCTTTTTCATATATAGGGCTTACAATGGGGTAGTTTTGCTTTATGTGAAATCAGACTAAATCTACCTGTTCCACTAAAGCATGTAGAATATTAGCACAAGGACTGTCTTCTTCTGAGAGATTTCAGTTCCAAGTAGGTGAGAGAAGCACAGAGTCAATAGCTACACATAATCAAGTGGGTCTGATGTTTCACTTACACAGTATGTGTGCAAATACATATAGAATCATTCTCACAGACCTGCTGGTCTGGCATCATCCCATCAAACTTCAGTGCTTGGCTGGGATTCCCAAGTCTGCTTCCCTCTGAGTCAACAGTGAGAGAAGCAATTCCAGTGAGCTGATGAGAATGCTTCTAAGAACCAGGTCCTTTCTTCTATACCTATTCCGGCTGTGGACAGAGCCTTTCTTATATTAGACTCTTCTGCTAAACAACATATATGAGGAAGAAAGGACAAAGGCTTAATCCTCAGAACAACAAGAACCCAAATTGCTATAAGCAACTGCATTGTAAGCACTGCTCCCGGCGACAGGACTGGCTGCAGACCAGTGACCCTCTGTTCCTGTTGATGTGTCAGGAAGACAAAATAAAACAGTACAGAAGACAATCAGTTTTAAGAAGACAGGCAACATGCGCGACTAAAGGACTTCGCTGTTGGTTTGTTTGTTACTGTTTCAGAGAAAAAAAAGATTGAGAAAGACTGAAGTGAGTTCATATTTAAAGTATCGTCAAACTCAAGACTCCAAAACAATCGGACCCCTGAGGTCCGGATAGTCTCTGATGCTGCAGGTTCTACAACCTCCGTGTTGACTTGTTCAAGGGCTGCACCACCCTCCTTTTACAAAGGATTTCCTAATTGCAGTCTCAACCCTCAAGTTGCAACTTGTGGTCAATCTCCCTTTTCAGTCCCATGTGCTTTTAAATCTTCTCAGGCACAGAGACACAAATAAGCCCCTTGAGGCTCAAGCTTGGTCATTAAACCAGGAGGATAGGCAAGTTCTTTAAAATGTTGATCTATGTTTATAATCACGGTACTCTCTGGGAGCTACATCTAACAGGGAAAACGGACAAATAATGTGCAGCTTGCAATATAGCATGTCTTACAATTCAAGTACTTTTGTGACAGGATTTTCAGTCTTTTCTAAAAAAGGTGTATTTCTTTCATTTAATCAGTTTTAAAGACATGTTGCTGGGCATGATCTGCTCTTTGTGCAGTTAGTTTGACACTCAAAGCAAGATAAGATAGAATTGAAAACTTTAAGAACATTTATAGGTAAGTAGTGCTGTCCCTTATATAGGCTTACCCTGCCATAGATCAAGATGTTATTCAGGTGAGTATTCACAGCCTGGCCTCAGAGACCTGGCTGGGTTCTGAATCTGTTACACAATTGCTTTGGAGAAAGCAGAGGTGTTGGATGCCAACAGCTGTTGTGCCTCTGCTAGGACTACCTCCCTACAGCTACTAGAAAATGTAACATTCAAAGTCTTATAAAATAAAGGAAGAATATTCTGCTAACTAGTAGGCAAGGAAAAGAAGCATGCAGTTCATGTAGCTATGCTTCCCTTTGGGCACGAACGCATAACACCTCAAGAGATGCCGATCAGATTCTTCCCCATGTGCATATCCACTTATCTGCCCTGATGCCTCCTCAATGCATCTACTTGCCAGCTGCACATCCAGCTACAGTGCTGGCCTCTGGCCGTCAATGACTGGCATGAGTAAGGGAAGGCACTGGCCACCTCCTGTCCACATGCCCTCCCTCCCCTAGGAACAGGGCAGCCTGTTAAAGTCTTACTCACAGTCACGTTCTTTGAGTTGTTACAGTCCCTGTCCCCTGAACTCTGGTGTACATGCTGTGCAGGATCCTCTAACCCACCCACAACCCTCACTTGTGCATGTTACCTTATGCTCTAAGCACATCCATTTATAAGGACAGTCTGCTCCAGACAAGTCCCAGATATTAATGGCTTTGCAGGCTGCCATAGGGCAGGTCACTTCACTTGCCCCGTCAGCAGCCTGGTGGCTAGCACAGTGCTTTCCTAATCCAGGTAGGGAAAATCTTCAGAGGGAACAGATATTAAAGCACAGAATCTGATACTGGAGAAACTTTGTTTTGAGAAGAATTTATCATCCTGTGATAAGAGCCTGATGGTTGAGGCCCCAGTGGCAAGCTTCAGGAGATTACTAAACCACATGGACATATCTGAAGTTCTTCAAATGTCTTTAACAAACACACCTTCTTCTGTGGTTCTTCTTAGTCCTAAATATTTATAATTTCATTCTGTACTTTCACCATTTCCAATTTTAAGCTGTAGCTGTAAGCACAGTGACTAGGTTTAAAACTATGAAGAAAAAAAAACAGGCCTACAAAGCCTCAGAAGAGTACAAATGTTTATATAGAACTTTCGGTCCATTTCAAAGCTCCCAACTGCAGTAAAAATGCAAAGGCAAACAGCTGCCTTGACTGCAGTGTGTGTTCTCCAAGCAGGAGAACCAGAGCTGTTGGGATGGCAAAACCTAAGATTTTAAAAGCTCCACCGTAGTATCCAGTTAAATACTCCTACAAACCAGGAACGGCCCAATTTAACAAACATAGCTGATTAAGAAAAAAGGAAAAAAAAAAAATCACATCTGGATAGGACTTCTGCTCTGAATGGTCCTTTTCTGGATGGAAAGATTAACTTGTACGTTTCTCCAAATGGCTGCCCTTCCCACTTTATTTTAGGATTCTCTGAACCACGTCCCTCTGCATGACTTTGAAAATGATGGTGCAAAATACACAGGTGAAAAATGCCATGCCAGAGCAGATATGGGGGCTATAGGAAAAGACTTTTACATAGAAAGCTTCACGGATCCCCATCTCTCCCACCTGACAGAAGAGATTGATTGATCTGTCATTTTACACTCTACCACGCGACCCTATGACGACGATACAGTGGTCTTCTGGCAGCAGAGACAGAAGCCACTACTACCTATTAAAAATGGCTCCTCAACCTCTGTACTGCACTTGCACAACTGGCAAGTTCCAGGGTTGTGATCTCCAGACCCATAAAATGCAATATTCCTAATAACGTGCCAGAAGTGACTTAACCACAGCTGTGGCAAGCAGCTTTTTTCGCTCCAGTCATCTGCTTACACTCATCAGCTCATAAAATAAAATATCCCAAGTGACCAATATGGTGTGTGAGATCTACTCCTTTTGTTTATTGTTTACAATACCCCCAATTAGTCTCCCAAGAAAGCACAGTCCATTGAAGATAGAGAAGAATATTAGAACCAAGGTAGTTTTGCTGCCAAGACCCGATCAGTGCTGGAGTCCACAGCTAAACCCCTGACATATGGCAGTTCACTTAAAGTACTGTTGAAACAATGCCTACCAAGCAAATATCCTAATGAAACGGACAGCAATTGAAACATACGGCTCTAGAGAGACTTCTCTAAAAAAAACGGAATGAGTTTTATCCAACTTCTGGGGAGAGAAGGAAGGGATCCGTATCACTTCTTAGTGCTTCCAAGCAGCAGAGAACATCAGCAGCCACTTTTCCCTCTCCCTAGTGTCTTGCTGTTTCATGACGGGTCTGTGCTAGCCGCCACTGAATGCAGATGTTAGTTTATGTAGCATAATGAGATGTTCTTGTTGCAACTTTCGCAAGTCTGATCAGGGGAGGCTCCCAGGAGGTTAACCTGGCTTGGATTTCTTGCCCTGAAAGGGACGGGGCTGGTGCAGATCTGATCTCCTGCTGCAGAGAACAGGATCTGGCAGTTCTCTTGAGTTCTCGGCCCCACAGGAGGGGAACACTGTGTCAGAAATACTATCTACCTCCCAACAAGCTCCTCCAGGCACCTCATGCACCTACTCTGCTGGATCCACTTCCCCACCTCCCCCATGAGTAGGGCCACAAGGCAGGTTCAAGATGGGCAGATCCTATGGTCAGAGGTGGCAGGCTCACCTCACGCTGATGGAGGACATTACAGGGAGGATGGCAAGAAGGACCCTTGTGGATGTGTACACCTGCATACATACTTTTGAGCCAAAAAGAGATATCGTAGATGCAATGAGGAAGACTTCTAGAATAGCCAGGAACCACCATCACAGTTGCCACTGTGATTTACGTGTAAAGAGAGTTTCTAAATTGTCTAGCAACCTAAGACAGTCCAAAACAAAAAAGCACAAGACTGCTTGAGGGCTTTCTAATGGTTTTCTTATAGAAAAATAAAACTTTGTAGACAAAGTGCATAAGGGGAAACAAAAAAAATTCCCACGTAGAGTTGTAGAACATGAAAGCTCCAGAAACCTGACGGCCAGGGATCACTTACAGGCAGCCAGGAGCAGTTCAGACACTGCTAACAAGCCACTGAGAGCAACAGGCAAAATGACCCCCTTCATTTTTCGTGGCCTACCGTGATGCTGAGCTCTGGGACCTCCAGCTCCCCCTAACGGATTGCAATTTTCTGTTTTTTTTGAAAACCAAAACAATGATGTGGGAGATTTATTTCTCTTCTGGTTGAGGCAAAAAGAAAATGTGTTTCAGACATTGTCACTGCAGATACCAGAGTGCCTTCTAGCAATATTTTAGTGTAACACCTGCTTTTAAAAACTGCACGTGGAGGGGAGTAGGGCAGTTGCTAGCCCTGTGAATGGGTTCATAGGATGACATACAGTCATTAGCACTGGTGACCTGGTAACTCTGTCTTTACTCCCCCTTCTATTTCTTGTGTCACTTTCTGGGGAAGAGAGAACATCTTGGCAGATCTAACTATCAAGAAAGGTGAAAAAATTATCTTCTTTTCTTAAAATATCTTCCACTGCTTGCAAGTTTTGGAGAAGCAACGCTACCCATGTAAGCACCTGACAATTGTATACCTTAAATAGTTTCGCCAGTGTGATGATCAAAAAAAAAAAAAAAATCAGAATCGATTTCAGGTTTGATTTCCTGAAGTGTAAGACCTAAAGCTCTTTCTGTCTCTACAGAAAGCCTTGGAAAAAAAATTTCTTCTGCTCTCCTACTGTCTTATTGCACTCCCTCCCGTCACCTTCCCCTGCAAAGCCTCACAGCAGATAAAGGGCATTCAACAAACTGATGTAAGATTTTAAAACTTTCATTGTAGCATCCAGTTAAACACTGGCATAAACCAGGCACAGCTCAATTTAACCAACACAGCTGATGGAGAGAAAAAAAATACGCATACTGCAAACATTAGAATATAATTTTAATAATTTGTAATTTTAAAAGGTTGATTTTCTTTTAAGAGTTTCTGAATATCATAGATTGTCTCTCAGCAGCAATATCTTTTCATTGCAAAACTGAAATAGGACTGGAAAAAATGATTCTAGAAAAAAATGTTAAAAAATATCTTAAGAATAGAGCTTTTATTTGGTGAGTCTCAACGAAAAGAGGCTTTTTGGGAAAAATAGAATGTAACTTTGGGAATAGTTTGACCAGTTTTCCCTATATCATACAAAAACCTCTGCAAGTACTTTTATAACCAAAGACGTAGAGGTGAGTTAAAAATACAGCGTGGCAAGATCTTGTTAAAATCTCCGCTATGGAGAAGTGATTAGGTGCAGAAGTATTGCCATCTAGCGGCTATGAAAAAAACAATAGTGATAAAAGTAAATGTGTTAAAAGATCAGGCTTCATTCCCCAAGCTCAAGAAAAAAGAAGATAGGTACGTTTTTATTGGAGAAGAGATATTTCAGGTTTTGTCAATGCAACTGGAACCATGAGCAAAGAAACAGCAGGCTCCTTCACCATTAGCAGTCTAGCTCAACTGTAGCTGCTTAATTTTCACCATTTACTTCCATAACTAACTTTGTCACTGCGGCCAGGGGGACCTGAAGTTTTGTTTTGACATCTTTCGAGCAAAGTGCTTTGGCTGCAGCATTTCAAAGTCTGGTATTACAAGAAGAGCTCAATTTTGAAACAAATAGAATTCAGTTCGGAGGAGCATCAGCACCTGGAAACAAGAGCAGTGCTGTGTTCAGGAGAGGCTGTCCTCTCCACTCAACAGAAGAATGAGCCAATGTCACCCAGCTGCTCCCAGACCTGCACTGGCTCACAGTCAGGATGCCCAGTTAATCCGACACCTGAACAACAGCTACAGAAAATCAGGAATCGGTTCACACGAACCTGAAAAACCGGACATTTTGGCCTGACTGCAGTTGCTGGCAACTGGACAAGTCTCAGTAAACACCACAGGCTGACACCACATACATTCTGACCTGGATTTATAAATTCTTTTTAAATATCACTAATCGGGATAGGATGTTATTAAAACTAGTGCAACATTCTTCCCTATGATTTAGGAGAAATTGTAAATAGCAAGGTGTCATCAAATGGGAAGTTATTTTACGTAGTGGGAACAAGTGCAGTCTCTGGGAATATGTGTGTTAGGGTATAGCCAGGATTGGGGCAGAGAGGGTGATTCACCCCACTCCATCCTCTGCCATGCTCTTTTCCAGAGGCGACTCAGCTTCCGCTGTCTCTTCCCTACACATGAGCGATGTCTAGAAAGCAGTTACTCCCCCAAGGCCACAGGACTCACAAACATCTGTATATTATGTGGGGACCAAAAGTGCCATCTCTGCCCACCAGTCAGGAGCCATCTGGTCATGCAGTCTGATGCAGAGAGGTCAGCTAACATGGAGTGAAGGTAGCACGTGTCCTTCAGTGTTCTAGGACAGGCAATGGGACATGCTTTGGCCAAAAGATTTGGTCAGTAGCCAAAGAGGGGGTAGAACAAACTTCCCATAATCCAGAAGGAAGCAGTTAATGACTTGCTGTGCCAGCTGGACACTCACAAGTCTATGGGGACAGATGAGATCCACCTGAGAGCGCTGAGGGAACTGGCACAGGAGCTTGCAAAGCCATTCTCCATCATTTAACTGCAGTTCTGGTTAACAGGGAAGGTCCCAGATGA
>VWZK01001564.1:47878-63642 GCA_013396935.1 Baryphthengus martii
GAGGTCCCAGATGACTGGAGGCTGCCAACATGACGTCCATCTACAAGAACCGAGGCCAGGCGGTAGATTAGGGAGCAGTTCATCTTGGGTGCACTCACACAGCACATAGAAGGCAACCAGGGGATCACGACCAGCCAACATGGGTTCATGCAGGGCAGGCCATGCCTAATAAACTTGATCTCCTTCTATGACCAAACGACCTGACTAGTGGATGAGGGAGGGGCTGTGGATGAGTTCTACCTATGCTTCAGTAAGGCCTTTGACACCGTCTCCCACAGCATTCTCCTAGAGAAGCCAGCAGCTCATGGCTTGAACAGGTATGCTCTTCACTGGGGTAAAAACTGGCTGGATGGCCACGCCCAGAGAGTTGTGGTGAACGGAGCTAAANGTGTAAAAAAAGACATTGAGGTGTTGCAGTGGGTCCAGAGATGGGTGAGGAAGCTGGTGAGGGGTCTGGAGAAAAACGTCTTATGAGGAGCGGCCGAGGGAGCTGCGTTTGTTTAGTCTGGAGAAGAGAAGGCTGAGAGGAGATCTTATTGCTCTCTACAGCTACTTGAAGGAAGGTTGTAGTGAGGAGGGTGTTGGCCTCTTCTCCCAGGGAACTAGCAATAGGACAAGAGGAAATGGGCTTAAGATGTGCATGGGGAGGTTTAGGTTGGATATCAGGAGAAATTTCTCTACTGACAGAATGGTGAGGCACTGGAACAGGCTGCGCAGGGAGGTGGTAGAATTACCATCCCTGGAGGCATTCAAAAATGTGTGGATGTGGTTCTTCAAGACATGGTTTAATGGTTATGATAATGTTTAGTAGACAGTTGGACTTGATGATCTTAAAGGTCATTTTCAACCTTAATAATTCTGTGATTCTTTGTAAGGAGAGGGCTGGGAGAGGTGGAATGAGTAGCTGAGACTGAAAAGAGAAATAGGTAACTGGAACAAACTGGGTGGCTCGGTGGTATTTTCCAGCTTGAGGCCTTTGCCTTTAATGGCTGTGAACAATAAAGAGCTACTTCATTTTGTTTGGAAGGGAGTTGGGAAATTGTTTCAGACCTGAGTCAGAACAATACTTGTTCTCCACTGAGTCATGATTGTTGCTGCCTACTACAGTTACGTGACTTCTTCTTAGAGTTGTCATTCTGAATATACCCACACTGATGAAGTTTCTCTAACAGATAAGGTGCCTGTGAGAGCCTAAAAGACAGAGCAGGACCTGGTTAAAAAAAACCCAAACATCGGTTTACGCTCCACTGTGCATCGAACTTGGTAACAAGCTGTCTCGTAAACACGCAGATGGCAGCCATTGCATCTGACACTCTCCACGGGCTGCTGTGTGTTCACACTGACCTCACTGTGGGATTTTTATGAAAATACTTACTTGCTCCCATGAAACGATTGTGTGGCGTTCAGCTGGCTCCTTTTCCACAAATGTCACCTCAGCAACTCCTGGAGAAGTTTCTAAAAGGAAAAGAGGAGTGTGTTTGCAGTTGGCACTGGTGACAACACCACTGTGAGCCACGTGATTTTGCAAGTTAACCTGAGTGAGAGCTGGGGACAAGGCATTAATGGCTGCAAGCATTGTGCTGGTGACTGAGCAGTCACTGTCTCTTGTCTGTAACTGTACTCAGCATGTCCTGGCATGAGGACGCCTAGTGCTGCACAAGGTGCCATGCTTTGATGTTTCTCAGAGATATATGCACACACATTTTCTATTTAAGGTGTGACCTTTTGGAGAGGATTCAGGGAAAAAAAATCAACCATGGGTTCTCTGGGCAAACTCTAAAAGCGAGATGAAATCTTTTTTTGCAAGCACATCCTGCGGTTTCAGTTGAGTAGGATATTTTCAGTTTGACACGAGATGTGCAGTGCTGCTGCGAATTGCTAACAACCATATTCCACAACGACAGGCACACCTCAGCGCTGGATTCAGTGAGTTTGAACAGATGCAGAGCCTGATCCAGATGCAGAATGGATCTGCATGAGCAAACATCAGTTCTCTGGAATCCCAGCTGGACACATGCAAATATGCAATGAGCACTAAGCTCATAATTTATTAAAATCAGCTGAATATTTTATGGGAAAGAATGCCATACAAATGCAAGATACAAATCTACATGGTGCTATCCTTGCAGGTGTGTGATAGCAGAACAGTCTCCCTTGCACTTATTATTTTATAACATTTTACTTCATCTACAGCCAACTGAGATAGTTCCCAGTGACTTCATTCACTTTGGATCAACTCCAGAAAGACTACTAACTAGTTGTTGTGGGAACTGTAAGCCCAGCACACAGGGCCATGGAACAGGAGTGATCACTATGCAGGGCTTTCAAGACCGGCTCCGCTGTGAAAGTACTGGCTCCCAAAGCAGTCACAGATACTATAATTGCTTTCTGGCAAAACATACACGGAGCGCCAGACAGGAAAGGCAGGCACTAGAGAGCTTTGGTTTGGTTTTTATCCACAGCACTGGGCTTTTAATTCTAGAAACAGCATTGTCCTTGTCTGTTCTTTTGGAGGAAGAGCAGCACTCAGCTTCAGGAATTCTAAACTCCATTTTAATTGGAAGTATTGATTGGTACATTGTCAGAGAATTTAAAAGACAAAGCATAGCACCAGAAAGACTCCAAGTTGAACTCAGGAAAAAGAAAACAAAATAAAATCATAGTAAGTCACCCAGGTATTCCATCTGGTCAAGGAAGGCCCCAACATACAGAAGATTCTCATGTTCTGCCAAGTTTCACTTCCAACAGATGAGTGCAAGGCAGAGGGAGATCTGTCTCCTAATCAGGTAGAAGTCATCCATGCGTATTCTGCTTCTACAGAAGCGTATGGAATCAATGACCTCACTGGACTTTTCCATCTAAGATATGCAAGACTTATGACAAGTTAAGAGATTGTTGTAACAACAGTAATTGTTACTTCTGTGATCAAAGAAAACAGCAGGGATGTTTAATTCTTCACGCACAATGGCTTGGCTGGGATGACAGAAGATTACATATCCTATCAGCCAAAGATGATGTCTGGGAATGAGAGAACTGCAATCTCTAAAGAGATCTGAACCAAATCCATGATCAAAGGAAAGAGAAACTCCATCTTAAAAGCCCGAACATTGTATTAAAAATATCCTGTGGGTAAACTGAAGACTGTGCTTAACAGCTGTGGGTACGTATGGACAGGAGCTCCATTAAACATTGGTGAGGAAAAGCAGTCTGACATGAGTTGCTTTTTCTTCCAGATGGAAGAAATAAAGAAGTCACCTAGGTTAGACCAAATATGTATGATAAAGCTTAATAGGAAGGAGTCACCTGAACTAGTTAACTAGTCTGGATGAAGATCACAGTAAACTCTATTCTGTTTTTAGGACATTTCATTTGGAAGCTTTCAAAAATTCATTGCAGTATTAATCAGAAAAAGCGTATGTAGTGGTGGGACACAAAGCAGAAGCAGGAAATCACAGCATTTTCAGTCCTTATGGTGCTGCTAATGCTGCCCATAAGTTGGATAAACAATCAGCATCTTTTTAAAATGTCTGAATAGTTACATTCTTATCTAATAAAGGCTATAAATAGTGAAGTATGGTTCTGCTCTGGACAGCCCAGAACACCTAATACCTTCCATTCAGATTTAGTTGTGAGCAATCAGCCTTTCCGGAACTTGCTATTAGTCACAGAATTTCAGCAAAATGAACCATACTAGCAATGGGAAAGACGCTTCTGTTTTTTTACTCAAATTATAGACTACATATTGCTTGTAAGAAACGTCCCGCCTTGTAGGGACTTCCAGAGAGACTATGAAAAAAACAAAACAATCTCCTCCCTCCAACGATCTTATATATTGAATTTGTTTAAAGGGCAATTTTAAAAAATGTTGCCATGAACATTTGTTCATAAAGGTATTGGAAAATTGGGCCTCAAGGTGTCATAGACTGTTTGTGTAAAATTTTCTTGCTTAAAAGCAGTATGCTGAGTCTCACTGCGTGATCATTTCTATCTCCTGAAAAAAATGTTTCACAAACTCAACTGAGTTAAAAGCCTTTTACCGCTTTTATGTTATGGTAGGCAAAAAAAGCATCTACTGGCTTCATGAGGCTTCCCAAAGGAAGATTTAAAATAAGATTGTTTCTAATGCTACAAACTACCGAGTGAGGCATCTTTCTGAATGAGATACACTTTGTTATTTGAAAGAAACAAATACTGAACAGATTGATAATGTTTCTTAATTGGTTCAGCAATTCTAATTAATACAGTGGCATAAATTTAAATGCTTTGGATTACTTCACTGGGAAAAAACATGCAAACTTCACATAAGGAGTGGAAAGATGGAGAAACAAACCAGAGTGAAACATCACTGGAATGGACTGAGGTGAGCATTGCTATATTGCACAACACAAACAATCAGAGATAAAGACGGAAAACTCCAAAAAACCCACAAACTCAAACCAGGAAACACCTTCCCTGTGAAAGGGATGCTACAGGACTTTCAGAGCCAAACCTGTGCTGCCATGCCTTGCTGGTAAAGACGACACATCAACCCAGAACAGTTTATATGGCAAGACTACTCTTGGAAGTATTTAACATGTAGATCTCATATATCTGAGGTTCGGTGGTTAAAATGTGGGCAGGGCTAGTGATTTTTTAAAAAAAGAGATATCTCAAAGAAGCATTTGCCATGATGACTGATTATCAGTAGTTTCACCTTTTTCATGCTCTCTCTCACAGAGTAGAATTATGCTATCCTGACCTCACAACTGGGATGAAAAAAAAACAACCCCTGACCTGAAGAAGTCCAACAATAAATCAGTAAGAGAACGCTGAACAGAGATTGAGGATGAAGTCCTGTCCTCCCTGAAGCCCAGAGCAAGATTTTTGACCTGATCTTTTAAATCTCAACTGCCTGATCAGCTATCTAAAAACACGTGCAATTAGTGATACACTTAGGATATCAGACGAAACTCACTGTCCTGGACTAGTGGCTGGGTGAAGTAATTAGAGTGGTCAATTTTTAAATTCACAGGAAGAAGTTCTGGGATTGCAATTCGTGATGCTGTCGTACGCAAGGCCTGGGGCAGACACTATTTTCCAGCCATACAAATATGACAGTCCTGTGCCCCAGCAGCTTGGGTTATAGACAGATGAAAAGTCCGATGCTAAAATCCTTTATACAGGCAAATACTTTCGCCCACTCTTGTTATTCTACTGTCATGAGTAATGTGTTGCCTTAGAAGCCTTACTTTCAGAAGATGAATGCCTTCCACTCCTGCTGAACTTCAAAGGAAACTGCAGGGACGCAGGAAGGCTCAGGATCTGAGCAAAAACCAGAGATGGAAAGGAGGGCATGTAGTGGAAAAAGTCCCACGGTATGGGAATAAGCTGCAAGGAGACTATTTATTGGGAGCTGATCCTGAGTAGATGCTCAGATTAGTCTCCTCTGCACCACACCAAACTCCTTCCATTGGGTATTCTGCCTGCTGACCCCGCATTATGAAAGGCTAAGAATTATGCACGATTTTGAATAAAACACCACCTTCTCTTTCTTTTTGCCTGTTTAGTTTTTTTTTTTTGAAACTGTAAGGTTCTCTTAAATCGAGAGATTCAGGATTTCTGAAAGACGGGTAGTTTTTTGTGCGTGTAGAAGCAGCACAGCCGTGTGCTTCCAAAGGAAGCAACGTGACAACCGTAGGACGACTGGGGTTCAAGCAGCTGCAGCGTGGTTCCCAGGCTTCCCACCCTGGGTCTGCCTCGCTGTTCTCGGCTGCAGGGCTGCCAGGCCTACCGGGCCCGGCCCCACGGCTGCAGCGAGGGCCTCGGAGCAGCGACTCCGGGGCCTCGGCAGGGTCCGGGGACGACAGGGCCGCTCTGAGGCGCTGAGGGACGCGCCTTTCCCGCCTTCGGGCGGTTTCCATGACAACCGCGTGCCATTTACCCCGCCTCGCCCCCGCCCTGCCCCGAGCCGAGGGGCTTTCTTATACCGCCACTCACCCAGTATCCGTGTGACCCCCAGGGTGAGCTTGTCCAGATAGGGCTTGATACTGGCGGAGGGCTTCTCCTCCATTCTCCGCAGGCCCCCGCCCGGCTCCCGACACCGCCAACGCCCCGGTAACGCAAGCGAGACGGACGGGGGAGTCAGTGCGTGTGTGTGTGTGTGTGGACAGGGTGGGAGGAATTAACCTCTTTTGTCCTTCCTCCCACCCCGTAGCCTCCCCTGCGCCGCGAGGTGCGCTGGGAGGAGTAGTTCTCCCGGCTGGTGACCCAGCCAGCCTATGGCGGGCGGGAGGCGGCCTGACGGGAGAGGTTGTTTCAAGACAGTGCATTCGCCTTGTGGTTCGGAGCTGGGGGAACTACAGCTCCCAGCATGCTCCTCTCTTCCGCGTGCCGGCAGCTCCCGGTGGCCCTAGGCAGCGGCAGGGAGGAGCCGACGCGGACAGCCAATGGGCGGCGAGCGCTGGGGGGGCCGCGGGGGGCACTCTGGGAGTGGCGGTTGTTTCAAGATGGCGGAGGCGGCCGCCGGGCCGGGCAGAGGTGTTTACTGGAGCCCGGGCAGTATCCTTCTGCAGGGCGGGGGGCCGCCGTCCTGGGGCTGTGCCGTGGCGGGAGGGGCCTGGGCGGGGGTTGCGGTCCCGGCGGCGATGAGGAGGGGAGCGGGGCGGCGGGATGCTGTCGGGGAAGGGTTGTTTGCTGTGGGGAGGCGGCGCGATGGGGAAGCTGAAGCGGGGGCTCGACCTGTCAGGGCAGACGGCTGGGAAGTCTGCGATGGGGTTTTGGTGTGGAGGAAACCGGAGCCGATGCGGGGCTGCGGGACGGGTGGGTTTTGTGGCCATGACACAGGAGGTCGGGGGGCTCCTCTCGGGAGTGTGGGCGAGCTCGGCCTGGGGGGAGTGTTTGGGCGTTGGGCTGTGTGCGGGTGATAAGAGGGGGGTTCCGCACGTCACGAGGAGCGGAGAGAGCCGTGGGATTGAAGAGCAAAGGTGACCGGCGAGAGGAGGGAGGGTTGGGTGTGACCCGGTTGGGAAGTCCTGAGGGAAGTAAATATGTAGGAAATGGGGGAAGTGAGTTCAGCATATGGAGACTTGCAGGGGAATCCAGAGAGAGAAACTGAGTCTAGAGACTGAACAGGCAGCAAGAAACAGCTGTGCCTTTTGTGAGCGGTATCTAAGCATGGCTACAAGCGTAACGTTTAGCGTGAGCCTCTGAGGGAGCTGGAAGGACAAGTGGGAGGGTACGGTGGCTTTGTCGGCAGAAGATGTGCAAGCTCCAGCTGTGGGAGACTACGTGGAACTGGACGCATAGATGGAGTAGGTGGTGGTTGTAGTGTTGGGAATTCAGCCTGTAAAAGCTTGGCTAGAGAGATACGTGCTTGCATGGTTCAGAGAGCCAGGAGTTAACACTGATATTTGGGCTCCTGTGGCTGAATTAGAGGCTCAGCTACTTAAAGGCTTTAGCGGTGGAACTGGTAGTCTGGCCTGTCAGAAATTTAGGAGCTGACAATTTATCTGTGGGTATGAGGGGCTTGAGGCATTGTTGTTGCTCACACTTGAGAGTGAGATTCCAACATCAGCTGGAAGTGATTGAAAAGTATGTGTGTTTGTTCTTCTATTTATGTTTGATTTTGCACCTACTGGAAAACAATGCAAAAATGAAATGGGCCAACCATCCAATGCTCTGTTTAGGGAGCACATTGTTATGATTTCCAGTTTGTCTTTAAAAAAAAAAAAGAAGCCTACAATTATTTCTATGATATGATGATACGATGAAGGTTGGGTAGTCACATACTAGATTTGTTACCACGTTGTCACTACTCTATTCGATTGTGGAAGTGTCGATTCAGGAATCACACTGTATTTTTATCAGTTACTGGAGTGACAGGTTGTTTGCCATGACTAAATGCACTTTCTTGAGCCCAGCAGTGGCCTCATGTATCATGGCATTCCCAGGAAGAGAGCTCTTTCTGACAACCATTTCCATTTTACATGTTTCTGCGAGCAGGTAGCGTTGCCTTTTAATCTTGGAAATGTTTAAATACCTGAAAAGGCGTATGGCACAAGAGCAAATAATAGCGGATGCTTTCAAAAAAAGGGAGTGGAAATTTAGGAGATTCAGTAGTGTTGATTTAGTAGCTTTGGAAAACTGAGCTTCTCTCTGTAACTGTTGCACAGGTACAGCACACCAAGGCAGGTGCACTGTTGCTTGCTGTAGGAGAGCATTACAGCATCACAAGGTGTTCAGTTTCTTCAGTACCTATGATGAGTGTCTCTGTTGAACATCAGCTGTTGTGGTACAAGCTTTATAAAGTATAGTCGTGTTATTGGGAGTCTTGAGAGGCACATGTCAGTGGACTAATGATAAATGGTCGATGCTGGTACCGTCCCCAGTCTTCCTCTCTGGGACCAGGACGTTGGACCTGTTTATGAATCATCTCTTTTGTCACTGCAGCTTTCGGCCCAACTAGTTGAGGGAGCCCGGTCTGGCTTTGGTTGGTTCTCATACAGGAGGCTGCAAACCTTCATGGGAGAGCGGTCCTGGTAGCTGCGGTGGGTAACAGCAACAGCTTTGGCTAATTTTTTTTGTCCTGCTGCTGGGTATCTACCCACGACAGTGCCAGTACTGGAGGCAGACTTCAAAAGCCAAATGCTGTTGAGGCAGATCTGTTTTATTTTGTGTAGCCATGTGTTGACACACAGGTTAACCGTATGTCAGTCAAGAAGGTAGTTGCCTGCGCTGACGTTCATTGTTTCCTGTAGTAGTATGAGTTGAAGATACTCAGTGTTGTGCAGATTGCTGTTGTCATTGCACTGACACAGCTGTTTGGGCTGGGCTGCCCTCCAGACTTGGCCTTTTGATCTACCTTGATGCTTTTTGGAAAAAGAGAGGACACAGTGCTTTGCTTTCAGAGTTTATTCAGTTTCATCACCTGGTTCGTGTCACGGCCCCACAATGTCTTGTGACAGCTAGAGATAGTAGGCTGCAGCTTACGGGTGAGAACAAAAGAGCTTTCAAGGTTTGTAGAGAGATGGCTTTGGCAGTAGTACTAAGTGAACATAAACTGGTGTGAGACTGATGGGTGATAGTTTTGTTTACAAGTGATAAAGTGGATCAACAAGATCACAAGTGAGCCTGTGATCAAGCCCTTCTCATGTCCCGAGTGCCAGCTGTGTGATGGATAGTGGGTATTTATTATGAAGTTGCTGTCCACAGGGGGAAGCTTCTAGGGTATTGCTGATTTTCTGCACTGTGTAGTAACTTATTGAATTAAGTTTTTGAAATGACACTATCAAAACCAAATTTTAGTTAAGACAAGAGTTTGCACAGGTTAATTGAAACATATTTCACAATTTGACTTTATTGCGTGAAGACGACTGCAAAACCTTAAATGCATTTATCTGTAAACAGTACAGAAATTAGGTAATTGAGTTAATTGGCCAGCCTTAGAAGGCTGAGGGAAGTAGAGAGGTAGAAAGATAGTAGAGCAGAATTTTGTGCCCTATGCTTGTGTTTTTCACTTTAGTATAATTTTAGTTACTCATGTGGGAATCAAATTCTTTACGTTCAGCTAAATGAAACTTGCTTAAAGGAAAAAGTTCTAATTTACCCTGAATTGTCTTGAGTCCTATTTTTAGTGGCTTTTAGAAGGTGAGGATTCCAGTTCAGTGACTGCAAACATAGCACAAATAATGTGGTACTCAGTCCTTTGTGTTTTTCCAAGTGTTTTCTGCAGTCGAGTAATTAAATAGTTAAAGCTCTAGGTTATTTGCGAGTTCTTGAAACTTAAAAGAAAGTCAGTCCTCAGGCTTTCATGTGTTACTCATCATATGATGATCAGATGAGAAAGATCAACTTCCTTTCAAACCTTTTGCATTTATCCTCATTTATGTTTCTTAGAATATATTGTACAACATCTATTTCATCACAGCATGAGTATGCACTATTTTGGAATTTGTCTTCTCTACATATCAAGAGGTTCTTTGTATAATGATAACCTGCTCTAATTTAAATAAATATTATTACTTCATTATCTTAGTAATTGCACTTGTAACTGGGGCTGGTCCCTGGAGTCTTTTGCGAAGGTGACCTCTACGATAATCTTTACAGGCTGAAAGTTAATGCACAGTGAAGAAGGACTAATACTTTTTTGTTTTAACAATCTGTGTGCTGTTAGTTTTTTCTAGTCAAATTTTACTTGCTTTTGGTGCTCCCAAAGTGTTGCCAGTTAGATTTCTTACCAACAGTCTTTTAAAATTGAGAGCCGAAATACTAATTTTCATAGTTTTGTTGAAGGGACCAAGCTTGCTCTGTGTTTATTACCTTTAACAAAGTCACGTGCAGTTTCTGATGAGCAGCCAATGGTATCTGTTTCAGGTATGACCTTCTAATAGCTATAAACATTTTTTTTTTTCTGTGAATGCTAAACCTTGCAATGTCTTTTCAGATACGTGTTTTGTGTACTTAAGTGTGTAAGGTTCAGAGACGTCACAAGTTGTAATGGGACGTATAGGACTATAGCAGAGGGTTTATGCTCTGCTGCTTAGATAAACATATGGTATGAGATGAACAGTTTCAGGGGAGTTATTTCTGTTGCCAGTACAGCGTAGTTTTATCCATTCTATAAGGTAAGATGAATTTTTAATGTGGTCTCCAAAGAAGGTTGAAGCATTAGATATGTTTGACTCTTCTGTAAATTTTGAAGAGAACAATTGAAATAAAAATTCATTGTGTAAAGAGAAATCAATTTATCTTTTTTATTCATTCGCTTAACCTTGATTTAGGGAGTGCATGCTTGGGCCTATCCCTTGGAAAAATATGGGTATTCTTAGTGCCCTTTCAGAATTTTTCTTAATGTTTTCAAAGACACCTTTTACAGTGACTCTAGATCCTGAAAACATATCTGGGGATGATTAACTCTACTAAAATTATGTGTACATTCAAAGTATGTCCAGCGGTTAAAAATTCTGAGGAATCCTACTCTCTAGTTTTGGAGTAGCATGGTTACCCTTCAAAACTACTGGCCAAACAGCTCTGTGTGTGTTTTGTAGGTCAGGCCAGGCAATGCCCCATCATTATACTCTACCCTGGAAAGAAAGCAGTAATCCTAAATTATGGAAATGGATTCACTCTGGCAAATACTCTTCCACCTCGGTGGAAGAGAATTTCAGAAACGTTTCCCATTGTGTAGGAGCATGGAGACGTTAAAGCTTATAATATAGTTCTTTCACTTGAAATGCGGGTGCACTTCTGAAATTCATTACCCAAAGAAATGTAATCTATCTGCTATATAAAATCAGTATTTTTTGTTCAAACCTTCTTGTACTTCTGGACAGTCAAAAGGCAAATCTTAAGGCAGTAACAAGAAATACCAGCTTTTATCTGGCCCTGGGCGGTTTTAGTGTTAGTGTCAGTGTTGACACTTCGTAACTGTAGCACCAGGATTTTTAGTGTTGTTACCTTTGATAGTGACGAACTAGTTCTAGTTACGGCAGGAAGCTTTTTACAAAAGGTATTTGGAGTGTTTACTACAGTGTTAAGTTACTCACATGCCTGGTTCTGAAATGAACGCGCAATTAGACTGAACAGTCAGTGGGTTGTCTGTATAACAGGAAAAGGTTTTATTTTATCACAAATGATACTTTTAACAGCATAGCTGCTGTTTCTTGACGTTTGAGTATCAAGGCAGAAGCTCAATTTTGTGCTTTTGCATCTCAAACACGAGTTTTGCATTGAACCGCAGCCTGAAGACGACACGTGCATTTCAGAATTTCCTTTAATGTTCATTGAGGCTAGGTGCACTTCAGCACTGTGCACCTTTTTTTCTGCTGATAAACATTCATCTTAACAAAATTTTGTTAATACCTGTGAAGCTGGGCAACCGCAAACATACACCTGAAATACTCTTTTTCAAAAAGAGTTGCTAAGGCAAGGATGTCTTCATGTAGTTCTGTTGTAGAAGGCAAGAGAAGGGTCCCATTTCACTTCATAATCTGTGTGTTCTGCTTGTCTTTCATCTACAGGAGTGTCTACAAAAGGAAATTTAAGAACAGCGTGTTTGCCAAAATACCAAAAAAGTAAAACTGAGCTCAAGGTGCCTGTAGCAGTTGCTTCTGTTTCCATGGATCCTGTTAGAAACGCAGGAGATCTGACAGGGCAGCAGGTCAGTAAAGGCAATTTTTTTCGTGATCTTAAGGGTGCGAACAGTAGAGAAATGACAGAGTATGTTTAGATTGAAAACTTTTAAATGGTTTTAGAGTACTGTTAGTTTTTGGAATGTCTTACACTTTTTGACCGCTTACGTGATGGCTTGCTGGCAAAAATTACTTTTCCAGTCAGATTGGTCGCCCACCTGAAGAGAACAAAGGCTGAATGTGCTGATTTATGTAAGTGGTGTGTACCTGGGGATATGTAAACTGGATTATATGTATTTCTATGTTTATATGCGTACAGAGAGAGAGTGAGTGTTAACTTTGAATATCCCCTGATCTATTTGTTACTAGACAAACAATGAGAAAAGTGGTCTTCTAGTCCATTCAGCCTCCTTGCTTTAATCATATCACACAGAAATAAGACTTGTAAAATTATTTTTTCTTTTTGCTGTGGCTGCTCGTGTTGGAAGGGTAAAATCACCTTCTGATTTTGATTGCAGAAGTTAAAAATGCATCTGAGTTGAAGGAGTAGCTTTGTCAGTTGACATTATCTTTGGCTCTGTTTTGAATTGTTTGGTCTACTCCTGTGACAATAGGTGATGCTTTTCCTACAGTTTATTGAGTTAGAAATTTCAAAGCAGTGGGGTTTCCTTCAGAAGATTGTTCTGGATTGTGATAGATATTGTGATACTCAGCAATCTGTTGAAAGGTACCGTTTTTCTAACATGATTTGTGTAGTACAGTGACTGTAAGTCATTTGGGCACTGTTAAGTCACTCGCCTAGTAGTCATTTGGGCAACTCTGTAAATCACTAGGGTTTGGTGTCCTCCCAGTAACAGGCAGGATCTAAAACTTTTGACTGCTTCTGAGTCACTGTTATATTATCATGCAGTTAAATCTTCTCCTTTGTCTGGGCTAAGATATCCTTCTCTGTTTTCTGTGTGCTGAGTAAATGCTGTGCCTCACAGGTACTTTCAAAACCGATGTGAAGACAGATTACTCGATTCTCATTGCTTTGACAGTGTCATTGCCCTTCGAATCCTTCAGCGCGACACTAATAACTAGAATTCATTTTTAGGGCCTCTCCTACACGTGCCTCTTTCCATTTCTCTTTTTATCAGTACTTGTCTTTAGGAGGCTGGTATATACCTCTGCTTTGCAAACGATGCTGTTAAGTGACATGCAGAGAAATGTCTGCATAATGGGGGCTTTCTGTGAATCTTTCTCTAGAAGCATCTCTTTGTAAGTATCTGGAAGCCCACTGCCTCACAGATGCCTTCCTGTGTCGCCTTAAAATCTCTCTTGTTGTATGATTGTGCTGTTTGCATTACTTTTTGTTTAGATAATTTGTACTTTTTTTCCTGTGAGAGCTGTTGGGGTAGAAATGGTGGTGTTTTTTGTTTGTTTTTTTTTTTAATATAATACCTCATAGGCGAAATCCTTATTGGAAATTCAACTGTGCTTTTATAATATTGACAATAAAATGTGTTCAAAGATTTTTCTCTTTTCTGCCTTGTTTAACGTTTTGTTTTTCTCTTACCTTGACAAATCCTCCTGAAAACTTTGTACTCTAACTTTGAAGATAAGCTCTGAATCACTTGAAAGAAACGGAACAAATACACTTTACTTCATTTGAAGGAAGATTTCACAAAGTTTTTTGTGAGTTTTCATCACGGACACAACTCTTTAAGGTGTTGTGTGTGTTTCTAGGGCACTTTAACATACTTTACAGTGTTGCACTGGTATGTAGCTCACCATTATGATTTACCAGAGTCTTCTCTTTTGAAGAGAGTGGATTGAATTTTGCTCTCATAGGAATCTTGGCAGAACTGATTTACCTTTCCTTCGAATACCGCAAAGGAGAATGACAGTTTTGGAAAAGACTTGTGGTACGTCTAATAAATCAGTGGTTTGCTATACTGCTCTTGACAAAAAATTCCCATCTTCTTACTTTCAGTTTGAACAGAAGT
The DNA here is from genome assembly GCA_013396935.1 of Baryphthengus martii. NCBI lineage: Eukaryota > Metazoa > Chordata > Aves > Coraciiformes > Momotidae > Baryphthengus > Baryphthengus martii. Next base: position 61,974 of record VWZK01001564.1, read on the forward strand.
TGTGTGCTTCTCTTATGCAAATTGTTATCTTTCAAAGTATGATTTATAAAGTGAGAGAATCTTCCATTTGCGTAATACATTTCATCCAGAGTAGAAAACTCTGTTCTACCCTGAGCTGTGTAGGAAGGACAGAAATCTGGAAAAAGGAGACGATACAGTCTTGGCCTCTATCTCATTAGTCAGCTCGTTTTGATGGTGGAGCTGTTGCTGTGCGTAATTTGACTGGTTCATTTTGACATATGTTATGGTACACTCTTGCCTGTGAGACAACTTTTGCGTGCCATTCATCCCTACCTGTGGGTGATACAAAGAAAGTACATACTACCCAGACTAACTTTTCAGATTTTCCTATTAATCTCACAAATATTTGTATGACAGTGTGTACGTATGTTCCGGTAATAGCTTGAGGTACCTTCTGGTAAAATCTTCTTCAGTAATGTGATCTAGCTTCTGGCTCTTTTTTTCAGCGAAAAATGTCCTGTAAGTTTTTACCTTTCTTAAAGAAGTTCCATCATCTAGCTGCAGAAAAAAAAATTAAAAAAAAATTTCAGGCTTTTTTGTCACAGAGAATGGAAATACTTCAACCATATGTTTCGCTGAAGTAAATTCAGTTAAGTTAAAGACATTCTCCCTTCATTTTTGTGGCTGTATATAGCATATGTTTAGGAAGGACACTGAAATCAAGTGTCCCCTTGAAAAGCCCTGGAGTTTAATTTGCTGTGTGAAACTCCTTTCCTTCTGCCTCCCTCCTCAAGGAAAGTACACTGAATTAAAATAAGGGCATACTCAAGGGCCAGGTGTGTATAACACGCCTCTGTATAAAAAATCATCACCTCTATCAAAAGTGACATAGTCCTGTAATTGTTTCAAACCACTAATAAAGAAGCAATTAGCTAAGCATGGAAGGGGGCAGTTGCTCTCTGATGTTTGTAGATCAGATGCCATTGCTGTTATGAGGGGAGAGAAGCTGGGAGTTTGATTTGTACACTCAGAGGTTGTTCTGTGCTGTATTGTGTTAACTTGGCCAAACTGCAAGGCATTTGGTAGCTTTCTTGCATCTCACGTTAAGCACTGTATGCGTAAAAGTCTAAACTGAAAATAAATGAATTAGATTAAGTGGAAGTATTTAAACTTGTCAAAATCTTGGAATAGAATAGCATAGCTTTGATTTCTACCTTCATTGTGGGATTCTTATTTCGTGCTTAGCACTAGAACTGGAGAACTGAGTCACGGACGACAGAGATTTTTTGATAAATAAAGATAACTTAGAAGTGTTTCTTGTTTGGGGTCACCCAAAATAGGTAATGCCAGTAAACTCGATAGAGGGGACCGTTGCAAACGCGAACGGCAATATGCCCTCTGGTGGACATGGATAACAAATACTACAGTTCTCTGTGATAAAGGGATGCTTTAGAACAACTGAAGTACTGGAATATGTTAAAGGTTTGTTTTGAGGAGTAGTAAATATGAAGGTAGCAAATAAGTGATAAAACCAAACAACACTGACATGTGAAAGGATGCGTACTTTTTAGTATGTTGAAAAAAATCCTTTGAAATAAGGATTTACCATCTACTAACAAGATATTGCATACCTTTTTTTTTTTTTGCAGTTTTGCATGCTTTGTTTGTAAATGCTAAGGTGGAATGTGTTTTTTTTTTCTTAGTTTTT
>VWZK01001564.1:68147-97411 GCA_013396935.1 Baryphthengus martii
TTTTTTTTTTCCCAGCACTTAGGATCTTTGAAGGACAAGTTGCCTGTGGAAGCCCGTATTACAAATCTGCAGTGTGTGGCCTCTCGGGTTACCTTCTCTCCTGGGTTACGCTGCCTCATATTTAACCAAATTGCTGCCTGGCTTTAACTTCAATGTCAAAATATTNTTTATAAAAAAAAAAAAAAATAAAAATTTTTTTCTTTTTTTTTTTTTTTTTTTTTTTTTTAATGTGTGTGTTCTACTTTAGGAGCAGTATTATGCTGCGGTTCTCTTAATTGGTCAGGCAGTGAGACTGCAAATGAGATATCCCTAAGCTTGTCTGGAAATTATTTCTTGTTGATAGGTAAAGCATACCTGGGATTATTGCATCACCAATCACACTTACCTTTTGTGCTTAAAAAGTCATTTGGAGCTATAAATTCATGCTGTGAGATCTAGTTTTGTATTTTGCAAGTTGCATATCATAAAATGTAACCATTGTGCAGTGAATTCAATTATGTTTTGGGGTGGTTGGGATTTTTTAATATGTTTTTTAATTTTTACAAACTGACCATGATACTTCAGTAAAATGTATCCGATTTGTAAACAGTGTCCTTAGACAAAGAGTGCTGCCATTCTCTCTTCCTGCAGTTCTGGAATTAAAAGTCACTTTCTTGCTCAGTCCTGCCAGAGACATGTTAAGATCAACTCTGGTACAAAAACTTGTTTCATCTTTTCAGAGCACATCTTTCCCTTGAAATACCTCATTTAATTCCAAGAGTTCTGTGTGTGCTGGGCTCTGAGTGATGCCCTTATGTTGGTCTTTGCTCCATTTTTCCTACCCCTGTAGTCTTGCCTGTTCTAGATGCCATTCTTTCCTTGGAATTTAAAAATCCTGTTTTTTGAGGATGGTCCCCAAAATATTTTCGTCTTTGCTATCTAGTTGGCAGACTACTATCAGATAAGTGTTTCATACAAGAAGTTCCCAAGGAATGCAGAACTGTTTCCAGTGTTTGTGTCTTTGCTTTCTTTTTATTTTATCTTCTGTCTTAACTTGGTCAGCCACAGTTCTTAATGCATTCAGATTTCTTGGTAAAAGCTGCATTCTTTTTTTTCTAACACTTTAAAAAATAGATACTACTATTTTAAATTTGCTTTTTCAGCTCTTCTTTCTTTAGTAAAGATTTGTAAAGGCCCCTTCAGTCAGGAAGAGTTCTTTGGAGTTTTGTCCCTAGTGTAGTGTTGATATGCATAATGTCATGGCTCTTTCTTGTGCATGCCAGTTTTTCATTAGACATAAAAAACCTAAAGTGCTGTTGACCTGTGCAGTGCTTCAAAAATTCCACCTGGGGATCATCAGTCCTGCTTACTCAGTGGAATGGGTCAATGTCATCAAAAACTTGTTGATCAATTCCTTTTTCAGCTCAGATAATCAGAACTACTAGTATCAGCAGAGGACTTGGGAGCATACCATAATAATTGGAAATGGTGATTTAGGAATTAATTTGAACCCTAAGGCTGATGTCCTGGGAGGGTTTTTGTCACTATATCTGCATTTTGAATTTTTCTTTTCCTACAGGGACTCCTGCAAAACAAAATTAAAATCTTTATTTAGATGCATCTAGAATTACATAAGCTTTGAAGTATTGAATTTAAAGTATGTCTTGAAGGAAGGTGGTGTATATCCTATGACACAGGATAGGTGAATGTAAATTGCATGCAAGAAAACGTTGCAGACGTTGAACAGCAGGAATAGTTCTACTGATGTGTCATCTTTGCTCTGAGCTGTCAGTCCTCTGTTTGTTCCTGGAAACAGCAATAACGGATCTGGACACGGGCGTGTTGCCCAGCAGAGCAGTTGTGCCCTTTGTGGTTGCGGTGCCTTCGTTCTTTCACTGCTCTTTTCTGACCACCAGCGAATGAAAAGCAACTGAAAAGCCTTTTGAGGAGCATTATGGGCATTCTGATGTTTCTGTTTGGCATCGGTGAAGTCCTTCTTAGTTCTGCTAAAAATCATCTGTTCTTTACTGCTGGAAGGCAAAGAAATAAGTAGATAAAAAAAATCTCACTGAGCTATATATAGAATGTGACATAAATCCAATGTAATCTGATGACATTCGTGTATTCCTTTTCTCTAACTTCCTTTTGCCACCTCCTGTGAGTAACCGTCTTCTGTATCTCTCCTGCCCTTTATGGGCTGTCTCCTGCTTTGTGATACATAAACACATACTGCCACATTTCTTCTAAGATCACTTACTGTTCTCAGTCATTTACTGCGAAAGATATGTGGCATGATGTATTCATGTGTCTGGGAGCATGACAGCTTGCTGTGATCTGTGTTAAACACAAACACAGCACGTGAATGTGAGGCGGCCTGATACAAGCAGCAAATCACAGAATCTAGAGATGGGTAAAACCTGCTAGGTGTAGTCTGATTTCTCTAGTTCTTTCTTACCCTGTCTTACTTTCTTACACCATTGTTTGATTTCCGTATTCTTAGGTGCCAGTATGGTCCAGAATTTCAGTTGTTCTGAACCTTTTCCTGATGCAGCATCACTCCTGCAATTAGTAAGCGAGTTCCCTTCCTTATATAGTGCCCTGGTCATGATACCTGCCCTCTCTTTCCCTTTTGATCTTCCCCCCACCTCATTCTTGTTTCCTTCCAGTCTTTCATCTACATGGTCATTGCTGTCCTCATCGTCTTTTTCTCTGTTCTCTTCCATGTTGTCTTTGTGTAATTTAGAAACTTTCCAATTAGTAGTTTGTTCCAAGCTTACAAACCACTCTAATTTACAGAATTTGACTATATGCTGTATGTTGTTTTTCTCCCTCCAGGTTTGTAGAAAAAAAATATGAGTTTCAGTATTTCCAACTTTATGCAGTTACTGGAGCTGTTGTGGGAAGGACTGTGGATTGATTTTAGAACTCGGGAATACTGCCTGTCTGTAGTTCACCTCAGGAGGGTGAACCAGTTGTGGTATTTATTTTTTTCCACTGGAACATCAAAACAAATCCTTGCCCTTTTAAGGGAAACGTCACAATGTCAAATGGATGGCTCAGTCTCTGAATGGAGCTCTTTGTTAGGAATGTCAATGAGTCTGATGGGACGAGAGGAAGGCTTAGTCCAATGTCTCTATATACATACTTTCTTGTATTTCCCCCTGCCCCTTTCATCTTCCAGAAGGAGTATTTCACTTGAAGTTTAAATTGAAGTTTTCTGAAAGTTGTGCTGCATTGGTCTCCTGTCACCTGTATTGTGGCAGCTGTTTCATCATCATAAAAGACTGAACTTTACGAGCCTTCAGCAACAGAAATTGCCTAAGTGCTTAGTTTAAGCTCATTTCTTAATATCTTTGTGGAGCTTTTATAGAACCATGATTTCTAAGCCGTGTTTTTTTTGTGCATAATGGTCGTCTTGCCTACGTGATACCAGAATAATTGTTTTTACAGCCTGTTCTTGAGGTGCAGAATAAATGATCGTTGTAAACCTTTCTCACATTGTCATCTTTTAATCTTGATCCAATTATTTACACTGAGCAGCAAGATACAGGGTGCCATGGCCCAGACAGAAAAGAAAATGTACTCCTGTGGCTTGATATTTTAAAATCCCTGGAAGAGGACAAAATGTTTTGTTTGGAGAAAACTAACAAGAAAAATGGTTCTCTTCCTGGACTTACATTTGACCAGTAAATGTGAAAGAAGGATTCGTTTATAGATTAAGAAACAGAAAAGTTTTTCAATTTCCTTCCTGTCTCAGCAGCTAAGCTCTCCAATTTGAGTTGTCTGTCTACATGCCTTAGGCTTGCAAGGATCCCAGTGTGTCTTCATTATGGCTGCAGGGAATCAGGCTGCACAAATCTAATTGTGGGTTCAGGTCCTTGCTTAGTTGTTCCATGCTGCCCATTAATGTGCAAGTATTGTAGTGAGACCACTGCCTTTGCAAAAATAATGTATTGCATAAAGTCATATGCATCTTCCAGTGTAATATGATAAAATAAACATTATGAGGAGCCAAGGGTGGAGAAGGTGATATCCATTTACCTGGAAAGCAGAGGAGTTGGAAACCAGGCACTGTGGTTATGGGCATATATTTTATTTCTCTCATTCTTTTCAGGGTAAGTGAAGAAAAGGAGGTGACAGAAGAACGCCTGAAAGCTGAACAGGAGTCGTTTGAGAAGAAGATCAGACAGCTAGAGGAACAGAATGAACTTATCATCAAGGAAAGGGAAGATATCCTTTAAAAATATGTGCAGGGGTTCACTGTCTGAAATAAAGTGAACTACAGAGAAATAATTGTTCTAATTTATGGCAGAGAATAAATCTGCATGTGCTGCCATTCAAAAGCAATCAGGGAGATGACTTGTCAGCATGTGATGCTGGTTCATTTGAGCTTAAAACTGCCATCCAGCTGTTCCTATGATGTTGTTTTGCTATGAAATGGATATTTGTCAAGTAAAAGTGACAATAAGGAGTTTATGCATTAAAATATGGTTATAGATTTTTATTTTTTTTTTTACACTTAATCTTGTTAGGTTGTTGTAATTGAGGTCTAAAACTTGCATAGTATTCCAGGAGTCCCTGTGCTCAGAGAAGGACAACTTACGCTGAAGGCATTTAAACTGTAGATATGTACCAGGAGGTTTAGCCAGGTCAGACTTTTCTTGGTGTGGTCTTTGTTTGTTTGGTTTTTACATAAATTTAGCTGATTTGCTTTTTTTGCAGACTGTGACTTCCGTTTTTGTTAAGCGGCATATGCTTTAGCCCCAAACCTGGAATATCACGTGCAAAGTTGATGTTGCAGGAAATACAGTTTTTGTTTGGTGTGGTGTGATAGGCCATTTACAAAATTATCTTCTTCGTTTCTCTTTCAGATCTTTAATATTGCAGGAGTGTTAATCTACTTGAGGGCAGAAAGGTTCTATAGAGGGACCTGGCCAGGCTGGATTGATGGGCCAAGGCCAATGGGATGAGGTTCAACAAGGCCAAGTGTCGGGTCCTGCACTTGGGCCACAAGAACTCCATTCAGTGCTACAGTCTCCGGTACTAGGGTGTATTGATTGACAGCAGGCTGAACATGAGCCAGAAGTGTGCCCAGGTGGCCAAGAAGGCCAACAGCATGCTAGCCTGTATCAGAAATGATGTGACCAGCAGGAGTAGGGAGGTGTTCGTGCCCCTGTACTCAACACTGGTGAGGCTTAACCTGGAATACTGGCTTCAGTTTGGGGCACCTCACTACAAGAAAAACATTGAGGTGCTGAACAGGGGCAGCTAAGCTGGTGAAGGGCCTGGAAAGAAAGCCTTATGAGGAGCAAATGAGGGAACTGGGGTTGTTTAGGCTGAAGAAAAGGAGGCTCGGGGGAGACCACCTTACTCTCTACAACTACCTGAAAGGAGGTTGAAGAGAGATTGGTGCTGGTCTTTTCTTCCAAATAACAAGTGACAGGATGAGGAAATAACCTCAAGTTGCCCCAGGTGAGGTTTAGGTTGGATATTCAGAAACATTTCTTCACGGAAAGAGTTGTCAAGCCCTGGGACAGGCTGCCCAGAGAAGTGGTTGAATCTTCATCCCTGGAGGTATTTAAAAGTCATGTAGATACAGTGCGGAGGGACATGGTTTAGCAGTGGAGCTGGTAATGTTGGTTTAATGACTTGATGATCTGAAGGTCTTTTCCAACCTAAATGATTCTGTGATTCTATATTGATGCTTTCTTGTTTAACTCCTCAGAAGGCTAACAACTGACTGCAGGGAGATAGAGAAGAGACAGTGCTGCAGCTCTGGTCAAAGCAAATAGCATGTGATTCATCAGGAGCTGTATTTGAAGTAGGGAGAATACTAATGTTATTTTAAAAAACATTGATGAAACCTAATTTACAGTACTGATTTCAGTCCTGAGTTATCCCTTATTCAGGTAAAACATGAAATTAGTGACAAAAGTTGTGGAGAAGGGCTACTGAAGATGGTTGGTGATGTGGAGTACCTGTTTTCTGAGAAGGGACTAGAGTGCGTGTGCCTGTGCTTATGTGTAAATGAACAGTGGCTGACCATATGGAATTAGATTGAGGTGGTGGTAATGTGAATAGGAGAGAGAATGCTGAGACAAAAAGGGACTCTTTAGCCTCTAGGCTAGTGTTGGAACAGAAATAACTGGAGAACCATGAAGTCCACAAACTGAAGCATTAAGTTAAAGGAGCGTTTTCAAGGGTGTTCTTGTCTCTGTCAGCAGAGGATTGCCCTTGACGACCCAGAAGATCCCTTGTAGCACAGCGGCACTGATAGTGATAGAAAGAATTTGGTCTGTTTGTACTGAATAATACAGACATCAACAAGCTTAGTGGGGCATGGAGCAGTTCCTGGAAAATATTTAATCTGATATGTTTAAGAGCCATTAGATGTGACTACAACTCTTTTACATTAGTTTCACTGAAGTCAGTATTTTGTGTATTCAATCAGCTTATGAATGTGGGTGGGATATATGTTCCTGATTAATATTTTTTAATTTATGCACATAAAACTGTCACTAATTCATCTGATGTTTGTTTGTCTACTGCGAAGTAGGCTAGCTTGTTTCTTTTTTTTGTGTTGGTTGTTTTTTTTTTTTGTTTTGGGGATTTTTTTTAATGTTTTTGTTGTTGTTTATTTTCCTTGGCTAGAAATAGATTGCGCAAGCATGAACACTTTTTCAGAAGTCTGGTAGACATGGCAGAAGGCTAATGCATGCAATTTTACACTTCATAAAACTCTGTAAAACCTAGAAATATAGAACAAGGTTATAATTTAAACCAATATAATTTTAACTACTGCAATACTTGCCTATCATATATGAATGACTCAACGTACCTCTGATCAGTTAATTTTTTATCTTAAAGGTTGTTGCAGAGAAAGAATTGGTAGAAATGACTTGCCAAAGTTGAATACAGATTCTGGCTCTTTTCACATACAACAACTTGAAATTCTTCAGGTTCTTCTGAAATGTTCAGAGTTCGCTTGCAAATAAGATACCAAGACTATAATACCATACAAAAAAAACCTTGGTAAAATCTCTTTTACTTATTTTTTTTTTTCCTCCCAAGGCTAATTTATTCTCTGTGAAATTACTTTATCTAGCCCAGCATTTAAAATTACCCTACAATAATAAATTGATGCTTCTGATATAAATGCAGCTATCCAGTGAAATGTAATTTCAGCATGAGAAAAGTTTAAAGTTTAATTTCAATAGCAGGGGGAGCATGTTGTATTTTTTTTTTTTTTTTTTTAAAGCAATGTGCGTCCATACCTTAAAGGCAGATTTTCTTCTTTTTGTAGTGGGTTTGGTTTGGTTTTTTTGCATGTTGTGGGGGTTTTTTTTGGTGTGTTTTTTTTTTTTTTTTGAGAAGCTATGCGGACCCATCTGTTTGAATTCATGGCTGGTGAACTATGACAAAATCTTCAGTGGGTAGGGTAGTAGGTGGTATGCCGTGATCTCACGCCAAAACTTTGAATAATTTACCAGTACTGAAATAACAGTATCTGTCTGCAGCCTAAGCTTACATTTACTTTGGCATTTATCAGTGCTGTCTGGGTAGGGAGCAACGACTAAAATTTCATGCAAACTTAAAAGTCAATTCTACCCTTACGTTGCGGTTGAAACTTTGAAATTCGAGTTGTTCTTACATAAGGGCATGCGGTTAAATGGAGGACAACTCTGATGAGCACACTGTGAATCATAATAGGCCAGCCTGTTGTCGGGGTTGCCAAGTACTTCTTATCACAGAATTAAGGAAAATTAGAGATTTCAAGTAGTCATCTGATCTACTCCTTTTCCCTAAAGCAGTGTCATTAAACCTATCACATTTATTTTATAATTTGGTCAAAAGCAGATATTTTGGCTCAGTTTTCTCCAGGGTGTTCCTGCTTGAGACTGCTATCTTTCAAAAGGAACTTGATCTGAACTTGATCTTTCAACCAGTTCCAAAACCAAAAGATGATCAAACCTTTATTTTGCCTATAATCAACTTTTTTAGCCTTTTTTTCTGAAAGGTTCTAGTGCCGCTGTTCTTTGGAGATGTGATGCTCAGTGGTGCCAGGTGTGTGTACTATGATGACATCTTTTGCTCTTCTTAATAAAATCCACCAAATTAGGCCAAACTAGAAAATTCAGTAACAGGTGCTCCCATTCCTTTGGTACTCTCCACAATCACAGCATCTTATAGCTATAAGGATGAGAAAGTGGTGGGAAAAAAATTAATCTTCTGAAAGGGAAGATTAAGCAGGAGGTAGAGGGGAAAGCGTAGGCATAGGCTGTGCTGGGACAGTGAGAACTAGAGTCTGGCTGGAAGAAAAGACATGTAGAAGGAGATTCGGCTTGACATGGCTACTATGAGAGAAGTAAAGCCTGTGACTGATGAGTTCAAAAGTGTTTGGCATAAGCAGTCAGGGTTAAGGAAGAGCCAGGATGGGGTTAGATGGTTGTGAGACAGCCGATGAAAGCAGGGACATGTCTATCCAGTGTCTTCTAGCACCATCCAAACTTGGAAACAGGATATGGGATTAAGCTCATATGAGAAAGCTCACTATGTGTAATCCACCTCTGTCTCTTCCTCAGCACATGCTCTTTGTCTTTGCTTCTGTATTCCCCCATCATGATGGATACATACTGGGTGAACTGTGATTTTAGCAGCAATCTTCTAATGCAATTCTGGCATTGCCTTTGGAGTGTTTGACTTGCAACTTCAGTGTTCTCATTTTTGTTGTTTTATTTGCATTTTCAGAATAAGGGATGAGTAGTGCACGCCACGTTATTTTCTTAGGCTACTTACACTGCCCCTGTTTCCACTTCTGCTAGGAGCTGCAAAGAGAAAAGCTTCTGGCTTTCCTTTTATTTTTCTGGCGTATTTTCAAGAGCCTATTATTAATTGAGGTCTCAAATGTGATTTAACTTAAGAAACAGGAAAATATCTTTTGTAAGATGCCCCAGTACTGTCATGATAGATGTCTTAGGGAAAAAATGATAATAATGAGATTATTAAGAAACAAATACTACTGTTACTTTAAAGCCCAAATAAATTATGTTATCGTCCTTAGCTTTTCTTTTTATGACCATTAAGGATTTTTCTTGGTGTCAAAATTTGATGGGGTTGCATAATTGAATGAGCAAAAACAGCCTTAACATTTCTGTGAAGATGTGTGAATTGTAGAAGAGGAAACTTCTTTAAAACTGGTCACTGAATTCTAAGCTATGCTGAAATTATTATTTTGGAGACAAAGAATTGGGAAGTAAAGGGAAGAAGAGCTTCTGTTTATTTCAAACTTTTTTTTTTGTGTAAATGTAAACTCATAAGTCTTACTAAACTGCTGTTTTAGTTTACATTTTGAATATACCTGGATTACTTCAGCTTTCTATTGAAGTTATTTTCTGCCTGAATATGATCTGTTGAGTTGAAGACCTAGCAAAATTCATACAACAAATCCCATATCATTTACTAGGCTATTCTTAAAAATTATCACAGACTCTGTTTACATGTGTCCTTAATATTGTAACTTAGGACTACTTAATTAGTTGATTTTGCATGCAGTTAACATGAATATTAATATAACTACAACAGTTCATTTACTGATATTGTTAGTGAGACATAGAATATTAATTTGCTGGAAGAATAATGGACTCTTACAAGCATTATCTAGAGTCTTTAATAAAACGCTTTTAGTTTTACCATAGTACTGTTCATTACATTAGTCTTGCATATACTCATAAATTAGTTCTATTTACATATTTTCTCCTTTTTCTCTCTTTCTCTGTTAATGTAGAATTAGTATTATTTTTCATAAGAACGATAGTTGCTGACTTGCTTAATGCCAAAGAACAAAACCATAGAAAAAGCAGGTATCAGAGTACAGGATTTGCTTGTTTGTACTGCCGTACTTACTTTTCTCTGTCACGTTGAATTTGCTTTTCTGAAAATGGGGAGATAAATAGGCACTTCTTTTATTTTCTTTCTTTTTTTTTTTAATTTGATCCTCCAAGTTATCATTGCAGCTGAAGAAAAAAAGCAAAAACCAAGAGGTCTTGCAGAGAAAGCCTTTGGCAGTGCAGTGTCCTGGATGCGTGGTCCTTGTGTCCAGTGTAACAGATGAATGTGTGTGTGCATCCCCAGGGCTGCTGTTTGCAAAAGGACGTTTAGTCTGAACTCACAGTGACAACAGAGAGTGTCACAGAGAAGTGAGCTGTGGAAATCAACAGTGTAGTTGAAAATGTACCTATGAAAGCTGAATCCCTGCCTTATTGCTCCTCCATAAATAATAAAATTTCTATGTAGAGAAAAATAGGCTTTTGCAGGAAATTTGTGCTTAGTGCTTTTGAAAGTCAGGCTCTTTATTTAAAACTTAGCTAAAGCAAAACTTTAAAAATGTTACTAAGTGTGATTTTTGCTTTTGTTATACTTTCTGTAGTACAGCACTTACTAGTATGGTTTCTGACAAGTTACAAACTGAGGGATTGGAACGACCATCGTTTTTCTTCTGTTTTCCGACTTGGCTCCCTCAGCTTATAATTTTCATTTTTTTCTTTCCTTGTTTTTCATATGTCTATGCATACTATATGTCTTTTTTGTGCATCGTAATTTATTTGAAAGCATGTGAGGAGAATGAAAAATTAGTATTTTGCTCCCTTCTTCCATTGTATACAAGTGCTTCACTCTTTGAAGGTGTTTCCCTTACTGTTATTATAGGTCTCCTACTAGTAAATGTTTCTAAGCAACCATTATGGTGTGTTGAATAAAAGCTGAACTTATTAAAAAGTCCCTGAATATTTATATGCTATTCTGTAACAGCAATATTGGCTAAATAATGTATGTATTTAAGAATTTCTTAAATGTAAAAGAATCAGTCAAGAACTATTGGGTAAATAAGATATTTTGAATTTTTCATGAACTTTTAAACTAAAACAAGGTGAAACATATTGTAATGTTGAGTACTCAAATGGATCAATGACTGGAGATTCATTTAAAGCTCAGCTTTCTATGTTCAATCCTAGCCAGTGCCTTAGAGTACAAGCTAGCTGCATCGTCCAGGTTATGAAATTGTCCAGAATCAACAGGCAACATCTAAACAGTGAATATTGGCCTCTGTAGAATATGAGCTATATAGGCTTTTTGCCCTAAAACTGCACACTCAGTGGTGCAGGATTGTCTTTGAGATGGTACGGTCAATACACAAGTATATCTGTGGGATAAAAGAAGCAGAGTTGCTTTGTAATTTGTACTTTTAAGTGTGGAATGACATTGTTCTGTGTGTGGCTGACCAAAGATGAGAAGACTTTCTCACCTGGCAACTCTGACATAGAATTTTGGAGGCCCACTGAGGTGAGTGTTGAGGGCTAGTAGCATTTTCGTGTTCCCTCTGCTTCATGACGTTTTTATACCAGGAGTGATCTGTTGCTGGTACTAGAGACTTGATGTTTCTGAAGTGCACTCTTACTGGCTGAAGAACTAAGTTCTGCTTTGCCATGTTTTGAATAGGCACTGGTTGGTATCTGCTTTACAGACACTGTCTTCTGGGTCTGGAGGATGACTGGTATTTGAAGCACAGACGTGATATTATCTATACTATCTGTTAAGGACCCCGGAACTGGATGTGATGATGAGCTGCCTTTGTCTGAACCATCTAGGAGAGACCTGTGAGTAGAAACGCAGCTTCAGCCGTGAGAGTCTCAAATATCAACATCAGTTACCATAATGAAAAAAACTGAAGTAGGTAAAGTAAAAAGTGTTTCTCTGTAGAAGACAGGCTGGTGAAAAGGGCCATGTTGCAGGTGGAAGGCAAATCTTTCTGTTTTCAGGCACTTAAAGTGACTAGGCTACTTAACGTGACTGCCTTTGGCCCCTGCTTTTGTGGCTGTTGCTGCAACATTTGGCTTTAGGCACGTGAGCTTTCAAAGTGATGTTTTTTTGAGTTAAATTTTCCTTTATGGCATTTGGCTCATTTGGAAACAAAGACTGAGATCTCTTAAAAAGAGGCACAAATGGGAAAATGAGATCATTAATTGTTGAAGCTGGTACTGTAACAAATTGACTAGAAATGTGGATTCAGAGAAATTGATGTACTTTATCCTTCCATACTAAATGAATTCTCCATCTGCTTCAGCTTCTCAACTGTAATGAGGACGTTGGGCTGACTCTGCTATTGGTTTCTTTGTCTTCCTGAACTATTTTGGAAAGTTTAAACATTTCTTGCATGATTAAATACACTTTCAATAAATCAATCTCATAATAATTGTTGTTCAGGAGAGTTCATTATTCAGTTTAGTCTTTTAAATTACTGTTCTTCTTTAAAGGATTCTTCTGACGTAATGGCTTCTACTAAATCCATTTGCTATGCTCTGGCTTGTAATTACTTTAGATTTGAAGAATAAAATGAATGGCTTTATTATTAATCAGTAGCAAATTTGTCTTACTGTTTTTAACCTTAGAGTGGCCTTCTCTCATGAAGTAGTTTTAGTGGTCTAGATAGCAAAGCACTTCATACCTCTCTTTCAACAGAGATTTACTGAAAGCAATCAGATGGTTTCGTGTGTTTTTCTTCCACTGCCCCCCCGCTCAAACGTTTGTCACGGTGACTGTCATCATGTGTGTGTGTGCCGTTGTATGCTGTCAGCTGCTGGTCCTCTGAAAGGCTAGTTTTGCTACATGCTTGATTTTTAAATTTTTCAGTCTGGGGTAGCCCTTATTTTTGCCTTAGACTGTAGAAAGCGCATTTCACTTAAAGACAGCATTAATTTAACATTGGCTGTTATACTGGACACTGACCTATATGAACTTTGTCGTTGTTCATGCATGAGAAAAACTTAAACTATTTATTTCCTCCTTTCTACTGTGATGGGATTTTGTAGTTCTTGTTGATGACGTTTTTGTAGTCAGATGAGATGCAAGACTGTGCTGTGACTTTTAGTAGCAGAATGCCATCTTGGATTGGAGTTCTACAGCAGCTGAGACTGGAGAGATGACTGTCCTTTGTGAGTCTTCTCCATTTGGCATCAGTTCTTTGTCTATAGTATCTTGTAAAGTTGTTCAAACCCATCCTTAATTTTAAACTGCCAGTCAATGAGAACTTATATAAAAACATTGTTAGCCTTGCTAAACTTTTTAGGATGTAGTGGATATTATGTGAATGTCTTATTTTCAAAGACTGCTTAGAAAATGGAAATGGAGTGGTTGTGGAGTTACAGACAACCTGTATGTCTCAACTTTTAATTTCTGTAGGGATACATTGCTATTACAGAACTGTGTTGCTTTTGTTTCCTCTAACAATTGTGATGTTTAACCAGGGCTAAGAACTTTTTGAGTAATGCTGAGGGAACTGGAGAAAACATCCAAAGAGAAATAAATAGCATCCTTAAAGTTTTAATTTCATGGTCCTCTAGGAGGTCATTAAAAGTGTAAGTGTAAAACTGGATGGAATTTGTCCAGGTACGAGAACTTTATAGAAGAGTTCCATTTGTAACTTTTATCCTTAATTCTACTCACATTACACCTTCTTGCTCTAGTTTCAGGAATTGAAGTTTTTCATTTTGCATCTACATTTCGCATACTATTTTGTATATGTTTATTTAAATGCATATTTAATTATGAAAGTGGTAAGTTTTTACTGATGGCAGTATGGTCACTTTGAGTTACTTATATGTCAAGGGTTTTACATATAGGTTAGCCCCTTCTTGGGACAAAAAATACCCCGGGGTTATAACACAGAGAGTACGGTTGTAGTAATAAAGATTATGTTGCTGATAAGTTCCCCTCAAGGCCCCATGATGGTAATACCCCTATATTTTGTCTTTAAAGAAAACTGCTGAGAGGCAATAATTTTTTTTGTATGTGTCCCATTTTCATTAATGCATGGTAATTGATGGAGTTGCAGTGACTTGTAACAGTAATGAGTTCTAAACATAAGAATGCACTCCTTTCTAATAAGTGAGCACTGCTGGGGTTTAAAAGCGTACTAAATCAGTTGCTTTAGTATGAATTTATTAGTTTTTTTCAGCATTAGCTTTAATAGTAGTTATTTACATAAGCGTACATCCCATTAACCGCCATCAGGGCTGGAAAACATGCTGAACTGTTCATATTTTCATATAATTATTGAACATAATGGTTTCATTTGCATTTCTAAACAGTGATGTTTCTGTCAGGCTTGGAAATAGTGTCTTTACGCAGTCCCTATTTCACATCCACTTATTTGACATCGTTAAATTTTATGCTAATGTGCTTCCCTAGAATATCATCAGTAGGACAGATGCTTGTGCTTTAATATACAAATCAGAGATGCTATTCCCTCCCCCCTCCCCTGAACTGCAAAAGAAATAAAAAAGCGTATCTGCACTTTTTAGATATAGTTTGTTTCATTCTAAAGAATCTGTAAGAAATGAAACTTAGCTTTCACCCTTACTAGTCACTTCCAAATGTTGTAACAGATGCTTTTTTTATGAAGGGTGGGAGACTGTCCTTTGCATGAAGCAGGAAAAGCCTTCTAAAATTCAAGGTAATGATGTGTTAAAATAAAGATTGTAACCTTGAGATTGCCTCATATGTGAGGCATGGAACCTTATATAGCAAGTTGCCTCTCTAGGCAGTGGTTCATGGACTGGCTTTCCTGCCAGCAGACCATTGCTGTAGGGAAGGTTCAGGAAGGGAGCAGTTTCAGCTGCTAGCTTTTAGAATTGTACGTTGTCAGGTTTTTAGTTGTACCTTTAAAACGGATATTTCTTTGTTTGTTTGTTTTGTAATTTTGCAGATAGGCAGAGAGAGGTGTATGGGCCCTCGCTAACTAGGTGGGGATGGTAGTTGTGCATAATCAGTGTTTGATTCTTTATGTGTATGTAAGAGCTTTGATACTTGTACTGAAGTTAGCAGTGGAAGGAGTGGATCAAAAACCTGAGAGGTAATGCCAGTAATTGCAGTTCTGAATGTGGAAATGACAGAGTAAAAATAGATAAATAAAATCAGCACCACCACGAAACCCACACTGCTTTTCTTCCATTTAAAAATGGAATTATTATCATAGATTCAGAATCATGGAATGATTTGGGTTGGAGGGAAACCTTTAAAGGTGACCTAGTCCAACCATCCTTCAGCGACCAGAGACATCTTCAACTAGAGCAGGTTGCTCAGAGCCTTGTCCAGTCTGCTCTTGAATGTTTCTAGGGATGTGGCTTCTACCACCTCTGTGGGTAATGTGTTCTAGTGTTTCACCACCCTCATCATAAAAAATACCTTCCTTATATCTAGTCTGAATCTGCCCTTTTTTACCATTGCCTCTTATCTTGTCACCACAGGCCTTGATTAAAACGTCTGTCCCCATCTTTCTTGCAGACCCCCTTTAATTAAGAGCTGTCAGGCCATGATAAGGTCTCCCTGGAGCCTTCTCTTCTCCAAGCTCAATCACCCCAACTTGTCCAGCCTGTCCTCACAGGAGAGGTGCTCCAGAGGTATATGTTGCATCTTGTTCTGTATGAACTGTCAAAGGTAGAGCAGATGAGTACAACCTGTATTATACAGTTGTGGTAACAGGAAGAAATAAATACCGAGATGTACAGTATGTTGCTTACGAGCCAAACAGGACCCATGTGAATGAGCATGGAAATCCAGTGAATTTCCAGGTCAGTTCTGTGCTTTTACTGACTTACTGTATGTGGCATTGGGCAACTCTGTCTTCTCTGTACTTACCTATTTAGAAAATTGGGGACTGCCTTCTGGCCTTAACATGAAAAGTTAAGTGCATGCACATTACTGAGTTAAGGCATTCAGGGATATCCTCATCCTCGAGCAATACAAACCTTGTATGTCTCTGAAAATCTTAAATAAAACCAAAAATGTTAGGATCAAGCAAAAGACTGACAGAAGTGTATGACACAGATTTGTCATTTTCATTGTGGTTTATACATAAGAAGAAGTGTTACAAAATGCGTGCATTCTTGGACGTGCTATAGAAGAAGGTTTGAAGGAGGCACCCAAATGTAAAAGGTGACTTGAACTGAAATGAAAAGGCATATTTTATGCATAAAGGGCTACATAAGCAAACTGGAGATATACTCTGATGGATTCTGGGCTTAGGGTGTCTTTGGGCTCTGGGTTTACAGTGTCTTTAATTATAGATAATTAACAATTTGCCAGTTGCTTTGCAGACAAGTATAGAGACAAAAAATACTTCTGGGAAATGCTTGCAGTCTAAGACCACATCCTGGTAGTATGTGTAGAGCTATATTTTAAGTCACAGGAAGTAGCAGCCTTAAAACAGTAACAAAAAATTTGCTTTTGTTATCTCAGAGAGAACCACTGGCTTTTTGAAGTATTCCTGTTTCGGTTTTGAGCTTGTAATAGTCTGTGCAGCCACTTTGTAGAAAACAATTTGAAGCAAGGTGCTTTTTGGTAAACCTTTTACTTGGGATTAAAATAGGATGCACCAAACTGGGGTAGCAATTGGAGAAATGCTCTAATTTCAGTTATGAAGTAGTGGGAAATTTACGGAGAGCACCTTTGGCACGCAGAGCAGGCTGTTGTACTGCAGATATTCTGAGCTGACCTCTTGTCAACTTCTCATTTGAATCCTGAAAAGAAGGCTCTAGGTAATTGGCAAGTATCCTTATTTTAATATGCGGATATAAAAAGGTAAAGCATGATGATTTTTAACATCAGAAGATTAACATTTTACCTTTAAATAAAATATGATTAACTGGTACAGAATTAAAAGTAATAGAACTGAAATATTCAAACTATGACTCTGTGGTGTCAGATTATGCATCAAGTGTGACAGTTTAAGTACTGAAGTGATTTAAAAATGATCCAGCTGAAGGATATATATCCAAAGTATTGAGAATAAAACAATCATAGCTATCAAAACTTTCTCAAACCCCCCTGGCTGAAGGAACTAGGAAGTCAAAAAGGCTGCGTCCTGCCTGGTGCCAATGCAGGTGCAGGGAAGGAGTACGATTTTTAAGACTGCCAAATGACAATTGTGTTTAAATTTAATTGCTGGGCCAAGACTATTGCTTCTGGATTCATCTACCTCCAGCGAGGTTCAAATATGATTGATTTAGCAATATGTCTTTCCTTACAGCAGTTTTCAGCCAGCCAGGCTTTTTATTATCCCTGCAGTTTCATTTGTGGTAGATTGGCACGTTTTGATAAATGAAACCACATATTTACCATCTGAACTACTTAGTGTTACTGTTTGGAATTCTGAAAATGCCAGTGAAGGTTTGTCATTTGACTTCTGTATAGTTTAAGTTCTCGTTAGTGAAAAATATTTTTTTCACCCACCTAGTAATTCTGTAAACTCAAGTTGGAATTTGGCAGTGAAGTGACACCTTGCTGTCTTCTGTAGTCCTGTAAATGAATGCAATTTGGGCATTTAGTAATCCTTTTGTAGACGTTGTTTTCAGCAAGTTTGTGCACATTAAGATATGACACCTTGAAATCATTTATGAAGCATCAAGAGGAGGAGTGGAACGTGGCTCATGTTTCAAAATGCAAAAATGAAAGAAATGGTGTATATATAATGTACTCTGGCCACAGTAATTGGCAGGTCTTGTTTTGTTTACATCCAGGGAACAGGATACTGAAGTAAGAGGGTGTTGTTTTCATGTAGTCTCTTCAGAGAGTAGAACTTCAGTAGTTACGTAAAAATGCGAGTAGAACTTCAGTAGTTATGTAAAAATGCGAGCAAAGCACTTAACAGCCTTTGTAGTATGTAAACTCTTCCAGTTATGCTGCTCAGATGCTTGTGTGGATTTCTTCATATTTCATTATCTTCAGGGAGAAGTTTTGGTTGCTATAAATATTGTTAGCTACCTCGATGAAAGATCCTTAGATACTTTTAAAGATGTTGCTCATCATCTCTTAACAGTGCAGAATGAGACTCAAGTGAGCACATCTCTTAACGTCCAGCTGTCACTTCAGGTAACTGGACAAGTCCTGTGAGGCCCTGCAGCTCTGTTTCAGTGCAAATAACCGTATTTAACTTGTCAGTGCTCTTTGCTTTAACCTGCCAATAAATCAGCTGAATAAGTTTATTCTATGAATAGAAGGAAATTAAAATTTAGAAATATGTTTCTAATGATCTGCAGAGAGATGTTACGGGAGCAAGTAATATAAACTTACTTTCAGGACAGAGTTTGATTGTGGGAAGGATTGTGTGGTGATATCTCTGGTAGTGTGAGACTAGATTTGTTTACACTGAAATGCCTCTTGGTTTCCTCAGAAAGCCATTTTGGTACACTGCCTTAGGTACAGTTGCCGTGGTGCCTGGGATCTGTGCACAGCCTGTGAATCCTAGCTGATTTTAATGAACTGTTTATTTTAAATTTGTCTTATGCTGGCAAGGTTCATGTTTTATATTACACTCCTCTTTCTGGAAACAGCCACACGTCAGGCCGAAGAATTTAACAGCAATATAGTATTGTTCTGACTGAACAATGAATGCATTGGAGAATTTTCTGGCTCATCTGCAGGGGACAGGTGACCATCAGGAACCTTTTGACTCTCTAAAATAGTCATAACATTTCCTTTCATATAGCTGTAAATACCTGCCTTGGTTCGCTTATTACTTGTCTCCACTGTGCCATTTTTGAAGGACCAATGTTTTAAAAAGATCCTCTAACGTTTTTTTTGACACCTTTTAATTTTCAAGCTAGACACAGTCACTGCTAGCTTAAACATGCTTGTCCTTGTGCCAATGTTTTGCTTAAATAGATCTTCCTTCTATTTAATGTTTATGGAGAAGGGATTAGAGCAATAGATATTACTTGTCTTTCACCTTGTCCTCTCACCTCCCTTTGAGAAGTTTCTCTTTCACTTGGATACATATTGTGTGAATGATGAGAACTGTTGGACTTCTGGATTAGAACAGGTTAGAAATCTTGGTGAAATGGTACAAAGTTCTGTGACTAAAAGGTCATGGTGCTTAGCAAAGTCATAATGGTAATGTCTACTAATAGGTTTTTTTTTTTTCCTTTATTCTTGGATATGGAACTTTTCTTGATAAAGTTCATCTTTGCAAAGCTACATAGTGAAACTTCTGTTTGGTGTTACGAGAAGTGCCCAAAGTTCAACATTAAATGTATGTATATGCTACAATTAAAGGCTGATGCTTTTAAGTAATGGAGATGGGTGAGCCGACCATTTACTCAGTGCCTTTAAATGGGCCTCTTGACCTCCACCATGACAGAAATGTCTTGTCAATTCATTTTGTTAGGAATTCTTTTCAATCTTGCTTTATCATCAGCTGCGGAGAATGTGGGACCCCAGTGTACGTGTTCTTTTGGTAGCTCTTAAAGGACATGAAGCTGTTGTGAATGGTTTACGTTTGGAGAGAAAAAGCATCCTGTAGATGGACCTGCATTAACTGTCTAGCTACCAGTGTCTCATATCTGTTGGAGGATGCTACTCACCACAAATTCAGGACTTACTCCACAGCATCATGATATTTTGATTTGAAGTACCAGTAATATAGTCAGAGGTTTGGGGTCTTGATCTGCAGCAGATCTGCATTTCATGTAATGCATCCAGCAAGTCATGTATTTGCTTTTCACATTGTGAATTTTCTTTACTGTGCGGGAGGAAATGAACCTTTCTGAGAGAAAATACAGAAAAATTGGCTAAGTGCTGAGTTGCTAAATGCTGTTCTCAGGTGTTTAGTTGTGCTCAGTCTTTGTCTACATCTATCCCCCTTGGGGATGATTTGCAGCCCTTTACCATTGGCATGCCTGTTTCTCTTTGTAGACACTAAAATATTCTTAGCTAATATTCCATAAAAAACATATGAAAAGAAAGTTCTGCAATTTATATCTTATTGAAGGAGTCATTATTTTCTGCTGCTGCTTGAAAATAGATAAAGTATGGGTAACTCTTGCCTTGCAGAAGCTTTGCTTTGTAATTCACAGTTTTGACATAAAATTATTGTGGGCATGCTGAATCAGTCGTATTTTATCTTCAGTAAATCTTTTGGCCTCAAGAGCAACCCAGAATGTGTTGTTTTTTTTTTTGTGAGCTGTACTAAATAGTGGTTCAATTTCTTCTCTTTTTATAGCACTGTATTGCTTAAGGTGTTCTACTTTTTCTTGCAATGTGACAAGTTTTATTTTAATAGGTCTTGTGAAATCTGGAGACTTATGAAAAATTAGTAAATCTGCCAGAAGTTTGTGTTTATAAGACTCGTGAAGAATATATGAGATGATACATAAAGTTAAACTCTACTTCACTCTTTGGATCTGCTTGCTAGATGATGTGAAACTTCATTCACTAGGAAAGAGGTTTTCTGTTCGGGAAGACAGTATGATGGGCATATTCTCTGAATTCTCCTGGAAGATAATTAGTCTTTGAAGTGTGTTGCCTAGCGTGGATCTGTATTTCAGTGCCACATGTTTGTTTGAAAAGGTTGTACTGCGTATTTGCTATAGGTCGATTCAGTAACGCAAAAGTGTAAATCACTGTATTTGTGCCACCTGTATTTTGTAAATTTTGGAATTTAACATCTAGTTTATTGCAGTTGGCTCCTTGTCATTGAAGCGAAGAAGGTTTTTAGTCAGGAGAAATATGGGTGTAGGAGGGGGCAGGAAGCTTCAAGAGCCTGTTTTGAAGCCACATAATGGCTTTTCTTGTCACCTCTGCCAGTGAAGCCTACAGAAGGAGTTCTGCACAGGACTTGCTAGAGTTTCTTTGGGCAACTGCATGTCTGAGGCTAAACAGTTCTCTGCCTTGTGGACTGCAGTCATGCTGTTACATCACATGAAGTGAACTAGAGGTGGCCTCCTGGAGATTCTACTACAGACATTCTGTAAACATCATGCCTCTGAATGTATATCTTTGGGACTTTGTGATTATCCTGGTAAATAATAAAGGTAAGCCATGGCCCAGTGGTCTAAGCTCAGTGGAGTCTCTGCAGTGTTGAACTCATTGGAGAAAGGCATTGGAGCCTGATTTGCTCATTCTTCCCCTTCGCCCTTGGTCCTGTTTGCCTTGCCCACCTTGATCGCAGCTGCCTCTCCCATCCAGTGCTGCAGTCGATGTGTTCAGAGAATGCCTTTTGAGTCTGTAAAGTAGAGATGTTCAGAAGCAGTGTGGTGGCCAGTTGTAGCACCAATCACGAGTGCAGCACATGCAATAATTCTTCTCTACTGAGGAGACTCACCATAATTCGATGTGAATACACACAGTATTTCATCTTTCCTGCTTGCGTCTCATTTTTTTCTCAATCATGTAGTGTTGAATATGCAAAGAACTGAGAAACTATGAGTTAGTAATGGTCTATTAGTATTAGATATATCTCTCTAGAATTTGTTGAAGTTTAGTATTCTCCTTTAGTATTTGGGTTCTTCAATCTGAATTTACCTTAAGCAGAGTGAGGCTTCTAGAGTTTGTCTGGATTTGTGGGTAATGGGCAGGAGTTCTGTCATGCTTGCAAACTTTCATAGCCTCATCAAAACACCTTTTTTTTTCCTTTTTTTTTAAAGGGCTATGAACATAAGAATTTCATGTTTACAAAGTTGATTTGAGATACCCAGCCTAGTGCCAATATAAATCTATGATAATAACAGGAGAGTAATTCATTATAACATTTTCATACATTAAGCTGGACTGGATGAACATGAATGAAACAGATGGATTGCGGGGATGGTGTGACACTGCAAGATGTTTGTCTGGTTGTTTTCACTGGCCTGACAAAACTCCAGAACGAAAGGTACGAAGTGTGGACAGACTCTGTAATGAACTTGCAGTCCAAATCATCTGCCAGAACTTTGGTCAGCTGGGAACATCCTTGCTGACAGACATGAGACTCCTGCTATAACCATGCAGTGCTTTATCTTTTATTTAAAACTCAGTTGGCTCCTGTTTCTGTAAGTTTAATAGAGATGTGGTCTCCATTGCACAATGTCAATTTTGCTATAGTTTTATCATGTGGAATGTTGAATGCTGTATGCCTTGCTTCAAGAAAAGGATGCGTTAGGTGTCGTGGAAAACTCAGAAATGCTAGGGGAAAAAAATAGGTTGAAATCTAGCTACAGCAGGAGTTTTACCACTATAGTCTTGAACCAACAGTATTTCAGTGCAATGAACTGTTACTCGCAAAAATTACCACAGAATTGATAGCGGTTAGACAGTCTTGGTGTAGTTCTAGGAAATTGTTGTTAATTGATCTTAACATTGTGTTATGATGCATCTTGAGCAGAAAACAGAACAACTTCTAATATCTTACAGAGTGTATTCTTTGGCTTTCAGTTATTGCATAGATCAGAACTAGAAAACTGTTCTGTTACCTTTTTTGCTTATATATTATTACTTCTTGAGCAGCCAATGAAAACAGAACAAACGCAAGCAACCAGTTTTTTCATTTAAAGCTGATCACAATTTAAAATTTCTATTTTGCAGGGATTGTTAATATTTTATAATTCAGCTGGCTTCCACTAAAATGCATTTGAAACAAATTCAAAGGCTTTGTGTGATGCTGTGTTTTGGGTTTATGTTCTTTCGTGACATAGTGAGAGATGCGTGTTGTGATCCTGCTGTCCCGATGATTGTGCTGACACAATGGAAGTGATTTATTTATTTTGTCAAAAAACCTTGTCAGTCTTTCGTTGCAACGTCCACAACATGTCAATACTGAGTGTCAGTCATCCCTATAGACTTTGAGCTAATGCTATATCCTGACTCTTTTTATAACGTGAAAAACAAGACTATTTTTATATGTAGTGATACAAAATCTCAGCAAGCAACTGAATACCTGATACAGATTGAAAGTATTCTCCTTTTTCAAACAGAGAGTATTTTCTTTAGTTTCAGCGGGTTGTTTTTTTCTTTTTCTGTTGGAAAAGTAGTTTTGACAAAAGGTCGGTGTTGTGTTAGAAGTATATGTTAGAAAAACAGACCTGAAAGAGATCTTGAAGCATCCTTTTCTTTTCCAACAGAGGATGGGTCAGAGCCTGATGTTCTCTCTTGCTTCTAGTTCTTTGCCCAAATAACCTGAATTTGAAGTTTAGATTTTTGTTACAATCTAGAGGCTTTGCCATCGCTGTAAACCTTTCTCTAGGCTAGAATTTGAATTGTTTCTCACTCAACAAATTAAGCTTTCCGGCATCCACTGCCAATAAGCCTTCCAAACGGTCAAAGACTTGCTCCGTCCTCAGTTGTGCTTTGTGACAGACATTGCGATGTGGGTACCCATCCCACAGATTTCTGGCAGGAGATCTCAGAAATCGTGAAACTGGGTAGATTTCAAAGGGCCAGGAGTATATTGAGGGGGAAGTGGTGGGTAGGCTGTTTAGTCAGCATGAACTACGATGCTAGTAAACCTTTGACTTGGCTGGCATTATTGCAGCCTGACTGAAACAGCATTTAGAGTTAATGAATCTAGTTTTAACAGTATCTGCAATGATTTCTGTGTGTGAACGTGTGACATTTTACAAGTGCATTGCGAAGACTAAATTGATTCTTAGAAGAATACATTTCTCTAGTCCAGACAAGACCTAATAGATCTTAACTTTTTCTTAATTTTCTCTCTTGATTAAAACCCTGAATGGGGTGAGGTTTCTACTTAAATGTCTACTCAAAACAAGCTTAGAGAAAATGGAATGTCAGCCTTAAAAATGTCACTTTAATATAGTTTGACATGATAAGGTCCTAAAAGTCTCCTAGCAATATGTGTGCAAGTATGGAGAATGTATGCTTGCTGTATTTGGAATCTGTGTGCAGGAATGTATAGTTACAAAATATTGATGGCACTTTGCTGGGGAGAGTGCTTGGAATAAGAAACACTGGTGAAGAAAAGGGAAACTGACTGGCAAACCCAAGATACAGAGGTGGATGAAAGGCAACTGAATATTCAGTACAGAAGGTTTTTTAAAAAAAAAAAAAGTATCAGAGTGTTGCGACAAGGTATATCCACTATTAAAGGGGAAAACCCCCATATTTCTCACAAAACAGTTTGCTCATTAATATTTAGATTTTATAAGGGAAATAGTGTGATTCTAGAAGATACTTACATTTTTAGATGTGAAATGGAGACGATTTCCTTTGTGTGTCTGTGTGCGCGCACAAGCACTTATATTACTCTAACCTTTTTTGATAGTACTTACTGTGTCTTTAGTACAGAAAATATTCTAGTTTTGGTAAGTTGATTTTAGTCTATCCATAAAATTCTGCTGACTTCTCTTTTGTGTCTAAATACTTGACTGATTATTGAATTCCATGCATTTATGAGTACATTAGAAGTCTTATTTAACAATTAGCATCTGGAAAATCCAGGAAAGGCATGTCATGCATGTGCCACATATTTAAATCACGCTTTAAAAAAGCCATCTGTTTAGCACTTCATTTTTAGGGTGTTCTTTATTCTATAGAGAAGTGTACCTGTTATTAAGGAGGTTTCAAAACCAACTTGTGTACCTGTTAGGCATGGCGTTAATTTCTTTTAATGTATATATACACACATATATATTTTTTTCTATCTGCCTGAATTTTCGAAACACTAACGATTTAACATAAGCTCCCGAGGGTTACATCTTGCAGCTAGCAAGCAAGCTAGAATCTGAACAAAGACAATAAAACTTCACATTGAGCTGAGGACAGTGGCCACTCATAAAACTTAAAAAATTTTATTTGTAATTGTTTTTCTGCTTTTATGTAGTTTGAAACAGGGTAAGAGTTCTTTGGAATAACCTATAACCTCTTACGTGTTTTAATAATACAAGTTTTTGCAATATTGCCTTACAGGTTTTGATTTCTTTTATTATTTTTTTTCAGAGCAGGCACATTACCGTTATGCTTTGCTTATCTGAAAGAGTTATCTAAAACAAGATTATGGCAACCACTTATTCTGTGCTTAACATTTGTGGGCAAATTCCCCAGACCATCTAAACTTATTTAATATCCCCTTGCAGTGTTTGGACAATGGACTGATGTTATTAGAAACTATGAATCAGAGTTAAATTGAGAGTATAAATCATGTTTAAACCACGGAACAAAATCATGTTGGTGTGGAAGTTCAAGTAAGTAAAAGAAACCATAGGATAAAATAATTGTAAATTGTTGGTTAAAGTAGGTGCACACTTGTTAAATCTTTCATGATGAACGTGAGGCTTGCATAGATGATACCTGCCACATGTTTCACCCCAGTTAAAGGCCCCTCTTTTGTATTTGCATCGCGTTGACAAGGTGAACCTTGGGCTTGGTGACTTCATGTTCTGAAGGCATCTGATCAGCAGTTTGGCAGTTAGCTGTATCAGCATGTAGGGCCCACTGCTCGCTTTTGATTCAGACCTCTGGTGCTGTCTTTCCTACCAGAAGAGACTTGAGAGTATGGTTTGGACAGATTGTAGGGCTTTGCAGGAGAAGCAGTCACTTCTCTTGTTAGATCAAGAGGCAAAAAGGTTTTAATGAAATTAAATTTATGCTGCTAAGACTTCTGTGAATTTGATCAGTGGAGCTTAGATTAGAAGAACAGAAATAATTCTTCCTCAAGACTTAGGAATTTCCATGTTTGCTTTTCATCCAAGGCAGAATATACGATGTGGCAGTATTTCTGAATGAGCTCAAAGTTCACTTTTCCTGAAACATGCTTTTCATGTTTTCTGCAGCTGTGGAATATTTTTGTTTTCTTTTCACTACTAATGAGTGATGTCTGATTTCCTGCTCATACTAGACTCTGAGTATTTTTAGTGTCTCACTGTCTCGTTTGAGTCAGTGCTTTGGTAAGAGTTAGTCTGAGCCCAGCTAGACTTGAAAATGTGCTCATATTTGTGTATGCCGAGGTATGTGTGCAAATACTTGGCTAGCAAGTCCCAGAGCAGCAGGATATATGTATCTGCATCCAGTTATGGTGCCCAAAGTAGATTGCATGTTGCTGTAATAAGGCTTTTTCTAAACAGCACAGACTAGATCCAAACTTATCAATTTGTGGTATCTGGCTGCTGCTAAACAGTGCGGGAAATGTTTAATGCAAAAGCACAGGAGTCTGACTGGTGAAATATTAAATCCAAGAAATGCAAGGAAGAGCAATGAGAAATTTAAGGTAAGGATGTGAAGTGTAATTCAAAGCCATACATCTCTTAAAACAATAAAACTTCCCTCACGCAATCTATGTATTATCAGATTTTGTGATTTCCAGTTGAACTCTTGATGCCTGTGTGCTGACCTCTATGCAGAATCTTTTCAGTAATCTGTATTGTTATCACTGTGTTGATTTAAAAATCTTAACTCTCTGCACATTCTGAGCAACCGGATAGTAAACAAGCCTGGTTACTTATCTTTACCTTAGACTTTATGTGCAAACTTTAATACCTTATTCATATAAGGTCTGACCTTTTCTACAGTTGCAAACAAGCCTCCAAGTAAACCGTGAATTATTAAACTACCCTTTATGTGAATGTAATGCAGCTCTCATACAATTTTATATTTCTTCTCTAGCTTCCGTTCTGTCTTACAGAAATGCATCCAAATGGCAAACATACCCTTCATAAACAAAGTAGCTTTATCTTTTCCTGATTAGGCAAAAAAATCAGAGTCTAAAGCTTTTGTTTGGACAGGACTGAGATCCTGTAATAAGCATTATGGGCATAGAAGAAATATCCATTCACTTGTTAACAGGCATATAAGGATCTGTTTCAAGTCATATTACAGGACGACTACTATAATTAAAATTGGGGATTATCTTCTAAAATAACATCAATTTTGTGACAGTAGCTCATGTTCTAGTAACTACACTGTTTCTGTTTAATTGTGCGCATGTGTGAACCAAATATTGTCAGATCACAGCCATATGTGTATTTTCATTTGCATTGTGTTAGCAATTCATGATAGTAAGGTGAAACCAACACTCCTGGGCTGAGAATCTGTTTTGCCAAGCATAAATTTAGCTTTCTTGAAAGACATCCGTTCCCTGGGCTAGTAGTCAGCCTCGTGAATTCCCATACTTGAATTGCTACAGATCACAAATGAGAGTTTGGGTTTTGCAGGAGAAGGGAGAGGAACTGTAGAGATCAGTAAATGGAGTGAATATATGAGGATGGACACACACATTCTGGTTTAAAAGCTAAACTTGCTGGAGATTTTTCAAAAAATTTGGAGGAAAAATAAAAGCCACATTTCAACTTGTCATTTTAAATTTGCCCTTAAATGCCAGTCTGAAGTATATTTGCAGCTGTTTCTGTGGAGTAGTAGGAAGGGTTGGCTTGTATCATTTACAATGGCTTTTGAAAGATTTCTGCTCTCTCTGATAGTGTGCTGCATTCATTTATGACTGTAGCATATGCACAGGAGTGGAGATGGCTTTGATTTATACTGCTTCACTGCATGCAGCTCCTTGCTTAAGTCAAGGTTCCCAAATTAAGAATTCAGCCAATCTCCTGATCATGAAGGCATACAGGGCTAATATTTCCCAGTTTGCCATGACTTTCTTAGAGGCCGTAGAAGTCGAGATGCTCTATTCTTTTTAAGAGAACATTTCAAAATTTGGGACAGGATACGTGAAGCATGGAGATTTTAACTGCAAGCAGTTGACATGGAGTTGGACTAGATGACCTTTAAAGGTCCCTTCCAAACCATTCCACTATTTTATGGTTCTATGACAGGTGTGAGAACAAGCATGAGTAGTTGTTTGTTTACCTTAATATGCAATAATACAAACCAAGATGTCCAAATGGGTGGGTTTGTTAGTGAAACTATTCTTGGAATTTTAGATCTGTTTACAGGGGAGTTTTTTTTGTTTGCAGTGTTAATGCTTATTGCGTGTTTTTGATGTGTTTCCTTTTTCAGTTATGCATGACTATTTTTTTCTAGTG
This sequence comes from Baryphthengus martii, assembly GCA_013396935.1. Classification (NCBI taxonomy): domain Eukaryota; kingdom Metazoa; phylum Chordata; class Aves; order Coraciiformes; family Momotidae; genus Baryphthengus; species Baryphthengus martii. Next base: position 95,921 of record VWZK01001564.1, read on the forward strand.
AACTGTATGTTATAAAACATGCAGAATATGTGGCATGATTAGAGTAATATTTGTACTGAAATCTGATTTTTTCCATGCCTCACTGCTTGTTACTTTCTTATTGCAAACCTTAGTGATGGATTAAGTTTTTTGCTTTTTTTCTTGCCTTAGGTTTAGATGTATTTCAGTGAAGTTGACAACCCTTACGTTACTGCCATAAGAGCCACAGAAAAAGTACGCAGTGTCTTGAAAGAGACCACTTTAGCGTACCTCACTGAAATGCTTGAGAATATACAAGAATTTATATTCTAAAACTATAACTCTAGGCTTGTCATTATTGCTTGTCTAGGCAATAATTCTAGACTTGTCATCATAGAAAGGCACCTTCACACATCTTTAATTTCTGTAACTAGTTTTAATAATTTCCTTGGGACCATCCTGAAAATAGACCTTTTCTCAGTTATATCCTGGTTATGCAGGTCAAATTGATTTATTTTTTGCTATCTTTTTTTTTTTTTCCCATCTAGATAAGCATACATATACATCAAATTGTGGATATTAAACTGTACCTAGCATTTTATGTTCTTTCCCATGCAACTTCTTCATTTTTTAGAGGATGAACCATAAAAATGACCTGATGTGTAACTCTACTTTCTGGACATAGTCAGCACTATGCAATTTAGCTTGTGAGTATAGAAACTTTGGTAGTTGTAAGAATTGTTCAGCTTCTAATAACGTTGTATAGAACTCTTCAGAACTGGGATATTCTTCTGGGTTGTTAAATGCAAAATTACACATAATTATTTGAGGAAAAGGAGCAGTGTTACTGAGGAGATGGGGAATCTCATGGGGTTTTTTCGTAGTTTGCAGTCAATGAAAAAAGTACAAAACTTCAATTTGTGTTGTTTTTTTTTCCTTCAGTGATTACAAAATTAGAATGGTGTTGTGCAAGTGTGTCTCTAAGTGTTTCATGCTTTATGAGAACATACAAGGTTGCTGAATTAAAATAATGTAGTTGAAACTTCACTGAATGGTCAGCTTCTTTTGAAATGTGATTAGGAGATGCAGTAACTTCCATTTAATGTGTGCAAACAGAAAATGTGTATATGGAGCCAATGGGGGTGTGTATAATCTATACTAAACTCTGTATACTGTCTTTACTCAACCTTTTGACTGTATTTGAATCATCTTCTAATTTCTACTTTCTTGTAACTAATTTACATAATGCTACTGCTCACTTAAAATCAGTTCATTCTAAGGACTGATGTAATGTGTTGTGCTAATCTAGGCCCTTTCGTTCAAGGAGATCAGAGTGGCTTGCAAATGCTCGTAATTCTGTCCTCATCCTGTGAGTTAAAATGTATTGCTGCCATCTCATCTTCATAAAAATGAAGAAAATGAAGTAGAGATTTAAGAATTTGTTCAACATGTTAAAGGGAGGCTATAGCAGTACTATGTTTAAAACTTGAGTATCTTTGTTCTGGCATTTGTGTTTTCCTTTTTTTTTTTTTT
>VWZK01001564.1:97446-128408 GCA_013396935.1 Baryphthengus martii
TTTTTGTCTACTTTCTGAGCTTGCACAATGAGGACTCTGGGTGAAAACTGCCTTTACTGAAGGCAAAAGGGCTACTTTGCTTAGAAATACTGGAAGGTGAGTTTTATTGCCAATTAGGGAAACCTGCAATAGTCTGTAAAGCAAAAAAAAAAAATAAAAATTACCCTTTTGCTCACAGGAAGAGCAAACTTTAGATTCCCCCTTCGGTATTTTTTGAAGTCCTTAAGTTCTAAAGATGCTTTGGTTGTTTTAAACCTGGTTGTGTCAAACTGTATCTTTCTGCAAGTTGCAAGAACCTATCTGACAAAGGTTCTTGCAGGTTACTGCTACTCTTATCTTCCTATATTTTCATTTCAGACTTGGCCTTAATCTCCTTGTGGAACATTTTCTGTTTGTCTGCACATGGACATTAATTCCTTAGACAACTTCAGGGTTTCTACAGAATCAAATGGTGAAAATTGAAGCAGTGTCTTTTGCCATTTCCATGTTAAGTATCTGTTGGGATGTGTTGATGCTGATATATTATCGAGTTCTTGAACAGCTTTATAGTGCAAACTTGATTTGTTACCTAGTTGAGGTACAGTAAGTGCAATATGGTATCTGTCACCTTTGGCAACATGGCCTTTCTGAATATACATAGGAATTTGCGTCAGAGAAAATGTCTTAATAGCTCTACATTGAAACTTTCTTTTCCCAGAAGGAAAGTCATTTTAAAGCACAAAGGAAGCTGAGGAACATCTTTTCTTGTTTCTGTCCATAGTACCTTTCCTTAAATTAAGCTAATTCAGAGTGTCCAAGAACATGTCTAAAAGAGTCAGCCGCCTTTTTCTTTAGTCATTACATTTTTTTCCCCTCCTTTATGAGATTTTAAAATTTATTTAATTTTTTTTCGATATAAGATGTATCCAAAGACTTCCGTGTAATGGCATAGCTGTCTTTAAAATTTTGATCAATTTAGAAAAAAACTGGTTTTCTCTTGCTGTTTTATTGTTTGTGGTTTGCCTGTTGGTTTTTTTTTTTTGTGTTGGGTATTTTTTTTTTTGCTATTGTGGTTTTTTGTTTGTTTGTTTTCCTTTGAGAAAGATAGTATTTCTAACTCCATAGGTAAATTATCAATGCGAAGTGATTGGCTTGTTGCTAATGATTATGGCTGCTCTATTGAGTTTTCCTCCATTTTCTAAACATTTGGAGTATGCTTGTTTAATATTTCTGTGTACATACAATTTTGTATTCTTGCAATGATTAAGAAACATTGCTTACTTCCTTTCTGCCAAGGGAAAGAAAGACAAGACTTGTATATCAGCAGAGGGGTTTATGACGCAGCCTGCTTGGTTGCTGGGAGGTGCACAGATTTCTGTTCAAGCTGTAATTATTAGTGGGAGAATTGACCAAGTGGATAATGCTAGGGCACTTTTCCTTACTTACCTCTCAGAGGGGAGCTACCATTGGCAGGCAGATTTGAATGAGATCCAGATCTAGGTGAAGACCTAAATTAAAGGGTTCTAATGGAGCACTTCTGAAATGCAAAAGTCCCAGTTTGACAGACGGAGAGGTGGTGTGGTTTGGTGGTACGTGGACAGTGAAAGGTATGGAAAATGTGAATTCTCTTCTTAAATTGGGAACAAATTCTCAGCAGGATTTCTTCACAATATGAAAACTTAAGAATGATGTAGTTGACCCGGCCCTTGCATGAGCAGGCAGACAGTTGTGGATAAAGAATGATCTGAACAATAGTCCTCTTTCCTTCACATCAGAGAAGGGCCTTCGTTTCTTCCGGTTATTAAAGCTTGTTTGTACGGAGAATGCAAGTTAATTCCTTTTTGTGTTTGCTTAAACCCATGAGGATGAAATTCCTGACACAGAACTGGAGTTTTTGGGAATATTTTAGAGTTCTAATGAAAATACGCCTGAATTCTTTTGTTAGCCATTCATCTGTGCAAATGCTGGGGACAATTGCATCCAACAGACTCCTTTCTAGTAATGACGTCCCTCTATTCTTTAATGCCAAAGCTGTATGTAACTGCTGAAGACTTTGGAGTTGCTGAAGTCACGACCAATCTTGTTTTGGAGGAGGGATGTGTGTGGAGTGTGACACCTGAATATGCGTAGAGTGAAAAGAGTGAGGATGAAAGGGTGTTGTTCTCTGAACAGTGAGAGAGGTGCAGGGGAGCAGACAGTCCCTATGCCCTCAACCTTCCTATGTAGGTTATCTTTATAGATGGTGTAAACCACCAGAAGCAAGAGATTACTTGGGGAGGAAAATGCTCCTGTTGCCCTGATTAAAAGTGCTGTTCTTTCCCCAGAAGTATCTTATACACTGGTTGAACAAGACTGCTGTGTTGTATGCTAGAGGCAGGATGTTCTTTTCAAAGGAACTACTTCTTTAATTTTGTTTAAAGTAGTCAATTATGCTGAAATATTAGTTTTGAGGTTATTACGGTAAGATGTAAGATATCTTGTGGTAGATACTGAGAATAAACATGATCCGAGCAGTATCTCACCCCTCTTAAAAAAGCCATTCCATTCTTTCCAAATTTGCCTTCCCTTTGCAGATGGCTGTTAAAAAATAAGTGAAGGTAGGATATTTAATATTACTCCTCCTATAGTTTTCAAGACTGTTCTTTGCCAGAGAATGATCTTTATAATTCTTTTTCTGATCGTTAAAGATGACAGTCATAGTAAAGGACCTTCTGATAAGCTCCAGTCTGTCATATTTTCATTTGCATGTGTGTTTACTTTGAGCTGAATCTCAGTCATTTACTGAAGCATAATTTCCCATATTGTGTATCCTGATCTCTGAGTGTGGCAGATTCTTTTCAGAATGAGTAGCTTCAACGTTATTTCTTTGGATGATACCTTTTAGAAAGGCGAAAAGAAAGCTTGGCCATTCTTCCCACCCCAATGTTGGGTCTTACGTGTACTTCACTCAAAGATGCTGTTTTTAAACAGCATCTGTACAGTTTGACTTTACACTGCAGTAATCCCAACAAGGATGTGTAAAGCTTGCTTTCATGGATGTTTTGTCAGCCACACTTAAGATTATCCATGTCTTTCCTCATGAAATAATAGAAACATTACCTCTGTGAAACATTACCTTTATGAACCAAATTCCTCTTTCAAGAACCAAGAGAGTAGAAGTAGATAATAATATAGTTGTATTAAATTTGGAAAAAATGCAGACAGTTGGGAAAAATAATCCAAGTGATATAGTAGGTCTGTATTAATGGTAACAAAAGTGTTAGACACTTCAGACTGGTAATAAACCTGAATGACTTAGGACTTAAATAGATACTGGAGGTGAAATTTGAGTATTGTCACTGAAATGTGACAAAATACCCCAAACTGAATCATGATGCTTATGATAGATGTTGTTAGTCCTGAGTTTGAATGAATACCTCTAGTGATGCTTATCTTTCTGGCTAAGTTAAGTGTTGCAGGATTCTCAGGGGAAATCAGTATTTCAGGAGTAACTTGAAAAAGAGGTACATGCTTAACAGAATGCATGAAGATACTCAGTTGAAATGGAGTGCAACGTATAAAGAAGTAATACTGGAATACGTGGGATACATTAGTCATTAATCTTGCTTATTTACTAAGCTGAGTGTGCGCAATGTGTTTCTTCAGGAAAGAGCAGATTTTTGGGGCATCCAAGGACGTTGTTAGTGGACTGAGAAGGTGGTCCTCTCTGCTCTGTGGCAACATCTGGAAAAGGCTTTTCATTTTTATAGCCCTAAAATTCACATTTGTGGTGAACAAACAGATAAAATAAACAAGCAGATGAAAAGGGTAGAGAGGAGAAGGACTGACAAAAACAATAGGACAAGTAGGCGGTTTTTATCCTGTCAGGATAGCAATTACAGCTCTATGGGCTGTTGTTGGTTTGCAATTTACTGTATGCATTGAGGGAGAAGAGAATTTCTGATCTTTGTAATTTAGAATCATGATGGTGATTAGCCACAGAAGAAATCAATATGTTTCATGTTCAAATTGAGTTTACCAACTTGATTATTACACCCCCTACTTGAGATTTATTTTGAAAGCCAATTGGAATATTCTGCTAGAACACTGCTTGCTGCTTATTGTAGCAATGTGAGCTATATTGAGCATGGCACACTGGAGATCTCTGATCTACTGCCTTGTTTCATCCGAAATTTAATTCAGTGTACTAGTATTTTACTTCTGCAGCCTTATATTTTCTGGTTCAAATGTGACTTGCTTGAAATTGTATTACTGCTTTTGTGCTAATCGTGTGTATTTACAGTGTTTTACAAGTGCATTTACCATCCAAAGATCTTGCAAATCCAGATAATTAAAAATGGCAACTTAATAGATGAGATGATAGAGTAACCGTTACTAAAGAGGGCAAGCTGATGTTAATTCCTATGCAGAACATCTTTGAAAGCGGATGTAGGTTCTCTTTGAAGTCCAAAGAGCAATGGGAGTAAAGGCCAAAAACAATGTGGGTAACAAGGTAGAGCAGCAAAACAATGAAGTCCTAGGAGGATGTGGGGAAGCTAAGAAGTGACAGCTGAGACACAGACACAATCAAGATTGAACATTAGATTGAACCAAGCTAGTGGATTCCTTTAGATAAGTTAATTCAGGGTAGGTTTGTATTTTCTCTGAACAATATTCCCCAAACTTCAGCAGTTGTCTTTATGATCGTGATGAGGGCAGAAAAGAGCCGGAGACCTTACTGGAAAGCTTACATTCAAGTGTAAATTATTTGGAGCAAGTCAGATCTTTCCATTTTGTGTGAATTTCTGAGGCAGTAGGTACTTGGGCAGAGTGTTACAGACAGTGAACAGGGATAAAAGTTTACTTGAGTCTGGCTGTCTAGTAAAAGAGTGGATGGTAGAAATCTCCATTTAGTGATTGTGACCAAAAAAAAAATGGTGGTGAAAACAATTGCATCAAACAGGCAGACCCTATAGAGTAAAATGCTCAGTAACAAGACCATAGTGCTACAGGGTCCCCCAAGAGTCACGGAAATGGGAGAACAATTGCTTGTCTTGCAGTTCCAATTAAAAGCTTACAAATTGAAGAGGACATTACAGATTTAAAACAATGAAAAACACAGCAAGCAGAATGTGCTGCAGAGACCTGCTGAGGGAAAAGTGATTTGATTTTGATTGTCCTCCTGACTTGTGACATTTTTGGAAACAAAGGGGCTCCAGAATGAGAATGCAGGGACTGTGTGCTGTGTTGAAGGATGCAGCGAGTTCGTAAGGAAAAAGTGTTCTGTTTCACTTAACCAAAGGAATCATTTCTGCGACCAAGGTCAGACTATTTTTTGAGAATTAGAAGAAGAAATAGCTAAATCTGCTCAATAATACTTGCTAGTCACAAGAATCAGAAGTCGGAATTAGAAAGGCCTATATTGCACCAGTATGGCCTTTTATATCTGCAGTGTTTAAATTGCAAAAAATCTGTGTGTGCCTTACAAAGTCCTTCCCTCCGTACAGTTAAAGAAATAAGCCTGACATAAGTCATCTTATTTGTATTTTTGAAGCTGGAGCTAAATCACAAGGTTTCCATTTTAATTTTTTTTTTTTATTATTATTATTATTTTATTCAAAGTGCTTCAGGCTTGCCAGACCCTTTCACTTAAAATTGCAGTACAGAATAGTTGAAACTTAAAAGTGATAGTTGCTTGGAGCCAAGCTTCGAAGAGAATTTTGTGGCTTCAAAGCTTTGTCATTCCTGGAAATCTTTGTGGCACCACTGCTGTAAAACTGACTGCGTCAGTAATTTTCTAAATTTGATACTTCTGCTGTGGCATAGTTCTTACTACTTTCTTCTCTGACTTTTGTTCTAAAGTGTTACTCTCTGTTGACCAAGAGGATCTTTAAGCAACTATCTTATAACTATGTTGTATCTGACATAAAAAGGTGCTGTGCAGAAAGTTGGGAAGCTGGATCTAAGCATCATATAGAGAATAGGCCTGGGATGCTACTTAGCTGTCTTTTAACTAAATCCTTGTTTGATATCAAGCCTGTAGTACCTTTCCCTAGAACTTTAACAAGCTGTGGGTTTTACAGACTTTTGTTTCTCACTGCTGTGAGAAGGAAGGGCATGGGTGCTGTGAATCTGGGAGGGCTGCACGCCAGAGTTGTGGAGTTGAGAAGAGTGCTCCAGCTTTTCAGAAACGCCTCTGCATAGGGAAGGGGATCCTCCTGGTGCCTGGAGGGATGTGCTGAGAAGCCAGTATGCTGCTCAGGTTAGGAACACAAGAGCATGTGGTAGGATGTGATAGTTAAATTCTTTTGGGAGGCCGATGAAATGCAGAGTACTGTAATGTTAAGTGGTGATGTGGCTAAATAATACCTCTGAACCTGCCGTTAAACTCAGACTCTTCCAAGTAGGAGCTCGGCTACAGGGTGTGCCAATAGACAGAATGGCAGTATATCACCTTCCTTATAGATCAGGTGAGAGTCGCTGTTCTTACATTCACAGGTGAAAAGCTGGAACTTGACTTCCAGCTTCTCTGCAATCTGGTTTTGATGTGGTATTCTGACATACATTGCTCTCTGTTCTTCTTGAGTGTGCAATTCTTCTTGAGTTCTCTCTGTCCTGTCCCCAAAGAAATATCTATTTCTCCTGCTGATTTGACATAGAAGAATTTGTTAAGATATGAATCCCTTAATGTTGATTGAGGTGGTGATTTCGTCTTGCTAAATTTCGTGTAGCTCTGTAGGTAAGGCTTATGTGTTCATGTATGTTCTCTTCTAATAGCCAGAAATCATGCCTAAATTCCTTGGTATGTATTTGAATAAGCTTCTCTTTCTTTAGTGGTATTAGCTGTGACTTTGAGGCATTTTTTTTATTTGATCTTGAAGCAGGCACAGTGGCTTTAGTTTGAATTAATTTTAAATCACTCTTTTTTTTTTTTTTTTAGTCCCTAAAAATTACACGGGCAGCATTTTATTCTGTTGAATGTGGCTTGGTTTTAGAGTGGTGGGATTTGGTGGTTTTTTTTTTGTTTTTTTTTTTGCTTACTAGAAACAGTTTATTTAAAATACTCTGGTACATCTATTTGTAAGGATTGTGAAAAGCCATAAATACAAATTGAAAATGATCCAGAGAGGTTTTGTTTTTCAAAAATGGTGATCCAGAAGATACTAGTTGTAGAAGAGAGCAGTCTGGATAATGCTCCTGAATATTATTTTTTACAGCCAGAGCTGCATTACTGTTACATGTAGACAGCAGATGGCAGCATTAGACAACGTGTGCGTTGTCCAGGTAGCCAGAAATCAAATGATTGCTTTTTGGGTTTCTTTTGTTCTCCTCCTTTCCCTTTTTTTTTCTTTTATTTCTTCATTATACAGAGTAACTGGGAGCTCAGAATTTGAGCAAACTGCAGGTTTCATCCTTCTCTTAAAGAAAAATAATTTGTGAAAGGATCTGTATTTGTGCATCGTGCAATGTGCTAAGAAATAGTTCTCTAGAGTGAAAACAAAATTTGTTTTCAGGAGGGTGAAGAGTAAAGGGAGACACTGCTGTTTCACTTGACTCAGGAGGTTCTGCCTCGTCCCAAATCACATATATCTGTCCTTCCTTTACCTACTTACAGTACAAAATGTCATCTGGAAAAAAAAAAATTAGTCATAATGTAGCGGCAAAACTGTTGCCTGGAGAGTGTGCCTGCTGAGAGCCAGACGCAATTTGGAAACAGTAATAAGTTTCCCTTGATAGGATTATTTTCACTCTGCTTTAAGGGGGAGAGAGGATGGAGAAGTGTTTGTTCCTAATGGGAATGCCCTTGAAAGAACAAGTAGGCGCAATCAAGGGAAAAATATACATATTGTGCAGTTAAGATTGCAGTTCTTCTACAGACTAGAATAGATTCTAGTTAAATTAGAAAAGAGGTGGATTATGTGCCTAAGTTCAGTGCAGCAGTACTCGCCCTGCAGCAAATGTCAGCCTCTCAGCTCTGATGAGCGGTGTGTGGTGTTTGTGGCACGAGATTATTTTAGGGTGGTTACTCAATGTCTTCATTAATGTAGCGAGAAATGCGAGACACTTGTACCAAATGTATACTGTCCTTAATGCAAAGAATGCATCAAGCACCTTTTTTTTTTTTTTTTCCTCCCAATAATGCTTGTTGTGAGTAAGACCTTATCGTTTTTTGGGGAGCAAAGTGAAAAATGCATCTATGTAGCATTACCTATGCTGGATGTTAAAAGTTGTCTTTTGGTTTTGCTGTCTATTCTGGCAGCATCCCATCCCTCTTGCCTTAGGGAAACTGAATAGAGTACTATTGTTCATTTGTGGCAGCCTATAAATAAGGTTGCTGCAAAGTATGAAAAAAATTCTTTTGATGTCCTAAATTGTGTAGTTATAACTATATATATATATATTCTTTTTTTCAGCTTGTAAAGGGTTTTTGAGGTAGTTCGTTTTGTACTTTGGAAATATATCAGGACCAAAGTGGTAGACTTTGAAAAATGGTTTACAAACTGCGAAATATCAACTTCTCCCTTCAAAAAAAGTCCAGGTAGATTTGAAGGGGGGAGGTAAAACTGCAGGCGTGAATGATTCTTCCCCAACCCAGTGAAAGAAAGCAAAAAAGCAGAGATAAACAGAGCGATTTTAAAATGTTTATTACTTGTTCACAGTGTAAATTCCCAGCACTGTAGGTGTGGCACTGTCGTCGTTGTCCCGGACCTGGTGGTAATTGATGTTGTAACATTCATCTTCACTTTTTTGTCACTTATTTTATACCTTTTTTTTTTTACTTTAAATAATTCCTGATGAGACAATCTTTGGTAAATCCAGACCGTGTACTCCAAGTTGCCTATTACATTAGTGTGAGTCTGATGTATTATTTAAGAAAATCGGTAATAAAAGATTTAAGCCTTTGTTGGTTAGCTGTAAAGATTTCTAGCCCGATTTCTAACTGTAGTTCACTCAGTGATGTGCTGATCTGTGTTGTTCCGCTCTCTAATATATGGAAGGGTTTTCCCATGAAAAAGAAAATAAGAGGAGTATCTTCCCTGAGCTGTTAAGAAGGTGGCAGCAGTACAAATGGAATCTGAAGGGGTTCGTACGGGTTATTACGGTCCAAAAGAAAAGCATGGTGTGGTTTTCCGACTACTTTGAATTTGTGGCATAGGTTGTCATATGCGAATCAGTTTAGTCTTGATTAGCTGATGTAAGTAAATCTGCTTCTGCTTTGGATATCTGCTCCAGCAGTGCCACCCTCTTCTATACATTTTCTCCGGTGTGATAACATGGGGTGCCCAGAACTTTCCTGTCAAATGCCAGATCAGGATGTGCTGTAAACATATGTGGATTGATCCCTGTTTGGGGCTGAGGTTCAGAAGTCTACCCTGAAAAGCATTTATTCTCTGTCTGCAATGTACTTTCTTTTAATTGTAGCTTGCCCTACTCTTCTTATTTGTTAGATGTGACCATCTTTTAGAATTCTGTCGTTGCCTCTGTGTGTTTCTGTAGGATTTTTACATTTGTACATTAAACACAGTGCAAGAGCGTATTATCCGGTATCAATGTAAAGTTGACCAAATCAGCACAGATTAAATTGCCTGTATATACTGGACTTTTAAGAATATGATTTTTAAATTTGTTTTAAATTTTTTTTTGGTGGCATTTTCTTTCAATTTCAATGCGGGGTACAAGAAACACAATAATTAAAAAAATCTTTTTCAGCTAAGGTCAATGTTTGGTCTATCAAGATGTTCTTTTATGTGTGGTTTTTTTTTTACTGTGTTTATGGTTTTATTGTTTCCGAATCTGTTATCTTGACTTTGCTAGGAAAGAAAATAATATTGTTAGTTCTTTGCTCTTGCTATGAAAGAAAAGATTATTGCTAGTTCTGTGTTTGGGCTCAGACTCTTCAAAAAATGTGATCATCTTTTTGCAAGGGTGCAGGATTTATGAAGAACTGTGAGGAGAATTACGTACTTCAGATAGCCAAAAAATATTTGTCATTTAAATGAGAACATATATATCAGTTGGACTTGAGCTGATTTGATGAATTTGAATCCTGGGTTGCATGTTACACTAGAAAAGCCACAAGGAGTGACATACCATTGACATTAGAAAAGCTGGGCAAACATATTAAAAATAGCCTCAACCCCCAAATACTAATACTTTCCCAGTGCAGCAGTATACAGACTTACCAGTGTCAATGAATATTGTTCTGCTAGTATATTTCTTATTTCATGCTTCATTTTCTCTTCTCCCAGAGCTAGAAGTGTCATAAAGTGTTTTGCATTATAAGTACTAGGCACATTGTGTAGAGACAGTATTTGCCATGTTTTAAGAAATAGAAGGTGCGCAGTGAAATCTAAGAAATTGAGTAGACAGTTCCACCTCTACCATTTTCCAAAAGAAATAGGCAAGAAGTAAACATGTGGGCATTGGGAAGAAACTGTATTGGTATGTCCCTTTTTTTTTCCTTTTTTTTTTTTTTCTCATGCAACAAAACTGATAGGTGCACTTGCTGTAGATAGGCCTGTTCATAGGATTTGTGTATTAGTGTTCACAGCAGTTAATGGTGTTTAAGTTCAGCTTAGCTTTCAAGAGGCAGGGAAAGGAAGAAATACAGTGAAATAGTGGCTCAGCTTCTCTCAAATGGGTTTTAATTGAGCCTTTTGTGATGAAAAGCTAATGCTATCTGTTTCCTAGAGATGAGTAATTCTGTGTTCCAGTTGTAAACTGAGGAATTAAGACTGTAGGCAGAGAAGGTTTGTAGCAAAATGCGGTAGCAGGCATGTGGTTGTTGACTAAATATTTTAAATATATTAAGTTATGCTGGAGGGAGAAAAAAGGCTACCTATTTTGTTAGAAGTTGTACGCTTAAGGGTAACAAATAGGAACACTATGGCTGGTGCTAGACAAGTATTATTATCAGAGCTGTTTCCTGCTGTATTTCTTGGAACAGGAAGTAAACATCTGTATCAGAGAGGATTTGCTATTACCACTGATAATTGCAATGATTCTCTTCTGTGAAAGCTACTTAACTCCGAATAACACATGTAACTACATATTTTAATGTATTTGTATGGTGTGCATACAAATAAGGTTTATTTTCAGTAGTATTCTATACCTCTTTTCTGCATTGATCAGCAGTAATACATTCTCAGTACTTCTGTATATCATTGAGATGAAAGATTGTACTGCATCTTAAGAATGAACATTTATGCTTCTAGCTTCTTATATTTTTTTCCACGTTTTTTTGGTCTAGATATGGTGAAGTGGAGGAAAAGGATAGTCCCAGAGACCAATGGTCTTCAAAATACCAGTATCTAAAAATGTTACCTCAGATTGGTAAGCTTATTCAGGCAGAACAAATAAGAACCAAAAATGCAGATTCCATCAATAAGTCTGCTCTTCATGTCTCGCTGAAGCAGGCAACATTAATAGATCTCCTCATGTTACCTGATTAGCTGTATCTGGAAGAAATGAGCCTTTCCCGCTGATGAGTTAGAGATACGTGCTTTAAACAGTCACAAAGGAAATGTGAAGAAGTTGGGCAGTGTTTTCTAATCATTCCTATTGTATATATTCTTATTTGAATACATTTTAAAACAGTCATAATGTTAGTTTGCGAATGGCTTGTGTTTAGAGCTGGGGAATTTCTCTTCTCACTAGGGTTTTCGGGGTAGGTAGTGGCAATATTGGCAATAGTGCTCAATTTGTTCTCATCCTCCAAAGTGGAAAATATTTATCTCCTGGAACACCACTTAAGTGTGGTATGGTGGATTTTTTTCTTGTTTTCCCTCCCCTCCATTTTACAACCTTGTAAACTGTCAGACTGATAGGCTCAAAACAGTCACACAAGAGCGTACCTTACCCAGAGTTGTGTAAATGGAAGTGACTCTGTTAGTGAAAAAGCAAAACACGTGAAAATCTTTGTATCAGTTCTTACATGGCTGAGTCTGTAGTGAACTTCAAAGGTCTTGCATCTGAGGAAAGTGATGACATGAAGAAAGTATTCGGTGTGGAAGATCATGTAGAGATCAAGAGAATTGGAAACGAAGTCAGCAAAGTGATATTTCTGAAGAAAGCCCTGTATAAGAGAGAAAATAGAAGGTAAGTTGGAAACTACATCTAATATTAAAGGTTTTAGGAACAGGAGGCATGAAGGTGAGAGCTCAAGGAGGAACCAAAAGGAACAGTTAAGACCATAAATATGTGATGGTGACTGTAGCAGGATATGAAGTAAAAGAGAAGCTGGATTTTGTAGAACTGAATGAGGAGTGGGTCATGAATTTCTGCATCAGGTGCTGGGCAGAGAAGCATTACATCGCTGAGAAGACAAGGCTACGCCTTGCAGCTCTGTTATAAAATCTGAGGGCATGTGTTTATAGTGGGGGCAGTTCTGCAGTTACAATTAACCCATCTCTTAGGGATATATAACACAGCCTTTTTGATTTGGTGCTGATTTCAGTGGAGGCTGCTTTTCTAAATGAACTCAGCATCATCGGTCTTGCTATGAGAACCAAGCCTCACTAATAGATCTATTTCTAGCCCTTCTAGTTGTGAAGGAGGTGGCCCTTCCTCTCTCAATCAGTATGCTGCTGAGTTGCATGGCCTATGGCTATGTAGACTGAAAAAATATTGAAGAAGTCTGAACTTCAGCATTCATCTTAGAGAGGTGACTAGACTTCCTTGCTTCTGTCCATCCGTTTCAGCACCAGAATTTCCACTGAAAATAAAAACCTGTCTTAAACATAATTCAGAGCCTCATAATAAAACATGTCATGTGGTTAACCTTTAATACAATGTAACATTTAAAAAATAGTTTGCATCTTTTGCTGGTAAATTACTACATAAATATTTAGATTAGGTGCGAATAGGAATGTGGCATTATTTATGGATCCATATTTCTCTGGCATTTCAGATGCATGGTTGTTTTGCTCCTTAATAAATGCAGACATTAAAAGAACAAGCACACACAAAGTGCTAATTTTAAAGCTTTCCAGCTCAGGGGAGAAAAATCTCCACGTTTTGTTAGAACTGCTTGTCGTCTCCTGTTGCATGATAGAGAGAAATGCAGTTGCATTAAGCTCCTTTTATTTCTGATACTTGTCATGGAGTGACATGTCTCACCTGCTATTGCAGATTGGTAGCAGAGCAACCTGTCAGATCTGAAGATGTTTTGGTGCTGTCTGTTCCTTCTCACTTGAGAGGCAGATGTGTTATGGTACAGTTACTGCTTTAATTTTTGCCCCTATCTTGCTTCACTTCTCTCTCACCTTAATCCTTGGAAGAGGAAGGCAAGAATATATGAAATGTCTTACTGGTGAAAACTGTCAAAAAAAGAGGAAAGCACAGGTTCTTTTTTTTTTTTCTTTGGTATCTAGAGTTCAGACTGTTAGGGAGACTGACCACAAAGCCATGTTGCCAGTACAGGGCACAACAGTTCAGAAAATGATCCTGAAATAATAGCATTGCAGGCTGTTGTGGGAGCACTCTTGAGACCTAATATATGTGAATTGTCTTACTTATTCTGCACAGACTTCTGTGAGAAGTTACGTAAATCACATACCTGCTCTGTAGCTCACCCTCTCCTTTATGAAATGTGACCTTTCTTGTACAGTGAACATACGAAGATGACAGTAAGCTTCCGTTGATACCTGTAAGCTACTCAGGTACTGCAGTGATGAAGCTTCCTAACTATTAGCAGAGGAGCGAGCTTCCATTTGAGGTGGAAAAGGTGTGAGTGTTGCCTTGATCTGTTGAAATTAAGAAGAGGTACTGAGCAGCTCTGCTGCAGTCTTGACTTCTAAATTAATCCTGAACTTCAAAAGTTAATTTTTTTGGAGGCTATCATTCCCCTGTGGTCTCCACAATGTTTGTCAATGAGAACACCTCGCTGAATGATCGTGCTTCTTGTGCCTTGGGCTTGGCAGACGTATCACTTGAGACCTGTAGGATCTTGTATTCCGGTTCACTGAACTGTTCACTGAAGAGTTTCATGTCTTGTGTTTTGAACCTCTATAAGGAAAGTAGCTCTCTGGAAATATTTCTTTATTTTTATTTATGGCCCTCTTTTTGAAAGCCAGTCACTTCTAGTCTAGGGCCCTTGAAAGCTATTCACATACACTAATTTTCCTTTTCTACTCGTCGGGAAGAAACAGGCATTCTTATACAGCTTGATGTGCAGGTTACCTTGATGACTTGTTGGTCTGGAAAATACCCCTAATTTCTATGATTTTTATAGGCTCCTATCATATAAAATCTTCTAGCGTTGAGTATTTTTCCCCATTTCCTTGTAGTGTCTTTGATGGCTCATAAATTTATTATAATCACAGGAATGTATTTTACAAGATGACCTGTTCAGTACCTGACTTGACTAAGCTCTTTGGAGAAAGACTTGGGGACACTGGTGGGTGAAAAGCTGGACACGAGCCAGCAATGTGCTCTCACAGCCTAAAAGGCCAATTTTATCCTGGGCTGCATTGAAAGAAGAGTGACTGGCAAGTGGAGGGAGGTGATTGTGCCACTCTACAGCGTCTCACCACTCTCATGAGACCCCACCTGGTGTACTGTGTCCAGCTCTGGGATCTACAACGTATGAAGGACATGGACTAGGTGGAGCAGATCCAGAGGAGGACCACAAACATGGATAGAGGTCTGGAGCACCTCTACTATAAGGGCAGGCTGAGAGAGTTGAGGTTGTTCAGCCTGGAGAAGAGAAGGCTCTGGGGAGACCTTACTGTGGCTTCCCGGTACTTAAAGGGGGCCTACAGGAAAGATGGGGGAAGACTCTTTATCAAGGAGTGTAGTGATAGGATGAGGGGTAACAGTTTTAAACTGTAAGAGGGTAGATTTAGATTAGATGTAAGGAAGAAGTTCTCCACTGTGAGAGTGGTGAGACTCTGGAACATAGTTTTGAATGCCCCCTCCTTGGAAGTGTTCAGGACCGGGTTGGATGGGGCTTTTATGAACCCAGTGTAGGGGGAGGTGGTATCCCTGCCCATGACAGCAGGATTGAAACTAGAGGATCTTTAAGGTCCCTTCCAACCCAAACCATTCTGTGATTCCATGAAGCATCCATGGTGAGTCCTGCATTATCTGCAGGCTCGCAGGACCACAGATTTTTCTGGTTTTGTTCTTATGGAGAGTGGCTCTATGCACAGAGGCATCTGACTGTGATCTGACTGTATAGCACTAAGTAAAGAATTTGCCAAAGAACTGTTTGCTTATTCAAATATTAATCCTGTGAGAGGAGGATATCTGCAAGTATCATTTTCTTGCTGCCAGTAACTGTCTCTGTGCAAACTCTTTTTAGCTGTTTTTAATTCTGATGAGTGCTTCTGAGTTTAGATTTCGTAACTCCTGTCTTCTGGAGTAACAGCCCTCCGGCAGTGATATCCTAAAGGCTAACTCTTCCCAATGTTTCTTTAAGAGGAATAGAGTACTACAATGGGGGAAAAAAAAGTCACTGCTATGGAGAAGAGGTTCCCTCTCTTTCCTACCAATACATCAGAGTTCCTTGGTTTTCATACGTCCAGCTGGATATCTTAGTGTGCTCCCTGCAAGATGCCAAGACCACCTCCAGAATGCCAGCTATTTTTCTGTGATAATAAATGTGAGAATAATAGGGATGAGATGAGTGATTTTTTTTTATTTTTTTTTCCCCAGGAAATAGCACTTCCAGAGCCTCATAAAACTTCTTTTACCAGAAGGTATATAAACTTCCAAAAAGACAAAAGCATACACGAATGGGTTAATATCCTCTGGTAATAAGCCAGTCCTGGCAAAACCCTTTTTCTAATACAAAATTAACCAGCTAGAGTAAGCATCTTTACCTCCAAGAACAATATAAAAGTCCTAGGAGCTGGGAGTACATTTGGCTCCTAGAAGTTAAGTCTTTACTACCAGTACTTCTAAGTAGAATCTTTCTGGGTCATTTGTTTTCTTCCTGTTCAACAAATATTAACCATTTGATTTAGAAACCTTTTTGTTGGCATAAATTAACTTCAAAAAGTCAGGTGTGAGAGAAAGGGAAATTTGTTAATAAGTGGCAGCAATTCTCTTCAGATGAATGGAGAAGAGTTATCTTCATTATACTTAAGTTTTAATATATTTAACTTGTTGATTGTAGTGTGTGCATACCACAGACATAAAATGTCTATACCATTTCAAAGGACAGCATTTGGTGTTCTAACATTGAGAGTGGCCATAAGCATGTGGCAAAGCATAAGGACAGGGTAAGCAAGTAGTAATACTTGCTCCCCAAAGTCTCCTAACTTCCAGAAACCTGTAATTGAAAAATGCGTTCAGGATGTCTTTCAGTATTTGATGACTCTGGATGGATTTTTTTTTTTTTATTATGAATTCGTTTAGCTGAGTCCGTGTAAACTTTAAACATTTACAGGCTCCTGCGGAGCGCAGTTCCACAGCTTAGGGGAACTCTGTGACAGACCTGTTTCTTTGTCTGGAACCCGGTGGGCAGAAGTACAGAAGAGCTTGTTAAACACCTGAATCTCTTTGTTCAGTTGCTGTACAAATGCATGTTCACTGTCCTGAAATGCTTCCCAGAGAAATTTTCTGTCTTGCTCAGTCCTGTATTTGTCTGGCTCATGACAGTTCTCCTCTTTGTGCAAGAGTGAGGACCAACCTGGTCCCTTTGGTCTACTGAGAATGTAAAAATGTGTGTGTTTTTCCTTATTAGATTCCTTCTCCTTCATGTAATATTAAGGTGCTTTGCTCTGCTCTGTCCTGGTATACCTACAGACACAAATGTATGTAATCTGGGAAGACATTGTACTTTTTGTACCATACGGCTTTCTTTTCTTCGCTGATGATCCGGATCATAAGAATTTTAAAACACCTGTTAATTTCAGAAGCTTACCTACTTCTGAATCTCAAATTGTCAGAAGGAGAGACTATCATCATTTGTTAGGTTGGGAAGGCAGAAATTTCCTGTCTTGCAATATGTGATTGTGTCACCTTTTGGTCTCGATGTGAGGGAACCGACATCAAGCACTGAAAACCAGCGTGTTGTCAAGACAAATAACTTTTATTTTTAATTTCAGTTTCAAGCAATCGTGTTTACTTAACCTAGCCATGTCTTCCATTTTGAGCTGTGAGGCTTATTTTTGAGTACTGTTATTGCAGAAAGAGCTTAGCACCAGAAAGAGCAGCAGAACACACCCTGTTTCAAACAATACTATTTGAGACCTCAGTGTTGTAAGTGATGTAGAAATGAGCATGTATTAATGAAGGGTATAATAGGTTTCAGTGAAAGATAAGATGTGTTAATCTTGTATATTAAATAGTCTTACAACAATGAGGCTGTTATTAAATCTTTCTTCAGTGGCTTCAGTTCAGTGAAACCAGTGCTTTTCAGTTTGTCATGTTTGATGGCCAGTTTTTACAAGGAAGGACCAACTTTCTGAGGCCTTTGAAATGCTTCTGAAATACTTATCTAATTAGAGATGTGTACAGCACGTGATTGAAAAGAAGCTCTTTGCAACACTCTGACACGGAGTGCTTTCGTTTTGGGCTTGGGGACACCGCCTTTGAAATTAGCATTAGTGTTCTTGTATGGAGTTTGATTTGAACTCAGCTGCCTTTTAGGAAAAGGAGCATTGCATTTCTCTCATCAACAGTGTGCAAACAGATTGTGTTCTAACAGGGTCAGAAAGACTGTCAAAATAGCAATAGTTTTAAAGGAAAAAAATAAATTATCTAGAATGATCTGAGAATTTTACATTCTGTGCTGTTTTAGCTATAACACTGAAGGCAGTTCCCTAAGAAGGGCAAGATTTCTTGGCTCACTGGTATTTATTTTTTTTCTATTTTGGTCCAGCAAAATTTACCGTTTTTCATCTTACCACTTGCATCATTTCCCAATAGTCAGATTAAAATCTATGTGCTCCTGTCTGAGTATGTTCTAGTTTAAAAGAGGGGAAAAAGAAAGTTGAAACACCCAAGCCTGATGCTGACTGTGCCAGATACAGAGGCAACCACATGAGGAAGCAGCAAACAAAAGAATTTCCCGTAGTGTCCAGGTTTCTTCTCCAGTGTGGACCCGAACAAGGATTCTCTCATTCTGAGAGTGGTGGGAGCTTGGCTGAAGGAGAGTTTGATTTTCTCCATCAGCATTATTCCCATTTGAAGGCTGTAAGGAAAAGGTTCAGTGAGAGACATCACGTACACAAAATTAAGAGTGATGATTGATTGTTTCCTGCGAGGGAGCAACAAGACAGACACCACTGTGTATTCTCAGGCGATCCCCATTCTGATAGTAACTGAGACCAAATCTGATTAGCTTCGTTATAAAACGAGTTGATGTTTTGTGATCTTACATTCTCATTCCCTGCAAAGCAGACACCTTTTTGATTTACTATGCATGTTCTTTAATTGAGATGGAGGTGCTGTAGCTCTGCTCTCGGTAAGTTCAGGTTTTACATTCCATTTCTCTTTTGCCTCTTCATCCTCTTTCCTCCACGCATCTGACTCTGTGCTCACATTTATCCTGTTAAATAACTCCTTTTACTGTGTCTAAACATAACAGGCTGAACATCCTTTCTCAGATACCTCAAGTCCCATATAGGCTAAAAGCACCTTATCTCTCCTCGGGCTTCCGCCAGGAGCTCGTTGTCAAATTAGAGTAAAGAACGTGTGTGTTCTAATATTGAGTGGTACTGATATGACAAATGGCTTTGTGTAAACAGTAACGGTGGCAACTGTGAAAGATTTTTTTAATTCTTACGGAGGCCTGCAACTAAAACAGCAAGTATTTGCAGTGATGGGTATTTTATGTAAAGCTGTGACTGCCAGTGTGGATGCAAGGGAGTGTAATTTGAGGAAGAGCGTTAGCAGGAGGATTGCACGGCGGATTTTCATGTTTCAAAGTGATGTGTTAGAACCCTCTCTGTAACAAAATTAACCTCAAAATTTGACAAGAGCTCCGTGCAAGTTCGGCGAGAAGGAAAGCGGTAATATCCAGCCAGGGCACTAGGTGGAGCGACAGGTCCATTTTTCTTGTCGCAGGCGCTGACCAGTGCTTTTGTCGGCTTTGCAGATGCACATATGGTAGAATATTATCATTTTATGGTTACAATTATGAGCAATTTGATAGAAAATGAAAGCTAAATTATGCAGTGTTCCTTTTATTTGTTTAATTTTGTACTCTAAATATGTAAAAGGAAAAAATAGCAATCTTTTTGTGCGGATGGTGATAGGTGCAGTACCTTATTTTGGCTTTGTATTCTTACACAGAACAGGTTGAGATTATTTTCTGTCGTATATGATGAAATGTGTACTGTTGTTCTCAGATGCTGGGACTGTTTTGTGCAGAAATTGTATATGGCTGAATCTCCAGGCTCCTTTTTTTTTTCCATAAAAAGGGATCGTACATTTACCAGACAAATACGTCCGTAACGAGTTCCTTAAGTTTCCAGTGGAAGAGGCTGGGTATCTGTGCCGTCTAAGCAAATGCCAGAGGAAATCTTTAAATCCTGAAAGTTGCTTTAGATGTTGGCAGAACTCCTCTCAAAGGAGGGTGTATGTTCTGAACAAAGTCTTTCTCGCCGGTGAGGAAAATGTCCTGCCGTCACAGGTCTTAAGCCAAAAGTAAAATCTCTTATGGCCCCTGCCAGGACTGGTAGCTTGTTGCAATGGTCTGTGGGATCTGTATTTTGTGTATTTGGGTTCTTTAGTTTTTCTGTCATCAGATTCCTGATGTTCATTACTATGAAAATGCATGGCTTTGTCTGTGTGTAGTGGTGTAACTTGACTTCTGTGTTGTGTTGCGTTGCATTCTTCCTTCCTTTTCACTAGAAAAGAGTTGTTGTACAGCCAGGCTGCAGGATAAACCTTTATCCTTTTTTTTTTTTCTACTTGTATGTATCCTTTTGTTTGCGGTAATGAAGATAAGGCAGGAGATGTGTTCTCCACTTGGAACGGAAAGTGCAAGTTCTGAGATGGTATTTGCATTTATTGATCCAGGCACATCTGCTGGCATATGATGGTGTGTCATGTTTTTGTCCTTACCAACCTTTGAACCTGAGAACATGGCAGATAAGCTGTCCAGTTTGATTGGCGTATCTTGTGGAAAGGATTTTCAATACATAGGATCAAATCCTGTACCCTAAACTGCTTTTGCATTTTGAAAGTGTGATAGAGACTTCTCTTGTGCTATTTCGGGAATTAGTTTTAGGTTTAAATGCTTTCCTTGCTGTCTTCAAATCATACTGGCTATCTTTTTGTTTGGCCAATTTTAGGTGCACTATATTTACATTGTGCATCTCAGTATTTTTCAGTATATTTAAAGCAAACTTTGAAATTTCATCACCTGGGTGGAACAGAGTATGTTGGTAGATGATATAAAACTCAGTCTGTGTATAAAAGAAATTAAAAAAATTACAAGTAGTAGGAATAAATCATACTGGCAAATTTAACCACTGTAGGAAATCTTGTATGTTTTATTGCCTTTTTTTTTTTTTATTAGATTCAATTTTAACAGTTGCCCTGCAGGTGGTATGGGTGGAGATGGAAAGATTATTTTTTGAAAAGAACTCATTCAACTGTTTAGGAAACTGTTTTTTATTTCTGCTCCTACCTGACATCAGTAAGTCCAGAGACCAGATTTTAATTTGATATTTTAAATATGCTTCCTGAAAACTCCTAAGGGCTGCCTTGGCTTTGTCCCTAACTTTCTTCTTAACTCCGTAGTTTTTCTTTAGGTAGGTAACCATAACTTAACTAATTTGTATGCACTGTATGCAGTCCTGGCTCACTTCAAAGTGTAATCAAGTCATGAACTAATTACAATACCATATTCCCAAAGAATGTAAATTTAATTTCCCTTCAAATAGAATGGGAATGTATTAAGCAATTCCTTTATATGAGAGCTGTGGCATTCAAAAACATAATGCTGATTCTTCAAACAGAAGTGAAGTTCTTAGCTTTTGTGGACCTTGTGACCTTTTTCCCTATGTGTCTTCCCTTTTTATTCTTGCATCTTGAGTTAATTTACTGACTGGATAACAACATTAAAATATTCTAGTGTAAATTAAAGTGTAACTGTTGGGCTTCAGATCGGAGATCACTCTATCTTATTGTATGTGACTTGCTTCTTTATAGTGTTTCCAGAAATGTGCTTCCTGAGGATTGTGGATCAGAAGGAGATTGTGTTTTGAATTGAGGGCTCACAAGGTTCAGACCCGTACCAGATGATTTCTTTAATATATGAAAAAGTGGATATGCAGAATGTTCCCTACATCTTCTTTACATCACTGTGCTTAGTCGTCCACATAAACTCAGTAACAGAAGAACAAGTGAACTGAAGTTGTTCATAAAACATTTTATTACCTTCAGTCTTCGCAGCATCTTTGGAGTTTAGATAATAAACCTTCAGAGAAGTCACTGGTTTTTACCCTTCCAGAGGACAATGATTCGCATAGGTTCAAGCCACTTATTTTATTTCTCTTAATTTTAAAGGCAAGGAAAAACATGTTAGACTTGACTTTGATCTGTGCCTGGATAGTTTGATTTCAAAAATACAGCCCTGTTGTTGCTATTCTGAGATGAGATTATCAAAGAGCGGAACTGTATACGTATTAAACACAAGTTGTATTGTAAATGTGGGTCAGCTTCCAGTGAAATATGTAATTGTTTAATGCTAAAGAAAAGAGCTTAGAATATCTTAGTTTATATTTTAAAGTGTTCCTTTTAGATGTTAATTCATTAATACCAGCAGTTTATTTTTATTCATATGACTTTTCATATGTAAGTAGTTGAAGCTGCATTATTTTAATCCTTTCTTTGGTTAGGAAGAAGAGAGCCTGCAGGTGGAAATCAGAATGACATACATATTGCTTCTTTCCCAAAAGGCACAGTATCTTTCTCCTATTGATATGCAAAGTATTAAGGTAGAAAATAAACCTCATTGCCTTGTGTGTCAAAACACGGAAAAATATATGCTTGGGTGATGCATGAAAAAATGTGGGCCCACTTCAAAATGAGCACACTTGTAGTGAGATTTGCTGTGAGGCTGTCGTGGGCCATTGGGACTCTGCAGACGCTGCAAATTCTGTTCCCTTGTGTTATGAGTGTTTTAATGTGTCTTGGGCCTTAGTTGTAGATACAGAGATAGTATTGTTTGGAGACCCAGCTATGTTGTGACTTAGCCTTTGCTTGGGTTCAGTGAAATGGTTTCTGACTCTTGCGACAGCATTTCAAGGCATTTTGGGCTACTGAGTACCAGTGCAGTGGAATAGTAGTACAAGGTGCCAAAGTTGTAGATGTGTCTATTAAACAGATGTGACCTTGCTTTGACATTGTTCAAGTCGCCAAACACAGTCCAGCCACGTTCTGGAAATGGTGAAGTGTTGACATTGCAGCCAAACTTAAAAAGAAAAAACAACCAAACCCACAAAACCATAAAAGTAAGGTAAATTAAACCAGCCATGAAGTGCTTGATGCTGTGCTATTGTGGCTGTGCATGGTGCAGGATTGTACACAGCTGGTTGGAGGGCAGGCAGAAAAGCTCAGGTCCACCTGGAGTGAATTTTTCTTTGGAGACCAAAACCCTCCCTCTCAGTGCTCAGCCTAGCTACGTCAACCTAGTATCAGTGGTCCTAAAGCAGAGATTAAAAGTGGTTTGTGGCTACTCGATCACGATTGCAGATGTCAAAAAGCTTTTTTCATCGCATGCTGAAATCATATCCCTGGAAGTTTCTTCTATCTCTACCACGAAGTGTGTGTTACTGCTATCTTATTTAAATTTAAATCTAATGTGCCTATTTGATTTTTTTTTTTTTTTTCCTTCCTTTATTTGCTTTGTTCATCTTTGCATAACTTTGCAATAGCTGAGAGTCTCTTGAGAACCTTCCATTGGATCTAGAGGTTGATGGGACTGGAGCATCTTGTTGATGAAGATGAAGGTTTAGCTCTTGTGTTCTCTTCTGGACGTGGATCAGGGTATGCAGCCTTGAATGAAAGGACGGTCGAAGTCAGAGGTACAGTCAGGGACTACGGGAATCAGTCATCCCTGGGCAACTTGTTGAATGCTTGGGAAGCCTATTAGGGCTTGGTCTGCATGGGTGAACACAGGCAAGCTTGCACTCCAAGCTAATCACGTGCAAGATGAATCTGATCTGGTAGTGCTGTGCCTGATCTGGGCTGACTTCCCCTACAGCTGCAAGACTTGCACACTGGAGCTGGGTTGTGGAGTGTGGGACTGCTGGGCTGCACCTGTGTGCGCAGACATGCCCGAAGGCTTCCTGCCCTGTGGTTCTTCCATGTGTAAAAATGCAACACTAGATCTTAACGCCTTTCCAAAAAGTGCTTGTGAAGGTGATAAGCTTTCATAAACTCTGAAAATACAGAAAGGCCTGTGTTGTTAGGTTGAATGTCAAAATATCTCTTTAGTAGTGTTCTTATCCCTTGCTGATAGCTTCTAGAAAACTTTTTTTCCAGCCCCAGATTCCTGTGATTGGAGGCTGCTTTAATTATTCTTTTTTTTCTTTAAAATAAAGTGAGGTAAAACTAAAAATTTCTTCTTGAATGATACAACCTAAAAAAACTTTCTAAAAAGAACATTTTCTACCTTATTTCTTCTCTTCCCCCCTCCTCCGACTTATAAGAAGTGATTTAAGAAAGGCAGAGCTTTACAAATAGCCCTCGTGAAGTAGCCTGGTGTTGGCTTCATTTGAAAACTTTGACTGTAGATGAAGAGACCAGTGGGTGTTTGAACTGCTGTAGCATGACCATTGTTCACAGAAGGATGTGAAGAATGATGTGTAGAATTCAAAAGCTTTCTAGGAAGTTGCTAAATGCTCTAAACCAAAACAGTTCAGATTTTAAACTGGGCTTCGCTTGTAGTCAAAGAGGCAGTGGAAACAGTGTACTGGGAACGGTATAGGTCAATGGGAATGCTAGAGATCAGCACGTTTTCTCCCCTAGCCCCCCATTTCTGGTGAAGCAAGGAACTGTAGCTGTGTGTCCTATCTCAGCTTGTGAAAGGGCTAAAAGTAATTCAGCAATTGGTAATCTGGGAGTAGCTGGTGTCCTCACAGAGGAGATATAAAAGCCTGAGTCTTAAGCGTGAAACTGCAGAAAGAGTAGAGCTGAGACTTGCGAGGAGGATGGACCCTACCAGGCAGATTGCTGCTGCCAGAAGAGGTGACCCCATCTCCCAGCTGCCTGTTCCCTCTGCTCGCTTTGTGGCGGCTCTTGTTGTTTGACTGACCCGTTGCCTTGCTGGGTCAGTTTGCTGAGCCGTTGGAGGAGCAGGGGGTTTAGGAGAGCTGCAGAGCTGGTACAGATCCAGGGAGTAAGACTCGGGGGTGGTGAGCGGGCAACGTATCTTTGGCAGCAGTTTAGCATTAGGTTGGCTGTGCCTTTTGCGGGAAGCTTCACCCCTGAGAAAAAGCTCTTTGTTCCCTGCCTGACGTCCCTCTCCTGGAAATCTGTTCCTGGCCTTTGTCAGCGTGCGGCTGCTGGATGCTGGCGGTCCCTCTTCTCAAAGCCAGCTCTAACTCCACTGAGGTTATTATCTCTTAAGAGCCATAAATGAACTCTTAATTCTGTGACTTAACATTCAGTGACTAAATTAACTAACTTATTCTATAAAATATATAGTTCTTGCAGTATGACATGTAAATGCGGCTGTTTGAAATCTTAACCTTTGCATTTCTGTTTTTAAATTTATTTATTTTTTTGTTTTCCTCCCCATGTATAACCTTAATACTTTACTAAACAAACTGTATAAACCATATTACTGAGATACATTCAAAATGCATATTTCTTGGACATAAAATACTATTCAGTGAAATGCCAAGTACCACTTCCCTCAGGTAACTAACGTTTTGTAAATTCAGTGTTTGTGCGCCTGAACACATGAAGAAATATCTGATGTGAGCTTTTAGGCACATTACTTTTTCTGTGGAATGCAAATGTGTGGGACTTTTTGTCTTACAGTTTTTTTCTTCCTTGTAACATTTTTTTTTTAAAGCACGTTATGAGAATATCATTGCCCATGTATTTTTCTAGAGACTATACTGCTATGGTACACGTCTGCCCTTGTTATATCTGAACAACTTAAGTATTTTTGTGGCAATGTTGTATACTGCCTGGTTAATTTGTAGGGGGGGAAAAGAAGATATCATCTTGCTGCTTTTTGCAAAAACCCAATAGAATGGAAGAGTAAGATCTGATATTAAGGCTGCTTCTTCATAACAACATATTCTGCAGTAAATGTACCAGTACGTAATGGAGAATTATCGTACTTAGAGCTGTTCTGCATGTGTCTTAAATTAACATTTTTAAAATATCTTTTTTTGCCTATTTGAAGCTTCCGATTTACTTACTTAGTAAGCAAAGTAGGGCTTTGAACTCTTGCTGTGGTGGCTGTAACAATATGTTGCTTAATGTAGAGTGATTGTGTGAATGAACAAGACTTTAATCTTCCAGTACAGGAAGTTTTAACAGTTACAGTACTGACCTAATCTTAGAAGAATTGCAGGGATATTTCGGCTGCCGTTCAGGCTCGTGTTAACTATTACTCGTCCCACTCGTGATCACTTAACTGACCTGTGGACAATCGGGATTCGCTTGCCTGCTTTCCTAATGTTAATTTTGCATTTCATATTTTAAGTTGTATTTTCAATGGATTTGGCAGCTGCAAGCAAAAGGTGGTGGCATCATGTGCACAGCAAGGGCTCTGCACTCCGTAAAACACAATTTGGGCATTTCTGTTACGGTGCACTTGCGCCGTGTGTATGCCGAGCTCGGGAGCAGGGGCAACCGTGCCTGGCTTTCCAGCAGAAACTGATATTAGCACTGTGGCAAGAGGGGAGCGTAGGTGCATGGCCATCAGTCGTGTGCCCCAAGGCCGTTTAGGGTATTCATTCCTTGTGCCAGCAGTGTGCTAGCTGGAGGGAGAAGAGGGTAAAATCTGTTTTGTGGGGAAGGGGTTGCTGGAAGCAAAGTGAATTAAGAGGGCTGTAAAAAATTGATAAAGATAGGACTGTCTGTTTTTATATTCTGCCACATAACATGGGTTTAAATGAATTTCCCTATAATTTGTCTTCAAATACTGACATTTAACTCTTAGGCTGTATAAATGAACTGGCTTTTTCTAGAGTAAAATTCATGCCCTGCGTCCAGGCTAATATGTTCACCCACTATAAACATTACTGCCTATGGTTACAACCGGAATAAAAAATTCCTTTTATATACATCATAGCTAGCAAAGACTCCAGAGACCACCACAAATCACTTCAGCCTTTTGGTACTCTGACGAAATGAACTGAAATGTAAAACAGCTCAGGCTTCAGGCAGGCTGGCTCTGGAAAGCAATTAGCTTGTTTAGGCCATTGTTTGTACCCTCCCGTATTTCCAGGTACTGAGCAAAGGTGTTCTAGGAGCTCCCCTGACCGATTTAAACATTGGGGTTTAATAACCTCCCGTTCCTTCCTAAGACGTTTTGCTTATTCTCTGTTTAGCCTTTCATTTAAAGGAAAGAAAAACAAACAAGGAACACCGTGGCAAGGTCCCCCCTCCCCTAAAAGAAGAAGAAAAAAAAACCCCCACAAAAAAACAACAAAAAACAAACCTCAGGGTCATAACAGAGAATAACAAAGCAGTGAGTTATTTATGCAGCCATGATTGGCAAAAATGATTGCAACATGAATTTGCCCAGAAGCAATGATTAGATCATAAAAATGTTAAGGAAATCTGTAACTCAACACCATTTTATAGATTGAAGAAGTTTTTGTTCCCTACCTTAATTGCGGTGACTTGTTATTAAAGTATTTATTCAGAGTAATCTCTTTGGACAGCGAGCCCTTATCCCATCTGCATGCATAATTAAAAGTGAGGGGGGAGAGAGGGGAGCATAAATGGTTTACCATGCTACATGAGCAAGGGAGGGAATTACACAATGACAGGTGAAGAGCAGATTTATCTCCTGTTGGAATTTCAATGCTGCAAGCAAGGCAGGACACTGTTGCTTGCTAATATCCTTGTAAACACCACAGTTGCTGCTTCTCCAGATTACTGTCCAGAAATCACTGCTGGTCTCTAAAAGGCCTGTAGCGCTGCATCTGTGGCTGTGGGTTTTGGAGCCATTGGTGCTCAAGCAAAGAGATTGGATTTGGGTATGTGGGCTTGTGAATCCGTGTCTGTGCTTAAAATGGACTATTTACTTACTTGGCTGGCTATTTATTTATTTATAAATAAACACTGGTAGTGTTTGGCTTCGCTGAATACAAATCAGAGGGTTGTAAGTGTTCCAACTGAAACAATGTCATCACCTGCCTCCCGCTGCTGTCCCTTTTCCAATAATAAAAGAATTTGGTGCGATTCTTCTTTTTTTCACTCTGAGTAGAAAGAAGGTTGTACTTGAACATTCATCGCTAGGCAGATTTATCATCATTAAGTAGTACTCAAACACACAGTATCTGTTTTTAAATTGAACCGTTATGGATCTAAATCAGATTTACACAGAGAAGTTGGTATGTGTTTGACTCTAGCTATTCGCTAAAGAATATTTTTCCCTTAACTTCTGATGTCTCACCTCTGCAGCAGCAGTACAGAGAATGCCAGGAACTTTTGAGCCTTTATCAGAAGTACCTAGCTGAGCAGCAGGAAAAGCTATCACTCTCCCTTTCTGAACTCAGTGCTGCCAAGGAAAAGGAGCAGAAGGTAAGCTCTTTTTTTTCCATCTCCCTTTTTAATGACATCTTTTCTCTTTTACTAGAACTGTGTCTTTAAGTGTGTTGTTTTGCACTATACAGTGTCGAATGACATTTTGTGGTTGGCTTCCTGTGAGTCCTTCCCTTAATACATGGATTGCAGGAAGACAAAACAACCCATGTTTTGGGCCAATAAAATGGGTGAAGCTAATTGTCCGTGTTGTAATGGAGGAGGAATCGCAGAATCGCAGGAGCTCATGCCTTTGCTAAGGAAAAAGTTAAGATGCTGTTCTGTTTTCCGTCTTGTTTCTTAAACAGTAAAGTAATTGCTGTCACTGTAGATACAGCCTTTCAAATTTTCACTGTGGCTTTTGATAATTGAAAAGGACATTACAGATGATGTATTTGGTCAATAAGAGCTTTCTCAAGTCTGTAAGGCAGCCCATCTGATTTGAGCTGTTTATAGAAGACCTATAATTATACACACAGTTTAAAACGGGAAAATGTTGACTAGAGATACAATGTGTTAAATTAAGTGGTAAAATGTTTCTCAGATGTATGCGCCCAGAGCCTCGAAAACACGATTGCTTGAGATTTTTTTTTGTGATAGCTAGCTGCTTGATTTGCATCCCTGCTGATAGCAGATTATACCCTGGAAACGAAGGCTACTTATATGAGTGCTCTACCTGATGTTCTTACCTGCTATTCTTTTTTCAGTAGCTTCCATCTGCAGATCTCCAGAGTCTATGCTACCTAAGGCTATGCCTTTTTTATAGGTTGGGCCCTTGATCCTTCCTTTCGCTCAAAGAGTCTTAAAGGCTTACAACAGGGCTGGAAGTAAAGTCATCAGCACTGAGTATCTAGAAGGTGGCCTGATTCTGGCCTCTCAGTCGTTCCCTAGTAACAAAATTACAGACAGATCCAACTTCTCAGTAGCCTGTGAAGGAAAGGGTCATTTTTAATTCTGTTCAGGAAGCAGGTAGCAATACTTCTCTGACATTGGCATCCGGAATCGTTTTTTATCCTGCTGGTGGTTTTTCGTTTGTGTTGATTTTTTTTTTTTTTTTTTTTGTAAAATATGTTGTTGAACATCGAGCTGTTTGTCAGGCTTTTAGCCTTTATAAACATTTAATTTCCATTCTTTTGTGTTTTTATCTGCCATCCATTTTGTGATGTTGTTTAGTTCGAAACAACAACCTTTTTCTCTGAGAATATATGATGCCCGTGTTCTTGCCAGTGATATGCAGCTTGCTGGGGATCTCTGTGGAAAACAGTCCAGAGGAACCCCTAAAGCCCAAGAGCACCAGGGCAGCTCTGTTTGGGGTGATCCCTTTTACCTTTAGCCTTTAAACTTTAAATACACATCTTGTACTAGGTTAGCACTTGGTATAAGGCTATCAAGTGTAATCACATCTACAGGGCAAAAGTATAGAAGCAGATAATAGGAAATATTCAGCCCATTAACTGTCAAGTCAACATCTGATGGTATAGCAAGCCACCTTCATCTTCTCTTGTTCTTCTGTCTTCCCAATCACTCTATCAATGTGTACACAGAGACTTCTCTGAACTTGTTTTCTGATTTCATGAGCAAAGTTCTATCAAGCTTATCTTTGGTCCCTTTGTTTCTTTTTTTCTATACTTAGAGGTACTTTTTTCTACAAATGCAAATTCAGATACTATATTGAGATTTGCCTTGACATTTCATTTATGGTTACCTAGTCTACAGCCTAGAAGGTTTGAAATTACCCTAGCCCTCATGCACTGTGCAAAGCTTTGTAGGCGTAGATAAAAACCTCTCAAAGCATGGTTTTTCTTATAGCTTGCGAAACATTCCTGATGTTTCTGGCCTTCCTCTTCAATTTTCCCTTTCTATGCAGTTCTGGTAGGCATAGAGCTGTTTTTATCTTGAATGCATTTGGCTTTATAAATTGTTAACTTTTTTTTTTCAAAACAAGTACTTCATGCTATGTTTCTCCTCACAGCTCAGAAACTGTGGAGATTAGCAGGACTGCCTCACTGTGCTGGTTCTTTCCGTAACACACTCCTTGATGTGATAGCTATCAAAACTGAAGAAAAGTCAGTAGGCAGCTTCTTGTTGGACTAGTGTGTTATTTTCACACCCTTTTTTTGTTACTGTCTTTTTGTCTCTTGTCTTAATACCTGAACTGTGAGCTCTTAAGGTTGTGATAGGTCTCTCTCTGTTCGGTTTGAGCGTTGTCTTAACACAGTAGTTGAGGCAGACACAGGGCTTCCATCCCAATGTCTGCCTCGATGGGGAATGCTGCAGGGAAATGCAGGAGGAAGGGATTTTGGGGAGGGAGACAGAGCCAGAAAACTTTCCTGCTGCGCTGAGTGCTGCCCATGCCAGCTCTTTCTGTCTGGCTGAAGCTCTTATGATCTCCCTGTTTTTAAGCTGGATTTTGAAAAAAGCCGCCGTATGTTAGGCTAAAGGAAGTCTTCCTGAGTTTTGTGTGAATCTTGATCCTTTGAGAATCTTTTCCCTATTGTTTGTTTTTGTCAGGGCTAAGGAAATCCTGGCTGTGTCTGGCTTTAAATCAATAGATGCTAGCTTGCTACCTAGTTTTCACTTCTTTGAACTGTCTAGGAGAGGTAATCAGCATTTCCCATTTCAGGTGATGTTGCCGGGGCATCTGTGCTTCATTGTGAGATGTCGTTCTGATTTTCCTGTGTCGTACAGAAACATGGGACTGCACAGTTGTACTCCGTGCCGTAGCACTTCTTTGTTCTGCCTGTTCTGTCTGTTCATTTCCTCCTCTTTTTCCTGCTTGTTTGTTTAGATTCATCTCTAATGCTACACCTGTGTCTTAACATCACCTGCTTTTTGCCTGTCTGGCGCTCTCATTCTTACTGTACAATAATGCTGACCATGAGCTGTCACTTCTCCCTGGGCTTAGACAGGTGTTTGAAAGCTTCTCCTTTCAGTGTTTAAATGCCAGGCTTTGTGTTAGAATGAGACAATTAACAGGTCAAGAGAACTGCAGTGGTACCAAGTGTCTGTGGCATTGTCACAAAAAGAGGTGGAGTTGTATGTATGGGAGGCGAAGGACTGCAGTCCCTCTGTGCACCTGGCTGAAATGCAGCC
Organism: Baryphthengus martii; assembly: GCA_013396935.1. Classification (NCBI taxonomy): domain Eukaryota; kingdom Metazoa; phylum Chordata; class Aves; order Coraciiformes; family Momotidae; genus Baryphthengus; species Baryphthengus martii. The sequence goes on from VWZK01001564.1 coordinate 128,176, forward strand.
CTGGTATATAGCTATATTGAACTAATGCAGATATTTTGGTGATAACTTTTAATTTTGTCTGTTTTAAGTACCACCTAACAGAGTCACCGAATCACCAAGTCCAACCATTTGCCCTACTCTACCAAGTCCATCACTATACCATGTCCCCAACATCTGCACAGCTTTAAAACACAACCAGGGATGGCAATTCAACCACCTCCCCGAGCAGCCTGTTCCAATGCCTGACCACCCTT
>VWZK01001564.1:128432-144779 GCA_013396935.1 Baryphthengus martii
CCCATGCCTGACCCCCCTTTCTGTGGCTTTTTTTTTTTTTTTTTTTTCCTAATGTCTAGTCTAAACCTCCCCGGGTGCTGTTTGAGGCCATTCCCTCTTGTTCTGTCACTAGGTACTGGTGAGAAGAGGCCAGTGCCCAGCTCTTTACAATGTCCTTTCAGGTAGTTGTAGAGAGCAATAAAGTCTCCCCTCAGCCTCCTTTTCTTCAGACTAAACAACCCCAGCTCTCTCAGCTGCTCCTCATAGGACTTGTTCTCCAGGCCTTGCAGCAGCCTTGTTGCCCTTCTCTGGACCCACTGCAGCACTTCGATGTCTTTCTTGTATTGAGGTGCCCAAAACTGAACACAGTACTCAGTGTGGCCTCACCAATGCCAAATGCAGGGGTACAATCACCTCCTTGGAAATGGTAGCAATAGTTCTGAAACCACATTTTCCTCTTACCTGATATTGCTTCTTTATAACAAAAGTCAGCCTTCAAAATTTAAAGAAACGTTCTGGTAGTAGTGAAATAAAATTGCTGGGAAGATGGTGGCGAGATGATTTAAGACAGAACTCTCATGAAGTCAATAATCAGTAACTGGAACATGGAGCTTCCTTTTTTTGTGAGATAAAGTTAATTCCATTTGAAAAGATACTTAAGGTGACATGAATTGAATTATTCAAACTGGCCTTCTCAGCATTAACTCTAGGTTAATATCTCATGATGCCTCTGGTTTCATTATAGGAGTTTTAAGTACATAACTTTTTATAATAAATTCAATACCTAGAAGCCAAACTGAAATTGGTTTACCTTCTACCAACCCATAAAAAGGAGCATTAATTGTAAAGTGAATATTAAAGTGGTCACTAAAGTTGACTCAGATTCAAAGAGATAGCTCTTATGTTAAGGAATTGAAGAGCTCTACTGAACAATAGGCTTCTGCACTGATGTTAATAGAAAATACTACCCATATTAAAATGTAGTTACAACTCTTCTATCAAAAATTATTTTTGCGTATTCTTTTTTCACCTCCCAGAAATTCAGTCTTCACCATTTTCAGGAGCTTTACATAGAGATGTAAAGAAATCACCCTTGTTCTAGGTACTCAAGTCTGGCCTAGTTATATAGTCACTACTTCACTCCCCTCTTAAACACTGGCAAGATTCCCATTTCCTTTGACACGTCTCTGGCTGATGAATCTGTAGATGTTCTGCAGTGTAGGGTAGGACTTGAGTCACAACAGTTGGACAGCTGGCTGAGTTTCTTCAGGGCTGGGATTCTTGAGCTACTTCACCTAAGAGAAAGATAATACCTGTAGTCCCAGCACTGCCTATTAATGTTAATCTTTGAATTTACAAGTATAGCTGGCAGCTTTTGTTTCTTGTTTGTGGAAGATTACCAACCCATCTGCTACTTCCCTTGATTTACATAGATATTTGTTGTGTATGTGTGTTAAGCTTTGGTTCTTCCCTTCCATGTAGAAATGACACAGATATGGGGTAGACGAAAAGAATTACGAAGAATTTGTTTTTCAATGGGATATCTGCTCTCCCCCTTTCTTGTGTATTATGTTTTCTGGCTCCGGTGTTTATAATTAAGTGATGCCAGAGGCTCTCATCAGGAATGAGGTACTGTTGTATACTGAGCACTGTGAAAGACATGGTCTGCTTTGGGAAGATTGTAAGAATCTTAAGAAGATTAACATTTGGGGGAGGGTAATCTTAAACTTTTTTAATGTTACTATTTCTCCGGAATCACTTGTTCATCTTAAAAATTCTTGAAACAGTTGTGGTGTCATTTCACAGTGAAGTCCAGAGAAAGCCTTTTCCTGCAAGGACTAGAAAGCCTTGCTTTCTTTTCATGTCAGTGACTAAAATTCTTGTCCGCATCATTGTAATTTTTTACCTTAATAAGGGTGATGATATACTAAAGCTTCAAACATTGGTTATTTATTATTTTTTTCCTTTGAAAAGAGTATTGAAACAAGTCTGTCTTCAGAAGCCTTTCCTTTCTGGTTGTCCCCAGACTTTTTTTTTTTCCTCCACCCCCCCCACCCCGAGCACAGGTCACCTTTAAACACATTCTTAGCTTGTTTAAAGAAAAAAAATCCCACATATGCAAAGGATTTTGAATGCTATAAGGTAAACCTGCATGATCGAATTGACTTTGTCTGTTTATCCATCTGTACGGGAACAATGGATAAGCCCATCTGAAAGATACTTGAGAACTGGGATAATAAATAAAGAACTAATTTGACTGGAGGCCCAAGGGTATTGGAATAATTTCACGAGGCCAGACAGAGACAGAGTTTTTGCGTGACTAAATAGACAGAATAGTCTTGCCTTACCTGTGTTATTTTGGCAAATCTTCTGATCTCTCTCTCTTCCTCTCTTATCTGTAAAAAGGAGATGATGTTTTTGTCCTTGTTCTGTTTTATACTGAGAGTGTTAGGTTTTGGGTCCTTCTTCATGTGTGTTCAAAGTGATTAGTGATGGTGTTTCAAACTTAGAGTGGTCTGGAGTAGACTACCTTGTAATAGGATGAAGAAAAATCATGTTTTTTCCTTTCACCTCTGGGTTACTAAGTCATAGTTAATTTACCTGTCTTTTCTAAAAAATGCTAACACCAAACAGCAATGCGGATGAGCATAAATATTTAAACAGAAAGGAAACACCGGTATTGAAATATCTGTGTATTGCCAGTATTCACAACAGAACTCCACCTGCACTCAGTCCCCTGGAAATGTGTGCCATACTAGAACCGTTTGGCTCACATAAAAGCCCCATCTCCTTGCATGCTGTGAATGATGCTGTATTCGTGGTGATAAGCACTTCACTCTCAGCTCACTGCTTAAGTGAGGTCTGAACAGTTCACTGCTTAACTGAGATCTGTGCCAGTTCACCCTCCCTTTGTTCTATTGTCTTTAATGAGCCTTGTCTGTAGTCTCTTTAGGGTCTTTTGATTTTCTTTTTCTTTTCTCTGAAGATGCCTCTTTCAGTTTTTGTCCACTTGGCTTTAAAAACTGTCCCTCCTGTGGAAATTTTTCCCTGAGGTGGGCACTCATCTCTGGTATGTATTTTTCTGTTGAGGGATAAAACTGGAAAGAAGACAGTGCCTTGCTTTCCAGCGAAACTTTCTCCTGGCCTTATAGACATCGGCCGATACTCTTACTATTGTGAAATGATATCTCTGGATTTTTATGAGGATTTAAGAGATTCGTAGCAGAATGCCTGTTCTTGAGAGGCACTTTACAAACTCTGAGATCAGATACTGCAGTTTCTTCAGTGTAACCCTCATAGTGGCTCTTCAGGGAGAGCGTTGTGACCATTCTCTCAGTCTCCCTTTGAAGTAAGAATAAGGCTTCTTCAGTGAATTCAAGGCTTCGTAAGACTGCACAGGTGACAGGTCCCCTACACTGTGATCAACATTACATTCTTGATGTTCCAGACTTGTTGAAAACCTGTGCTGGAGACTTTCAAAGCCTAACTGAACAAGCAATTGAATGTTAACTTTAAAGGTGGCCTTGTTTTGGTGAGATTCAGACCAGATACCTAGCACATTTCCCTTCCAACCTGAATTTTTCTGTGACTCGATTCTGTCTTCTGTCTTCACCAGCACTTCAAGAGAGAGATCATCCTCTGAGAACCTGTTTTGGTAAAAAGCGAAAATGCTTCTGGGCCAGTAGCAATAGTCTAGCAACTGGACCCTTATTTCTTAATCTGGAAAAAGTTGCTATTTCTTGCTGTTGACATGAATAGAGGCTGTAGAGTAATGTAGGACCTTGTAAACTAAATACCATTATTCATAAGTTTAAATTCCAGATAGCGTGATATTCGTGATTATTATACTGAAATATAAATTTCTTATAATCTCTTGCCTGCAAAGCATTCATTTTTGTGTCTTGATCAGGTTGTTTAATTGGAAGTGTCTTTATTTAATGAAAGCCAGGTGATTATCAGTTCAGGGCACTATAGGCTGGTCTTTGTATGGCAGAAAGATTTTTCATGAGAGCCAGGGTTGTAATTTTCTTCAGCTAAGAAGGTGGGAATTCGTTATCTGTCTGTAGCAGGATGACTGCCTGCAGAAATATCTCTTTGAGTTAGTTCTGAATACCCTAAGATTTAGCTGGAGTTTTTCATTTTGAGCTGCAAAAAGTTCAAACTGGAAGTTTTTCTGATGTACAGTTTGTCATTTGAAGTTTATAAGGAGTATCTTCCTGGGATTTTATCCACCACAGGAAAAATCTGTAAAGTTCTTGAGAGAGCTGAACTCATTTCACTGTAAAACAGAATATATCTGGTGAGGTGGCATCAGCACAGAGTGCATCTATGGCATTTATTGCAAGACTTCATACACGTTGCATGTGATTGTGCTTTAGAACAGCCTGGTTACCTGTCTCTGATTCAGTAAATGCATTAAATATCATTGCATAACAATTTTTGCTCGCCATCTCTTCACAGCAGATGCCATAAAATGTCTGAAATGTCCCACTTTTAGATGTATAGTAATACACTTTTCTGTTCATTTTAGAAATTCGATTTTATGATTTCAGAGCTTGGGCTGTAGGTAGAAACAGACCATACAGACATTCAGGACCATCATGTGGCAGTGATGATTCATAGCACCATCAGCACAAATGGAGATGCCTAAGTTTCTCTTTCTATGCAAGAACACTGTCCATCTGACCAAAGAAGTCAAAGCTAACCAGACAGATACATGTTTTCTTAGGCTGGCTAAGTTACTTCCTACACTTTAGAGTAAGTCCGCTGACCTGTCTCGGATGTCTGGATTACCTTGGGGCTGGTCTTTGCCTTGAAATAATGCAATTTCTAGTCAATCTGTAATAGATGCATTCAATTTCACGTTACATCTTTCTCCATCTGTTTGTTCTCTTCTATATAACCAGCAGCAATCCTGTTGACTGGAGCAGATGAAACAAAATTTCAGGATGTCTCTCTTTTTCTGGCGTGTTAACTCCAAAAACTCCTTTTACTCTCTGGAGCTGGGTCATAAGCATCAGTGCCTTAGTTGAAGACCGCCAGTTTACAGTGCATCTGATGAATGTCTCTGCTTTAAAACTTCAGACAGAGGACTTCTCATGAAGAAGGGTGGACTTTGATGCCTTCTGTGGCTGGGTCAAGGAGCCTGTCTTGCAAACTAACGTCACTTTTAAGTCTCAGTAGAAAATGTTTTACTCACAGTCTTGTTGAGAATATCATTTGAGTCAGGAGCTGAGAACTTGTCTCATTAAGTGAGCTCATGAGACTGCGAAGGTAGAACAGCCTGTGAGTAACTGAGGTCACTCTTCTGGATTTCAAGCGACAACTGTGAAGACCACTTCTGTACCTGAGATCCATACAGTCATCACACAAAGCACAACATTCCACTGTTAATGCAGCTTCTTGGCCCAACTCTTCCTTTTGGTTACTCGCCCTTCACTGCTCATTCAGTTAGGCACTCTTGGACTCACTGTGGTTATTTGTGGTTTTGGAGTGTTTGAGAGTCTCCCTTGTAATGAGAGCCTATATCTAGGCATGGAGTTGAAGGAGGCAGAACAGTTATTCTAATTTGGAACTTTTGCAACAAGTGTGGGTGCACTGCCTTTGACTTTGTAGGGATTTTGAGGCTGAGAGGAGCAGACGGCCTGGAATGCATGGTATTGTTCAGGTAGCAGCATGAGCATCCATAGATGTAGGACATTTCTTCTGACTAGCACTAGTACTATAAAAATGCTCTTCTTATGTGTGCCTGGCATGTGTGCAACCACCATGTGAATGTATAGAAAGGCTGACATGTAAGTAACCTCTTATTTTTCAAACCAGTAAGTAGCACCTGTTGAAGACACACATCTATGGTTGAAACACCAGCAGAAGTTCAGCATTCAAACTTTAACTGATACACGTGTAAGCAAGCTTTCAATATAATACTGTCTCTAGTTTTGAAACTGTATTGTTTTCTACTTTTTCTGAATCTTAGCACAGAAGTAAGTGCTTTGATACATTTTTTTTTTAATATTTATTTTTAACTGGAACATTCTAGCTGATCAGCTGATGTCAGCCTTTTGACGTAGTCTTAGGTCCTTTGTGTAGGTCCTGAAGCTTCATGTAAAGTCAGAGCCAGTGATATGTTTAGAGGACACCCTTCTTACTTGAGGAAATTATAGTTCAGACACATGAAAAGCCTTTGCCTTTCATTTTATCCATGGGAATGTCATTAAAAGGACGTGAGAAGTCTTGATTAATATTTTTCATTACTTGTTTGAACCATGAGAATTCTGCATACAAGTGTGCTACTGGGACTGCTGCTGTGGTCTGCCCGGTAGGTAAGGGTTGGCAGGCAGATGAACCGGGATCTAATTCTGTCTTGCTACCAAGTTATTTAATTGCTTTCTGGCTTAGTTTCTTGCTCTTTAAATAGAACATGATGGCTGCTGTTACAGCATGTAAGTTTAGTGAATTTAAAAACAAAGGTGAATAGTCCATCTAGTTATGAGTATAAGATACTGTAACGAGAGCTCTGTTGGTCTGGGACTTCTCCATACATCACTTTTTTTTTTTATGTAAAAGGTAATCTTATTGCCTGTGCTGAATTATACAGGACAAGTACATAACATGGGGAAAAACTCTCTGATGCTGTATGTACACAAGGCATATACACATATTATGTGATTCGTTTCATGGACATGTTTATTCATCAGAGGTAAAGAGGACCATGTGATCTGGAATAAGAGTCTGCGCTTCTGTAAGTAAAACATGAGAAGAAAACGCTGGAGTCCTCTGTTAGCTAGACACACACCTGTGCATTTATTCTTTAAACACTAATTCTATTATAACAGTTTATCCACAGGACTGTTCCTGTAATAACATGCTTATATAAGAAGAAGCAAATGTAAAGGACAGCAGATTTGCTTTTTGAAAAGTACTTCAAAACTTGTAGTTTCTTTGATTTGTGGGTTTGTTTTTGTTTTTTTTTAGCATTCTGCCAGTCAGGCCATGTAACTCAGTTAACACTAGATCTTTGGAAGTTACTCCCTGATTCTGTCTTCCTAATGACTTGTGTGATAGGAACCTCAATCACTCGGGTCCCCCTGTAGAAAGCAAGAGTGAAAGTGTGGGGCACCTCCAGAAGGTTACTCAAATCTAACTGATGATTCAATTTAGAAGAATCTGGGCATCTTCATTCTCAAATCCTCATTATTTTGTCAAATATCAAGATACTCCTTTTACTTTTTTTCATGAAAGATTAGATGACATCATCACTAAAATGATCAACATTGAACACAAAGTATACAATTCTAAGTAATACGACTGACCATGTTTTTCTTGGTATGGGGTTGTTGGTTTTCAGATATATTAGTGCTGTTTACATGCTGAACTAATCTCTTGTGTTAGAATTAGTAAATATTGTAAATATTTCTTTTAATTTGCCTTCAACCTTTTGGACCCATGAGTCTAAACTTCTGTGTGGGAGCATCTTCCAGGTGGAAGGCTGCCAAACAGACCTGGCAAAAATGAGGATGTTCATTATGCCCTTTGAACTTTCTTTTCCTAGTAGAAGAAAGTTAAGATTGAAATGAGATGAATACTTGTGTTATAATAAACTAGGAAGAGTTTAAGGATATTGTGGAATTGTTTCAAAAATGTCAGAAACACTGTAAAATGGAGGGCTGGTCATTTTTTAAAGAAACAAAAGGCCAGGAAAAATCTCAGCCTAACCAGTGAAGGTGCTGGTCTAATCACCATTTTTTTTTTAGCCCCCTCTGTGTTAGTGAAGGAATCTTTTTGTCTGGTTCAACAGACAGGATGACTGAAGATGTTTGAGTGAGAGCTGAAGTGGGACTTTCCAGCTATCACTGTAGATGAGTTATTTCACAGTTGAGGGAGGAAAAAAAGGTGCATCCTACTGTCTTCTGGGAGAAATGAGGCTCAATTATTTGGGTGGCAGGTGCTTCCTGAAATAGGAAACATCGCACTGTGCTAGCAAATATGAGTCAGTCTAAGACCAGAAACTTTCTGGTACATGTGGCAGTCCCCCTGAGTGCCAGAGGCCACTGTCCTACATGGTGCCTACATGAAGCCTGACACAGAGCTGTGAGGTGCTGCCAACAACACAACCATCACCACTTGAGAAACGAGAATTTCCTTTCTGTGATGGTCATATTCAAGTAATGAAGATTTAGACACCCCTAACAGAAAACTCTTCCTCCCAGAAACTGGTCCTCACAGTTACAGCTTTTACATGTATTTATCTCTTTTCACAAAGCGGCAATTAAACTCCTATAAGTCTGCCAAATTTATTACATTCTGTCTACCTAAATATTTCCTGTCATTTCAGTTGAATGTGGCATTTTCCGGTTCTTTTTATCTTGCAACTGCTTAACTGTCACACGTTCTCTCTGAGCTGGCTAAATGTCGAGGGTGGAATAAATTATTACTCACATACTGTTATTTGTACAACTGTAGTATTTGGGTTGGAGACCAATATTCTTTTGTAGGTGCCTGAATCTGAATCTGAATGATGGTCACTCTTCCAAAGAAGTCATGATGTCGATGTGTTGAAGCATTTTTTCAAAAAATCAGTTGGAGATGAAAGCTGCTTTGAAGATAAATGTAGGATGATTATATTGAGTATTACTTACTGATATATATTTCTTGCATAAATTTGATTTTCTATTTACATTGCTTCCTGAAGATGCCATTGTTAATAGAGTTCTGACATCTTATTTCCCTTATTGCTGTCTCAGTAGCATTTATTTCTGATGCTTTAATAACTCAATGTAGACTAAAAGGATAAAACTGAGGGAATTGACTGAACTAATTAGACCCTGATTTGTCTGGCTGTCCAGCACCTGACAAACATGTCTTTGACATAAACAGAATAAAACATTTTTGCCATTAGCCACTTACAAATAGCTATTTTGGCAGAGCTTTGAAACTATTCAATTCTCAGGGCATATTGTGCTGGGGAAGGCACCAATTCAGGATTTTTCTTTTGCCATTGTGACTCCTCCTTCCTGTCTGTGTTGAAGTAGAGTCATATTTAGTAGCTTCACAAAAACTCAAAGGCAGTTAGTACAGTTATCACCCTAACAAACTGAGTGTTTCGGAGAAAGTGAAAATGTTCCCATTTCAATTTCTGGTTAATGACACACTTGAGTATGGGATCTGAAATGTCAGTCTTTGTATTTTCAAACCTGTAGAAACCTGAATAAAGCTTATACATAAGAGCAATCAACTCTGATAGCAGTAGGCTAAATATCAGTTTCTGAAAATAAATTTTATATGAATCTATTCTCCAGACAATTTGACTTTTAAATGTTTTAAAATGTGACATCTTTATATAAGTGAATACAGATTGAGGCAGGAGCTATAAAAACTTGAAGTTTCCATGCATCACCTACTTTTCACTATCACCTGTTAAACAGCACAACTAGATACAATGCAGGCTTTACTACTTTCCATTGCAATAATTTACTGCCCTTCTGACCTATAAACAGGTAACCGTTAGCATGACTCGATACTGTTAGATGTTTGGATACATTCTTGAAGGTAATTCATGGTTTTAAATATTGTATGTGTGAAAGGTTTTATAACCCAGCATTTGGAAAATGGCAGCATTACATTTCCTTGAGCAGTGTTCTGGGAGTAATGATTTGTCACTGCAGCCTTGTTGCAGGGCTTCCTGAGCAAGTGTTGTCTTCTTTCACTGCCTCCTGGAATACTGTCTCCTTGCGTAAGGACCACTGAAAAATTCATGAAGCACCTGCCTTTTTTTGTCACTGGTTTCCTAGAGAGAGACTTCACTACAATCTACATGCAGAAAATTCTCAGTGACCTTGGTTATTGATTTACACTTAAAACTTCATTGCAATAAGGGAGGGATGCTCCATTAGAGAATTTGGGAGTGAATGTTGGTGGATTCTTGTCCTGCACCTTCTGCTAACTCACTCTATGACCTTTGGATACTTAGTTCAGCTTTCTATGCCTAAGTTCACTGTTTGTGCAGTAAACTTATTGGTGCTTACCACTAACTCTTGTGAAGCTTTTCAAGTTCTACGCATGAAAACCACAAGTACGAAGCATTGTCATGATTCATAATGACATTAGTCCTTTGCACCAAAGCCCTCTGTTGATACAAGTACAGTTGTACTGGAGTAAGAGTGATGAATCAAGTCTGTTAATTTTTTTTTCTACTTTTGAGATATAAAATAATCATAAGAAGTGCTCATGCAAAATGGCAAACCATTTAAATGCCAATGTGATTGTTAGTCTCCTCAGACTGCTGCTTTTGAATGCTTCTTTTCCAGCATTTTTCTTAATAATATTTTCTTACTCAGAAATAAGCCCAAGAACCTCAGATGAGAACCTGAGTTTTCACATCTTGGTAAACCCATTGTGCAGTAATGTGCCTGAATTGTGCCTGTTTGTGTAGATTAAAGTATTAGTACCAAGTTGTGGTGCTGACTAGGTAGTGAGCTAATGACCCATGAATATTTGGCAAGATCTGCTCCTTCATTGTTTCAATCAGTTGTTCAGAGAGGGTAGAAGCCGAGGAAGTATTCCTGAAGGATGCTGGCTGAAAGGGAGTCCCTGGTGAAGAACAATTCATGGAAGAATCTTGAGTGGCTTGCTGAAGAGTCCATATGTTAGTGAGACCTGAGGTGCTTAATCCACCTTTCTTTTTTTTTTATTATTAACTTAATATTTAAAGCTTGTTTAAGGACATAAGTGAGAAGAGGGCTAACAGTAGTCAGCGAATAATTTACTTCATAAACCAATATAGATAGAGAATGATTGAAGATAAGCATAAGGCCTCTGACATTTACATAATGTTTACTTAGAGCACTTGCTGTAACTTGTTTGTTTCAGAAGTCATTATCTGGAGATTAACAGTAAATGGGGGAAATGGGAATATAAGACTAGAATGAGAAAAAGACCAAGGGAAGAAACAGGGAGATGTGTTTAAGCAGAGGAACGGAGAGGTGACGTAGCCATGCTCTGTTGATGGTGTTTATGGGCTATGATAATGCTATCTCAGCAGATACTCCCAGGAGAAGAAGAATTCATCCAGGTTATTGTTTCTTGAGAGGGTAATCTTCTCTGATAAGCTTTGTGAAGATTATCTGTAAGTGCATGTAATGTTGGCAAGAGGGCTTTGTGGAGATCCAGAGTTGATACTTCTTTTAAACTTGGAAGAAACTCTAACATTTACTTTGTGAATAAGGAAAAGTATATGACTTTCCTACATAGCAGATGTCATATGTTTTGCAAGTTCAGCTACCCATTGAAGATGAGAGCATTTAACAAAAGAAAAGCTTTTTTGCTTTTGTGGTAGGCTGTAGTGGGGGTATGAGAAGGGAGTAAAATGATTGGAAGAACAGTAGAAAGTTTACAGCACAGGTCAATGAGAGGTCCTCTGTAATGACAATAATTGTTAGGAACATTTTAAAATACATTTAATCAGTATTTATTATCTGACAGGCAGAGATTTCCACATAGCTGTTATTAGAAAGCTTGTTTAGGCAATGGAAGAGCTCTGCTGAAGTAGCAAAGGTTATGTTAGAGTTTGACCATGGCCCAGTTTTATGGCTATAAGGTACCGTAGCCGTCTTGGGATTTTAGGATGTAGTTATGCTGGATTACTGAGTTGAAATGAGTTTTTCCTACATCAGAAGCAAGTACTACACACTCATAGTTTTACTGCAATATTAATAAAAAGAAGTCCTTTCATTCCTCAAACACTCTTAAAATGCTCTTTCTAACAAGATAATAACTGTAACCTAACAATTTTATATGCATAACCTTTTGTAGGCCATACAGCGTGTGTAAGCAGAAATGGCAGGTTGTAAAAAATTATTGTAGTTGTTTGTATTGTGATACTGCTTAGAAGCTCAAGCTCCATTCTTTCAGATATAGCATGAATATTAAAAGAAGATGGAGAATTCTGTCCCATGCTGCGATTTTGCAGAAGCACAGCTTGATGCTTGCACCAGCGTATAGGCTCTGTACCAGGCAGTCAGGCAATGACATCTAGCACATTGGCAAAGGAGCTGGTGGTGTTCTGCTCCTAAGCTTGGTGGCATTCTGTGCGACAGAGTCCTGAGCCTGGAAATATGTACAAACTACCAAGAGAGCTGCCAGCATTTGTGAACTGCTGTAATAAACCAGAAACAAAATTCAGAGATTTTTCTGGTGTGTGTTGCTGCGGAGATTCTGGGAAATGGAGTCGTTTCGGCAGATGCTGCACATGTAAATAAAACACAATTCCTGTCCTGTAAAGCTTACAGCTAGGGCACAGACAACAGAGAAACGAAAGAAAGTACCTCATGGTGACAGCAGAGATGTAAAGACAGGGAGACCACAGAAGCGTTTTGCCATACGAGCTTGCTGCGTGCATAGTGGTGCTCTGTGCCTGACTCGCTGTTACCTGCTAGCACTAGTAACCAGCAGTTGTTGTTACCCCTAGCAGGGCTTGCCATTCTGATTATAATCTTGCTTTTTTTCCCCTCAGCTTGGATTCTCATGTCACTTTAGCTGTGTTCTTATGGAGAACTGTTAGAGCAAGATAGGAAACAAATGTTTTATGGCAGCTGAAGTTCGTGCTGGAAAATGGTTTAAAGCATTCACGTTTAACCCGAGCATTTAATACAATATTTGTGGCAATCAAAACGGCAGAAAATGAGGATGCTTTGTTGCAGAGTTAACGAGGAAGATTTCAGTGTGTGCAAACCCTCGGTCACAGTTACGCTAACGATCAGAAGGTGCTTATTTTCCTGTCTTTCAGTAAGTCCTTCCCTGCTCACGCACTCTTGCGAGAGTGTTTTCCATATGTCGCAGATGAGGCACAGAGGTGGGGGCCTGTGGGAGATCACATGCTGGGTCACTGCTGAAGAAACAGAATCTTTTTTTCTTGTTTGATATCAGAAATGAATTACTTAAGGGCATGCTTGTGCCCTGCTTTGGTCAGGTACCTGAGCCTGCTCCAACTAGGCTGATATGTTGTACCGCATCGTGGTATTAGCTCAGCTCCCAGAAGCAGTAGAGCTGCATCAATAATTAGTTCTTCTCAGCAAGCTTAATTAGCAGGCTCAAGCAGATACTGCACTGACATGGATACTTAGCTCCTGGTTCCCGAGCCAGCTTAAGTATGCGTGCAAGAGCCAAGAGCTGTGCAGTGTGGACTTAAAGTTCTGCCATCTCTGCTTTATTTAATTTACAAAACAGAGCTTGATTCTCTTTTTAAACTTGTTTCCTCAAACTTTTGCTACAACCATTGCCTTTAGAGGTCTTTTTTACCTGTGAGAATAAGTACTGCTTTAAACAAGGCCCAAACGTGTCTGATTAGAGAAGACTCTTTTTGATTAAAATCCATGGCTTAATTTTTCAAATGAGTTTTCATTGCTTTTATTACTTTTTAAAAAAAATCAAATCCCATTTCAGTCATCTTTTTAGGCAAGAGATGATTTATAGAAAATGATCTTAGTGTTTATTTGAACATCCAAATGCAATAAATCTGCTCAGTATTTCAATAGCATGCTTATTAATAGAACACATTATTCTGTTCAATATTGCATTGTCTTTAAAATTTAGCAGAGCATTAGTAGTAATGAAACTAGTTTAAATCAATATATCCCTGTTATGAAACCATCTACATGAGGAAGAAAATTCAAAAATTTGCCTGTAGCACAATAGCTGGATAATAATTGCATAAAAAGATCTAAAAGGAAGACTTTCAGGGAAGTTTTAGTTTCTAATTTAGGCTGTGTGCAGATCACAGTGTATTAACATTAATTTTAACAAAAATATTTCAGGACTAAAAAAAATTGCCAGAAAGTACTTTGAGTGCTGAGAATGAAATTCTGGACTCACTGGCAGTAGTGAAAAAGCTCCAATTCATTAGAGTAGGGTTTATAACTACACAAAATGCAATGACTAAAATGAATATGGTGAATACAGTCCAGAAAATATCACAGATATTTTTCTATTCAGTTCCAGAAATTGTGTGAAAAAGCAAGTATGCAAAGAAAAACTAAAATTAGATTTAACATTCTCAGCTTGGCAATCGTGCACTTCCATTAAATGTACGGGCCAGAATTTTTATACTTAGATGTCTAAAATTAAACCCCTGAATAAAAGACCTGATTGTAGAAAGTGCTTAAACACAATGTTTACAGAGAGATGCGTGTCCTAGTTCTGATAGTTTAATTTTAGTTTTCTTGGTGGATTACTGTCAGTTCGTTTAACTCAGTGTTGCCACAAAATGTCAAATTCTCCTGACTTAAGTGTGTTGAGCGCTACTGAGGAGAGGGCCCAAATGTGTGCTGCGCAATGTGCCCTTGCAGCAGAGCCAGTGAGGTAGGTGGAACACCCCAGTACAGCTGTGGACCTTTGTCTCACCGCTGAGTATATAGACGTAAGGAAGCAGAGAGACAACTGTTTCAAGTTAGACCACCAGTAAACTCTAAAAAACTCTTAAAATGTCAAATAACCTAGTGTTGTTATGAACGGCTGTGGGGAGGGCTTCCTTGTTTTCCACTTTTGAGAACTAACTAGGCAATGCTTCTACACAATTTGGCTCGCCAGTTTCAGAAAGGCAATTCCAGTTGACATCGCAGCAGAGTGGTTGCTGAGAATGCTCTCGTATTCAAGACTCAGTGGGTTTTTGATGTGTTTTTCGTGGTGTATCGACCAGAGTTTTCTACATTGATTTCACCTTGCTTAAATCCTGCAAAAATAGGCACCTCGCTGCAAAAAGAACCAACCCAAATCTAAACAAACAAAAACCAAGTAACACACCAAAACCTTCAGCCTCGACCAAAACCTAAAAAAATCCTGTCCTAAAACTTCAAAGATACTGTGAAGTAGAGGAAGTGATTTGCTCCTCTGTTCTCTATCAACCTCCACCTTTGGGAGCTGAAAGTCTTCAGAAAACATTGTCTCTCAGTGCTTTCATGAGCTAGCTTGGTAGTAAACTGTTGCAAATGGGAGTTGTGAATCATAGATAGGTTGAGTGATTTACTGTTGAGAAACCCGTGGAAGAGACAGATGAGTGACAGCATTCCTGCTCATGAACTCACTGGCTCTTTCCCCTTCTTAAGATGTTGAAATGTAATGAAACTTAAACATTTTTAAACAACTTCCAGATTAAATTTTAATAGGAATGAAAAATGAACAATATTCTTACAAGTAAGAAATGGTCTTCATTATTTTTTAAAGTCTGTATCATAAGGAACAGCACCATTAATAAGAGCCCTGAGTTTTTTTTTTTATATTATGTACACTGTTCAGATAGAAATTTAACAGGGAATTTTAATGAAATGATGGCAGAAATCACATTTTTATTACATCCCTTTGCAGAATATTTCCTGTGAGACCAAGATAGAGAGAGACCAAAATTAATGGCTTTTCATAGGAACTGAGTGATAAGTTATGGAAAGCTTGTAGAGATAATAATTTTGGGCTGCTGTTTGGATAGCTAAACAGCCTTATGGAGAATTGCTGCTTAATAGACATATCATGGGAATTAAAGACATTTGGATGTTAATTTGTATACATATTTTTGGTATAGAAGCATGAAGAGAAATTCATTTTACAGATACTTTGTTTGCTGGTCTGTGGAGAAAGGGAAAGAATTCACTTACTGGATAGTTCCTGTCATTTGACCACTTAAGAGAACAAGGAGAGTTATCAGGGGGCTGCCTCTCTCTTCCTTTTTCTCCCCTCTTGTGGTTTTTAATCTGAACGTAAGAGAGTATGATAAGATCTTACCATGGTTTTGTTCTCATTAAAAATTAAAGAAATTGTTATTTTGGGAAATGAGAGTTATGTTTAGGGAAAATAAGCACCAAAAATATTTATGAAAATCTAAGCAATCTAGCATATTATGTTGACTTAGAGTCGAGCTTGTATTGCCCACTTGGCAAATATATTTTACCATATTGCTGTACAACTATAATAATAAATGAACATATACTAAAACCCCCCATCTACTATGGCAACTGGTGTTTTAAAAGCACTTCACGTGCTCTGTTTCTTGTATTTTAAATGCAGATGTTCATCCAACTTTTAATACCAATGGGAGGCCCTGTTCAAAACCTGCATTAGAGTGAAGCACAAGGTGGCAATAAACTTAATTCGGGCTTTTATCTTTCTTGGTTCCACCTCAAAGCTTTTAAATATTGCAGTTCTGAAGTGCGAATTTCTTTTGTGTTAGTCATTTCTGTGAACACCTGTGAGCGGCTGGGTTTAATTGGCCTACAGCTGGCGCTGATTGTGTGTGCAGGGGCTGGGGGAGGCACTGCCTGATCGGCTGCCTTCGCAGCGGGCATCATTATCTCCTCTCCTTCCTTTTCAGCTCCTTTTTTTTTT
>VWZK01001564.1:144825-158606 GCA_013396935.1 Baryphthengus martii
TTTTTTTTTTGTTATGTGCAGGTTAGAGAGGTTTAGGGATTACGGACTGAAAATAGAAGGGGCTCTGGTGAGATTTGATGCCTGTTGGATGAAGTCATTTCGGCAAATATATCTGCATGCATCAACACCTTATTGAACAAGTCAAGCGCAGATTTGCTAATCTTGTTAGTCAATTTGCAAAACTTCTGTAGCTTTCGTAGAGATGACTGCTCCAGGAGCCATGGAGTCTGAAGCGCACAGCTGTGAGAGCAGCGTAGAAGGAGGGAGTAAAGATTTTAAGAGCCTCCTCTCCATGTCAGCTGTTACCAGTTTAATGGAAGGTGTCATGCTATGTATGGTCGAAATAAAATGAGTGCAGGTTTCTGTAGAGACATTTTTGATGGGATGACTTTGCTTTAGTTATCAGTGGTCTCATTTGCATTGAGACTTGTTTGATCTCAATAATTCAGTTTAAATTAGCAGTCTTTTTGTTTCCCTGTGTGCTTTGTGTATGTCATGCTTTGGAATAACTGTTCCTCAGATTCATTTATTTTTTTCTGAGGTTGATGGCAGAATTGGGTACTGACATTGCATGACTCTCTTATTTCCTACAAGAAAATGCTGCAGACCACTTGTTTAGAAAGTATCTGTTTAAGAGGAAATAAATTGTACTTTACCTGTTACTGCTTTGTAATCGATTAGTACACTGTTTTCTACCTGGGGGCTTCCCTAGGCTTTGCAGATGAAGATGAATTATATAATCTTCAATTGGGAGGGAACAAGGGAAGGGAGAAACGCAGCCAAATTGCTTGAACTAAGCCAGAATGTCCTAATGGTCATACTTCACAGTGCTAAGGAGAAGAAAATAGTCTCTAGCTGGACTATTTTATTCACAACAGGAATGAAACTGAAACTTTCTAATCTGAATAGAAAGCTATCAACAGCTGCAAGTTTATAAATACACTTTTTGGATTATAATAGGTCTTGTAGTCTTCTTGTGTCCCTTACAGACAAATTGTAGTTTGGAGAATTGGGTAATTTGTGAATGCAGTGAGTTTTCTGCATCCTCTGTTGCCAGGTGTATTTCCATTAAGCGTTCTTTGTATGTGGCCTGTAGAGGCCCTTCATGCCACCACATTGTGAGTCCTGTGTCCTTAGGGGCTTAGTGGTCTTCGGCTGGGTGAGACTTACTCTAAAACAGAAAAAGGCCACGAAAAGTAAGGAAGTGCTTCATGACTTTCAAAACAAAGCAGCACAGGTCTCACTGTAGCTAAATTTCTCCTTTTATGTGGGCCACAATCATGTTGGTTGATTGACTTTGCTCCAGCAAGAAGCATGCAAGTCTTTACTTTTGAACAAGTGAAGTTTCAAAAAACACACACTGGGCACAAAGTGAATATTGGGGAAATAAGTGAATTCAATAACCTTTCTCATCTTTAGTCATCTTGTTTTTTTCTTTGTTGTTGTTGTTTGTGGTGGTTTTTTTTTTTGGTCTTTTCTTGCTACTGTTTATCTGAGTGGAATCTTACTTCTAGTGTTTATGTCAAGCTTGTTGCTTTCCTTTAAAAAGCTTTTCTGTGCAGCATTAGTAAAGTATCATGGTACAGAAAGCAGCAACACTCAACAGAAAAATGATGTACACTGGAAGAAAGAGTTGACAGCTACTTTGGGACCGAGTCTGTATCAGATACTCTGTTTAAATACACAGGTAATATTGGTGAGATAACTTTGATTGGGGCAAGCTTATAACAGAGGCGCTCTTTGACTTTTCTATAATGTCTTCCATCCTCAAGTTTTCTGTCAAACACAGTTGGTGTGACTGACTGACTACATTCCCAGTGAAAGTGTATCAGCAGCCCCCGAACTTCAGTGCAACTTATTCAAGTCTTATTTGTGTTACTCAATTTTGTTTAATTGGAATACATTAATATAGCAGACACCTTGCCTTCCTTTAACCAGATTTAGAGCTGAGAATGAGTGGAAAGGTCTTATCTTAATGAAAATGAATTTTCTTCTGTCTGAACAATTATGCAATAAAATGATCTTTTTTTTTTAAGCCGTTAATTATCTGCATGTGTAATGCTACCTAGCAACATTTCTGGCAGTACCTTGTGAGGACCCTGCTGTTGGTCAGAGACTTTTTTTTTGGAGAGTGCTGAAAGATAACATTATTAGTAACAATTAAGACAAATGTTTCTTTGGTGGCTTGAAGAAGGCTCATTTAGCAAAACCTCTCAAAGGCAAGGCACTGAACATTTACGTTATTTTTATTTATTTTGGAGGAGAGTAAATTGTTTGAGGGAAGGAAGGAACCAGGGTGTACGTTAGACCCTGTGTAGCGGCAAAGGCACTTCGGTAATGGTACCAGTGCAGGCTTGGGTGCAGAGCAGTGGGATGTAGATTTTATGTACTGTAAAGGGTGAGAAACAGCTACCTCAAATATTCTTCTTACAGTAACTGAAAGCTTTAGTTCCTGAATTAATTAATCAAAGGCCCTAGACCGCAATGTCATTATGAATAGTCAGAACATTTTCAGCTTGGTGCTTGGCTCATCAGTCTGGCAGGCACTGAACTCTGTCAATCCCTATTGAAGTTGTGCCAATCTTCTTAGATGAAACTGATTGATGTGAGCCCTTTCCTCACCATTCATTTGGACAGCCAGACTGTGTGTGACTAAATTTTTGGCCATCACAGACATTCAGATGAATTCGTTTTGATTAGTTCTAGTTGAGACTTTGGGGAAACATGAAAACCGAATTGCTGTTCTTTTCCTCCCTTCCCTCCCCCGTGTCGTTCTCAAGCTCTTCCCTTGTCCATCCACAACCACTATGCTCATGCATGCGTGCATGTGAATACACATGCGGACATTTCTGTTGCTAGGCATTAATCCATGGGTCCAGGCAGAGTTCAAGAGCTTTTTTGTACTAATTGTCTTTTACCAAACTATTTCTTTTCTCTGTACGACACGATATTGGAAAGTCGTGCTGTTTTCTCAGTTGCAGTATTTTAATGCTTGCTCTGTCTTCAGTGAGTTGCTTTGCTTTTTTTCTGCTATGTGGTACAAATTTAGTGTAAATTAAATGACCAGTTCATTTTTTGCGCTCCATAGGCTGCAGCAAGTAATAAACAGCTTATGTAATCTGCTAATCA
The DNA here is from genome assembly GCA_013396935.1 of Baryphthengus martii. Classification (NCBI taxonomy): domain Eukaryota; kingdom Metazoa; phylum Chordata; class Aves; order Coraciiformes; family Momotidae; genus Baryphthengus; species Baryphthengus martii. The sequence goes on from VWZK01001564.1 coordinate 147,955, forward strand.
TGAACTCAGCCAAAAAATGTCATAAAACTCTGCAGTGCACAGCACCTCACAATGATTTCTGTAGCCTGCAGAAACCGTATATTATGAATATTGTTTGCTATGGTTTTTTTCTTTAATTTGAATCGTCATCACCCTCCATTTGCAGGAAAGAGCAAAACTTTCTTTTCTTATTAGATGTTCCACTTTCAATCTATATTTATTGCCTCTGTGTGTGGTTGTTAATTCTACTTGGAGATTGTTGCTTTCTTTAATTGAATTGAAGAAATGATATAAAAACCAGAAACATTAGAGACAAAGACATTCTCTACTGTTTTTCTTCTCTGCTCCCGCTCCCCAGTTTTCTGGGCTGTTTCCAGATTTCCACTTTTACTTTTGGTAATTCCTCTAATCCTCCAGTTATCAATCTATGTGTGTCACCAGACTTTTCATCATCTCTTCCTTGCTCCCACTACAGTATTTTTCTCCTTCCGGATCTTTTTTAAAACATTTTTGTACAGCCTAAATAGCATGAAGGTTGGCTTCCATTGCTTCCTGTGCAAGACTTCTATGTGGTTATCTCTCAGAAAACATTTTTATAGCCTTTATTTCCCGTTTCATCATATGACACCGTTGCTTGTTATTTAGTGTTAACCTGTTAGTGCATACTGTAATGTTTTGCATTGTAAGTGTTTGTCTTTTAACCGGCTCACTGGTGTTGTAAATTACTGTCTACCATTAATACATCTTAATTTTTTTTTAATGGTAGTACTTTGAAAGAGCATTATAGAACAGCATGCTCTGTTTCAGGCTCAGTGATATGAAATACAGTGTTGAGCATTTTCTTCTTAAACCCTTTTAGAGGTAATTTTTCAGTTTTCATGATGCTGTCATTGATGCCAGCCGTATCTCGGCGAGTCTTCCGTAGTGCAGCGCATTGAAGAGAATTGATTTGAACAGAATGATAGATGTAGCCTAAAAGTTACTTTGAGGAAACTTCTTAGGGTGATCTTACAGTATCAGAAGGATTAGAGACAGGTTTGTGTGCCTTCATGCGTAAGGGAATACTGGCTTGGGATCCTCTGAAGGACTTCTTGGTTAGCCCTTGGGAGGATGATTTGCTGCTCCCTTGCAGGTGATCCTCTGCCTTGGGAAACCGGCCTTCTTAATTCTCTTCTGTGCACGTTTCTGTTATATTTGTAGCTTACTTTACATGTTTTAATATATATTCTGATAAAGTGATTTGACATGGGCTTGAACTAATACTGCTGGTGCTGAGTGTTCTTGACTCTTTGAAGCTGCTGATAGCTGAGAGTACTCAGCTCCTCAACACCTTTCAAAAGTACTAAGTTGCTTCAATGTCAAACATGTATTTTATATGGCCAGCAGAAACTGTCTCTTGGTGAACTTTCTTCTTTCGTTATAATTTGAGCCATTTGATCAAATTGTAGTGAATTATTATATTTTAAAGTGCCAACTGTATTTTCAAGCACAACCACTTCGTGAAGGAAAGCAAGCTTTTCAAATGAGCTGATAGGAGTCTGAGATGCAGTACAAAATAGCTGGGCTTCATCCAAGGGAAGTAATGCAACAACCTTTATGGAGGAAGTGTAATAGGAATAGTTTCTGAAAAGCAATTGCAAATTCCTGCCTAATGTAAGGAAGGAGGAGACAATCCTGGTCTCTCTTCTGGCATTGTAGGTACTAGCAGAGAAGTCCACATAGCAGTTTATGGGTCGTCATTTCCTGTGGTGTTCTTCCTAAGTACCTTAATAGAATAGTGTTTGTAAAAGGATACAATTTGAAATGCTGTGGTAATCTAGAAGCAAAGATTGTAAAGGGGGGAAGTGTGGATATTCTAACTACCTACGGTTTTGGCACCCTGTCTGCTTGTTTAATTACTGTAACACATTTGACACAGTTGAAAACTTTTCAGTTAAAATCTTTGTGTGTGTTTTATATGAAATGATGTCTTTTATATTTTCTTCTCTGGATTGATCAGTCATTTTTATTTAGGCTTGATTGCTGTAATACAGCTGTTGGTTATTTTTCTTTTTAATGCTTAGCCCTTGCCCGAGGTGCTTTAAGGGGAGGAGGAATACATAAAAACAATAATTTTTCTTTTCCTAACATTAAGATAGGAGTTTTTAAATGACTCAAGCCAATTTATTGCAGGGTAGACTCATTGTGGATACACTCAAAATCTATCGGATTGATTGACGATGCTGTTCTATTGACATGTCTGTTCCAGAAGAGAATGTGGGATAATAGGTTGAAGACTTGATGAATGTCGTTTTATTTAGAGAAAATTATATTTTGGTGCATTTAGTATATTTGTAATATGTGAAAGACTTTGAAAGTTACCTTCAGAAAGTGACTGTATGAAGATTTCCATTACTGAGATCAAGCCTTGTAGGAACAGAGGGTTTTGGCACTGATTCAGTTCCAGGGAGATTCCACTGCGGGGAAAACACAACCAAAATACATCTCAATGGGTTTTGTAGTCTAAAGGTTTACAAAACCCAAAACAACCGAAACTCAAAACTTTAATTTGAATTTGGCTTGTATACAAGTTGTATGTATTCCTTTCGAACATCAGTGGATTAAAGTTTTCTTTCTAAAACTGTTTGCAGTTTTTTAGATCTCTCTTTTCCAAGCAGACAACCTGGCTTACCCATTGCCCCTGTAAAAGTGAAGGTGATACTTATATTCAAGTTGTTCCCATTTATGTAATTATTTCTTTAGCTTTTATGAAACAAGACATTGTAAAATGAGTGGATTTTCCTGAAATCACATGGTGTAATTCTTAATAATGCATGTGAACTCCTGAATTTCATGGGAAAATAAGCTAATAGATTCCCCTTACCACTGACCTGTTGAATCACTTTTTTGGTCTCTACTTGGGAGGCACAAACTGCTGTATTAGACAGCAAGTTGAAAGTTCTTTTTGATCTTTTCCACATTAGTTTTACTTTCTGAAGCATAACATCCCAAAGTTTAAATCTGAATTTGTAGCAGAGATATTTTCTGAGTGCAGCAAGTAAGATACAGAAGAAGGAAAAGCTTAATTTCCAATTTTGTTTTCTTTATGGTTAATGTATGGCAAAAATGAAAAGCATCACCCGGATCAGGCCTGTTTGAGAAGTTTGTTTAAAGTGCCTTATGAGACAGTTGCTGATTTCAGGATGAATCCTTTCTGTCCCCCAGTCTTCTGGCCTGGCATCCTACCTAGCTAGGTTAAATTTGCTCTGGACTCTTCCTTCAGTATTATGAGGGACAGCATGTGATGGCTGAGGGGGATGGGAGAGGACTAAGACCAACAGTTGTTTCGAAGCTCTTTTCTTGGCTATCTGTTGGGCTGCTTCCACTATAGCATTAATTTTAAGGGGTTCCTAAGCTATGGCTCACTGCAGCATTCAAACCATGGTCTTATTTCTTAAGTGCCTTCAGGAACCATTCAATAATAGCCATAGTTTTCTCTAAAAATAAAATTGACCAGGTCAGATTAAATGACTTGCGTAAGATCCCATGTACAGTCTGTCATCTGGGCAGGGAATGTAGTTAGTTCTTCAGAATCTGAAGCCTCTCCGAGTTTGATGTTTTGGTTTTTTTCATTTTATTTTTATTTTTCTCCTGAATTATATAAAAAAGATGATATTTGCAATGCTCCATGGTTCATCCTAGCAGCACTCTTTGGGGGTGGCAGGCAAGACACGGGGCAACTGTGAGCAGTCCCCTGAATGGTGGCATCTCTGCATCAAGAGCAGTTCCTCCTTGGTGTCATCATTGGGGCTGCTGAGAGGCAGCTGGTTAGAGATGAGTTACTCATCTGGACTGGTACTTCCTCTGACATGGTGTGGCAGTTTTGTATTCCTGAACAACCTGTTGAGCCAGTTTATCCTTAGCTTGTCCAAAGTTTGAAGTCACAGCCAGCTATGGATCTGCACCTGTTTTGCAGGGATTGGTGGTAGGTGTGGACTTAAGCAATGTTCGATGTAGCACCTGCAGAGAAACTAATGTATTTCAGAGGCTTTTAAACAGAAAGAATAATGTTGAGTAATAGTGGGTGATGCCAAAAGACTAATGAAAAAAGGCTTTCTGTTCAGCGAAGTCAGGCAGGATTAATTGTGAGATATGAACCAAATGCCTAGAACAAATGTCACTTGAGAGATGGAATAGCTTCAAACAATGGCAGGAATCCATGTGTGAAGATTAGGGAATTGATAGACATGCATGTCCATCACTGTAGGTAGCCAATAGTAAATATGTAACACAGTCTATCAGAACATATACTAGATAAAAGCCAAGGCAAGTAAATGCTAAAATCTAGCTGCTAAACAAGCCCTGTGGTTGAAGTTTTGTTTAAACTTGCCCATTTTATGCTATTTTGCTGCTTATCGCAGATGGGATAGAAGTAACTGGAGGGATGATTCTGGTAGCAAACTGAGGTCAGGCAAGAGGCCTGGAAAGTAAACTTTGAAGGAAAAGCTCAGTTCCAGTTATCCATTCCAAGTTCACTCATCATGTGGCCTCAGAGAAGCCTGTTTAGTTTCTTAGTTTCCTGCTGCACTGAACAGTCAGTGCCAGGACTGCCAGGACAGAAGGGTTTCCATTCCATATACACAGGAGAATGGAGATTTTGAGGTGGAACAGAGCTTTCCAAGAGAGACCATCTCCAAAGAATTATTAAACTCTCGTGCCCCCGCCTTCCAGCAATTATCATAACCTCATTTATTTTCCACCCAGCTCTGATATGGGGACTGTAGCTTTCTGTGCTAAAAGAAATTACGACTATTACTTTAATTATTCTGCTTGAGTACTGCCGTGAGTACAGTACACGCAGGTGCCAATTTTTTTCAGTCAGAGAATTGAATTCAGAGGTTGATATTGATGCAGTTGAACACAGACAAATTTCAGTACAAAATACGAGACTCCTAGAGTTCTAGTTAGTTGCTTTTGATGAATTGAAATAAATTCATATTCTCTTATTAAAAGCCCAGAGAAAAAACTGAAATGCAGCTCTGTATGCATGATTCTTTTTTAAAATGAAGGCTAAGAAAATCCCAATTGATACATATAAGGCATAGCTTTTTAATTTATTGCTCAAGCATATGCAGAAAAGGTATTAATTTTCAGTAATATAAAATTCCCAATATGTAGTGCCTGGAGCTATGGTTTTGAACCTAAATTGCATGTATTTACTAAGCCATATAGCTCTGCAACATGGAAAATGGAAGTGCATTTCAAATGTGTGGAGGGATTGCTATTACTAAAACTAGTTGTAATTTGTAAGTGAGAAAAATAAAGCTTCAGGTGGCAGATGAAGAGACACCTTCATTGACTCCATATGCTTGACTATATGAGGTACGTTCCTGAAAATGGGAAGCAAGTGCCATATTTTAAGGAATTTCAGAAGCCAAGCATCAAGGAGTAATAGAATTGACCTCTAATTTCAGAAATCACAGGCTAACATTTGAGAGCATTTCACTTCCAAACTTTATTTAAAGCTCTGCTTAGCAATCAGTTTTATAATAGTAAAGATTTTTGGCTGGGAGGCACATGGTTATAGTGTTACCTAGCAGACTTTTTCCCTTTAACAGCAGACACCAATGGCCTCTAGGAGTGAAATGCTGATTCTTCAGACTACGTACAGGTGTGGTTGGACTGGCCTTCTGTCCTTGATTTCACAAGTATGGTTCTTGATTCCTCTGTTCTTTTTACCTTGAACAAAGTACAATGTAGTTGGTCACTTGTGTTTTTAACAGGGGATTTTTTTCGTTCCTAAAGGTTTACAGTTTCCTTGGCGTTGAAATATTTTAACTGGCTTTTTTCTGTCGGCCTCTTCCTAGAGTATCCATTATCCATTGCTGCAGTATGTTATCTACAGGCTGTGTCTTGGAATTCTCAGTGGGTAGTTCTCAGCACGGGTGTTGCTAACCTTACAAAGGTGTTAAGGAAATACAGGTTCTGGATGTATATTTAGTGTAGAATTGATTCCACCCTGTGTTCCCTCCACCTAAAAGTGACGATTCAATATGAACACAACGTTGCTCTTTCCGAATTGATAGAATTTTGCTTTAAGCGCAGACTTGTAAATTCTTAGAAAAGTGAAAGTTAAAAGTATCAGTGTTTTCCCATTAGTTGAGAAGCTTCAGCACAGGTGAGATAAAACTACAACTTCCACATTACTTGCTACCTGCTCTTAACTTGGCCGTGTTCTTGTATATTAGGTATAAAGCAAAGGTGGGACAAGATTTCTAGGTAGACATAGTATCTTTTATTAAACTGGGCTGATATGCCTGGGAAAATTAATGAAGTCCTTGGCAGCCAAACTTTTTTTCAAGTCTGACACAGACATAGCAGATTTCAAAGCTAAATACAACTTGAGAGCAATTACAGTTTGGTTAGTATCTAGTTAGCATGTTTAGGTGTTTGTCCATCAAGTGTAAAATCCTAGGTTAGCCTCAAGTTATTCATCAACTCATTTACTTGAAGTCATGAATAGATGTCACACATAGTACTTAGTATTTTTTTCAAGTGTAATTGTGTTGTACAGATATCCAGAGTATTGTGCGTTGTTAGCAGTCTGCTCTCATACCTGTTAGTGTTTAAAAGCTAGAGTGCTCCTCATAACTCTGCTTGTATTTGTTTCAGATGTGGAGGAAAGGGGAGTTGCTTCCACAATAGAAGGTGATTATTGGTAAAGCCAAGAAGTTTTTTCTACTGAATTAGCTCCGTTGTCAAATGGCACATTCATTTACAGGGAGACTATTTGGACAATTCAAATGAATTTGAAATAGTCTTGATACTTTAGGACCGTAAACTGGAGAAGTGAAAATAAGACAGAAGGCAGAGTTTTCATGCAAAGGTTCCTCCTCTACTTTACTGCTGAGGAAATGAGCTGCCACATCTGCTGTGCTGTGACAAGATCTGGACAGAGTATGTCCAGAAGACTGTATGGGAACTAGAATATAGGCAGATGATAGAATTGTTTGAGCTGTAGGCTATCTGTACTGTCACATTTAATGGCATACATTCAGCATCATCACAGGCAATAGTGAGGCAGAACACAAGTATGTGAAGCGCCATAGTTTTTTACTCTTTCCAAAAAGGAGTTTCTTATGTTTATTAGTTAGACTGGTGCTGAAGCACCAATTTTGCTGATGTGGCTGTAGAAGCAGTGCCAAGAACGTGGCAATTTAACCAATTTGCAATTTAGCACTGCTTACCCAAAGCTGAATAAAAGAGACTAGAAGTGGAAACAGGAGAAATTCTGGTAGAGGGTTGTTTTTTTTTGCAGTAATATTACAGTGTGAGCGATATCAGTGTAGCTGACTGAATTTCTCTTTACACAAAGATTCTATTGTTTTGGATCTGGATTGCAGTTTTGATTATTTTTTTTTAAAAACTTTTTTTCAGTGATTGCATATTGACATTTAGATTGATAGCTAGAATCAATTTCAGACAGATTAATTTATGAATGATTTTTTAAAATAGAAAAATTGTTCGTAATTCTCTTAACTCTTTGGAACTGCCAACCCAGAGTAGTACTTCCGTAACAGCCTCCCACAGGACTGTAACCAGGGCTATGGGTTTTCTGTTCCTCCAAATTTTGGGCCATTTCTGGTTTGATTTTTTTAATATCTATATCTTGAGCAATCTGATTGTGACTGAGATTCAGAGAGGTCCCATGCGTTCCTTGATCTCAGTGTCTTCATCTGCAGAACAAGGATAGCAGTGTTTAGTTATTGCCGGGAGCATTCAGACATACTGTAAATAAATACCTCTAATAGTTGCAAGTTCTCTCAAAGTGCCTCATATTTCTGCTGATTTCATGTTAAGCAGAAAACCGTATAGGTGGTGGTGGTGGGAGTTCAATCATCAGATGTCAAGTTTTGTTTTATTTTTGTAAAGATTTATGCAGTTGTTAATCAGCAGCTGACTCCTCAGAGGAAACTTCAGGGAGATCATGTATTTAGAAACAATCCAGCTTCCAGTATTTTCTCTCCATTGTATTTTTCTTCCTTTGTTCTTTTGTTCTCTATTATGAAGGACATTTGCATGAAAACAAGATTTTTGTTTCTTAAGAGTTCATCTGCTCCTGCTGCTTATTCCCCACCTGGCCATAATCCTCCATTTGTGACATCTCAATTGGTGGCTGTGCAAATGATTATGATGTCAAAGACAGGATTATGACTTCAGGTGAGAAACAAACAGCGGGAACTGGTGAACTCAGGAGAAATACACATCTAGATTTTTCTCTATCCATTTTTATGCTAAAAGCACGAGAGAAATGCAGACAATAGATTATGTATGCATATATAAAATAACTGATGTATAAGCAAATTGTATCGTACTAGTGAGTAACATGACAAATCTATTCTTTAAATTGTCTTCAACTGTTCTTATTTTCTAGTTTCATCTGCACAAAATTACAATAGTAGATAATATTCTATGACAGTGTGATTAGGATAGAGTTACATGTTACAACTCTTAAAAGAGATGTGTTCTGCATCCCTCTATTGTGACACAATGTCCTTAGTTTGATTGTAATAATGTTTGATTAAAAATATAGCCAGGCCCAAACTGTGGACTGCCAAGGAGTTAACTGAGCTCCCTGGTGAGAGTGTGATTTTTTGGACCTGATCAAGCTGCTTTGGGGTACAACGGGAGGTTCTTGAAATTGCCTGAATTCTCCTTGCTTGTTGTTTTTTGTTTTGTTTTGTTTTTCGCTTCTATTTAATATTGCACTTCATTCTTGGTCCTGAGGAGCCCATACCCCCCACTGCCCCTGAAAACTGTTTCCCTGAAGGATTTTTGCACAGTTAACTCCTTTTGAAATTTCTTGTCTGCAGTTGGAGTCCTCTGACAATAAATAGCTTGTTACTGTGCATTGAATAGTGGGAGAAAGATGTGCTGAAAGAGCTTTGCTGGTATGAGAATTATAATGCATGGAAGGTGTGTGTGTGTGTTACAACACCAGCTGATTCAAGTAACACTTGAGATTATCTCTTTGGTAAGTTAGTGGTGGGTTCTGAAGAGATTACTCAACAGAAACCTCATCCAGAATCATCTTGTAGGCTTCTGCTGTTGAAGTCATTACAGTGGTGGCTGCCACTTCTGCTGGCCAATCCTAAAGCCATTATGTTGACAATTTTGGGCTAGGAAATACTTTTTTTGCCTTCTGCATTATTTCAAAAATATCTAATACATACATTATGGATTTTTTTGAGGTATTTGTCTTTTTGTATATATATATTTTGTGAAATGATGGAATAAATTTTGTTATCCTATATGCATATAATACTGCCCTGTGTCAAGATGACTACTTGGAAATAGGAGGGAAGAGAGGAGTTAATAATCACAGAATTAAAGACATTGAAAGTCATCCAATCCACGAGTTTGATATTTGAAGTACTCCCAGCTTCAGAGAAACCATGGGGAGTGTGTTGTTGTTTTGTTTTTTTTTTTAAACAGAATTGAAGTAGTTATCTTCAGGAACCCAGTAATTAAAATTAGAAAGTTGGTAACATTTTTATTACAGACAATTCTAGTGGTGAGATTAACATTAGATAATCTTATCATGAAATAACCAGGCACCCTATGATGATTTGACACATGAGAGGCTGCACAGAGCTTCTGGTCCCCCAAGGGCTGTGATTGTTTTACGGTTTTATCTTATGATAACTGTGCTTTGGTTTTGCCCTTTTCTAAGAGTTTCATACAGTACATATTCTCCCCCCCACCCCTTAATTCGTAATTTAACACCACTCTAGGAAATGGCAAATCAGCATGAAACTATTAATCTTATCTTGTATCATGAAACAGACACCGATCCAAAAGATGCGATTACTTTTGCTTCTGGTCATTATCCAGAGTGAAAGCTGGGCTTAGGCATTTGTATCATCAACAGTTCTGCCATCAGAAAGCAAAAGATTTGAAAACCAAAGTGAAATTCTACAAACAATCCCATTTAACATTTCATGCCAAAGATACTGTGTGGCACCAAACTCCTTTTACTGGTCACTTAGCGATCGGCTGTGGTATTAAAGCCCTCGTTTCTGCCCTATGTCTACAGCTTCTTTTCCTAGGCATTTAAAGCATAATGAAGGACCTGAATGTCAGGCATGAGGGCTTTAAATAATCTGTAGTGATTTTAATGAGTTCAGTCACAATTGCCACAGGTTTGTCGTGCTTCATAAGTATTTCTGAGATGGAGCTTGCAGTCAGACTCTCTGCTGCCAAGTTGCTTTTCGGTCTTTTGAGAAGGATGGAAACTGGCTGCTGTTCAGTCCTGCAGAACTGAGTCTGTTTTAGCTTGAACTGCTCTGGAAATAGCCAGCTGCATCCCCTCCCCTCCAATGAATATATTGTGAACAAGAAATTCAGTTTTGATTTGTATTACAGTTCAGCTAATTAAAGAAAACCCATTTTAAATACCTGACTGAGTCATTGTGATTTGGCTTTCTTATTTTCTTTACTCTTGGCCCTTCCTTTTCCCCCCTCCCCCCACTCAGTTCTTCTGAATACTTGCAACTTCATATTTTCTCTCCCATCAAGTTTATGACGCTTGAAAAGATGCTTTTATTTAATATGTAACTGTGAGGCAGGCTCCATCTCTTTTCTGCTTCTCCAGTATGGTAGAGCTTTCTGCTCTACAACAATATTTGGAAATA
>VWZK01001564.1:158631-206077 GCA_013396935.1 Baryphthengus martii
TAAAATTATTATTGTTTTTACTGTTTATAAATCTCAAGGGACATTACAGATACGGAAACGTGGTGAGAATTTCTTCTGTGCCCAACTGGAAGGTTCAACTCTGTTCCTGGAGGGAGTGAATTTTACTGTTGACCTAATTCTGCTCCCAATAAAGTTGGCAGTGAGTGGTTTTAGAGATTTTCAGCCTCAAAGCATTACTATTCTTTGTTGAATCCAGAGTTTAAGAAGGAGAGCTGAAGTGCAGCTCTTTCAGATGGAATAAGGAAGGCTTAAGCCTGGTACTCAGAATATATTTATTAACTAACTCTATCCAAAGAAGTGGCCTGGGAACCCAGATAGAGGAACCTTCCACTCTGTATTAGAATTTTGTCAGAACTTCAAAAATTCATACCTTTTGGCATCATGGCCTGTCCTTGCTTTTCGCATCATGGGCTGTTTCTGCTTTCTGTATTTCTCCGGACTTATCCTACAGGCTGACTTCACAAATTGGAGAATGATAAACCAGAGCAAAGGCAAAATATAAAAATACACACTTGTACAGTTTTTCTTGTGAAAGAAAATTCCCTTCAAAATTTGTTTCCCTACTTAGGAATAATTAATGTCAAATTTTGGATGTCATACATCTTCTACCTGAATGGCTATCGAGGGGGGGACAGAATTTTATTTTTTTTTAAATGCACAGCTGTTAGGGTGCTGATGGGAAAGAGCACAAAAGAGGTATGTAGCTCTTGCTCACAGCTAGAGAGCCAGTGCTCTTAAATTGACGCAGCACAATAAAATAATGGTTCTCTATTGCAAGGAAGGTCTACACCTCTGTGTAGAGATGAGAGACTGTACTCTAGGGGTTCATAGCTGGAAACTGTTCCTCCAAGTTCCCTGTCCCTCAGCTTGTAAGCAGGGCATAGTGTTTTGCTAACTATTAATGCAAGACTATAAACATGTTTAATTATTTTGCATGTATTTGTGCGCTTACGACAAAAGTCTAGCTTTCTGCAAGGATTTCTGTTCAGGCTGTTGCACATACTTACACTTCTGAGCTCTTCTAAACTAAACTCGCTTTAATAAACCTGTGGGTGACTTCTACTTGGTCTGTCTGTCCAGACTGCAGTGTCTCAGAGTGAAGGCGATTGCCTCACAAGGTCACTGCTGCCCTGGAGTAGTTGAGGGCCTTGCAATTTATGCTTGGTCATGCCCTTTTAACTTAATGTTCTCCTTCACACAAGCTGGTAGTGATGGATATCCATTCAGACAACCTAATGGCCTATGGTAACTATAGAAAAGCCTTTATATCAATGTTCTGCAGCTAAGACCCATCAAGATGGACTGTCAAGCTGCTCTACACCACATCTAGGACAATTTTATGCAAATAATAGCTGTGATACCATTGCTATACTTTATGGTGTCAAGCAGGACTGTAAAAGATCATTTCCATGGGTCAAGAGGAAGCTGGTCTTTGTAGCTTGATATATCAGAGGTCATTTCCTTCTGTCAGCTATTGCTACCTTTGAGTGCTAAACCCACCATAGAGTGACCTCAGCTCTTAAGGAACCTCAGCCATAGACAGAAAGTCTGCTGAGATATTGTCAGCGGCATTTCAAGTATGGTGAGGATATTCTGAAGTCAGCATCTTCACGGTGAGCTTCAAAAAGTAACAGCTGGCTTACCGCTGGGGAATTAGAGGTTGCCATTTGCCCCATGCCTACTCCTGTTGCTTGATTCAACTTTTCCTGCAAACTTTCATTAGTTAACTTGTATACCTGTTTGAGATACTGCAAGCCTGCCACATAGAAACCATCTCATATCTCCTTGAAGTCACAGCCTGTATGGCAAGAGGATCTTGAATGTTTATGTTCAGGGAGCTGAGCCTTCCAGGCTCAAGTGAGATAGTGTGCCTGTGTTGCTCAGAGGTCTCAGGGGACACCTGTCGAATGCAGAGACTGTCAGTTTAAGTAGCAGATTAAGAGATACCATACTGTGAATCTACTTAGGTGCAACTTCTCCAAAGGTGGTTGTATTTTGCACAAAAGTTGCAGCTACTTGTGTTCTTAGTAAAAAATGTTCACGTGCTCTCCATTTGCCGAATGCCGTTTGCACTTTAATGGACTTCCTATGTAAGTGTAAGCTAAGATGTTGGATCCTGATAAAAAAATGGAGTGCTTGATAATGCGAGAGAATCTGCCAAGAAGTCTCATTACAGAGGTATATGAACTAACTGTGGAAAGACTGGAGCAGGAACTGGAAACGTAATCTATATATAATATCTGTACATGGTGGAGTACTGTTACCATTCAGAGAAGACTCGGCGCTTCAAGCATCTTGGTAGCAACCCTAGTGCTACCTATCTACTAGTTCATCCATCTGTCTGTTGCAATGTACCCTTCAGTGCCTTGGGAGTGTGTATGTTTTCTCAGTATTACTGTAAGACAGAAGTAGTCTGTGCTCCCATTTCTATGCACTCCAGCGGGTTAATTTGTAGTTTCCTCACTCCCTTCCTTAAAGAAGTGTTCCTGGTAGTTTAGTCACCTTGGCATGACAGCGAGTTTTGTCATGTCAGCTGCTCTGCACTGGCCATTTTATCTCTTAGCTTTGTTCCTAGTGACAGAGACCTAAATTACCCCATACATAATATCTTGTGTTTGCTGTGGGTTTAGTGTAGGGTAAAAGCGTGCAAGCTGTGATCTCAAAACTTATGAGACCGTGAGCAGCCAGTGTCTAAGCCTTTAGACAACTGCTTTCTAATAAATGGCATATATACTTTTTTGAAATGTGGAAAGGTCAGGCACCATGGTTCTGACTTGATTCTTCTAGAGGATTGTCTTGATTTTTCTGCTACCAAGACTATTTAGCACATAATCGTGGGGCTACCTGTTCTGTCTTGCACTAGCATTTGGCCAGTACCAGTCAGATGCTGGTGCATTTGTCTTGTTCCAATCTTTGTTCTGAAAAACAGCATCATTACAAAATAAAAAAGTCCTCCTGAAAAGCTTTTATTTCTTATGTGAAACTTCTTCTTTGACAAGATGAAGTGAGTCAGCCTGTCTTTAATGGGATTGCATTGAAATGTCTGCAACTCTTGTTGTCATTCCTTGGCATGATCGTTACTTGAGGGGCAGATTAGAGGTCAATCAGCCAGAGCCACAGGGGCGCCCACAGCTAGCCTCAGGATACTCCCTACAAATGTAAGATCAAAAGGGCAGGCACATGAAAATTACTGTTTACTTTTTATGAATTATTTCCCAGAGATGAGATCATTAGCGGAATCTAAATGCTGGCTGCCTCTTAGTGCAAGGACACTCCTGACAGAGCGCGCTTGCTTGGGCACACTCTTTCCACTCTTAAACGCAAAAGATTTTCTGGTTTTGCTTTTGTGGGTTTCTGTATTATTTAAATACCTTTATGGTTATTTTTTCCCCCAAATACTGTCCCCATTTTTTCTGAACATGCTTTTAGTTATTAGGTGTCATCCATTTCTTTTTATTGTGCTCGTGGGAAAGATCTTTCAGAGCCTACCTCCACACCTCAGGGACTCTGCAGGAGACACCTGAAGGAATTGAAACTTTCTGGTAATCTTTCTGAGTGAACAGTGACTGTTACTTAAAATTCTTCACTGGCCAATGGGCACTACAGTCATCCCTACTGTAAACACTCGGGAAAGGTGATATTGGCTGTCATGGTGAGGTGCATGTTGGTAAATGCTGATTCAATGACTGCTCTTGTGGTAGGTAATCTTCACATATCAAACCCTGCACATTTTTATCCACGTAAGTATCTGGCTTCTGTCTGATCACAGTAATCAAGGCTATTTAGAAGGGTCACGGTATATTTGCCCTTTTGTCTTGTGTCTAGAGCTATGAAAGCATGACTTTAGAATTCAATCAACATTTGCCCCAAAGAGACCGGCGGTAGTCTGGAACACGTGTAGCCACTGATATGCTAAACTTGTGATAACAAGTAGAAAAATGTTTGCTTTTTAGAGTAACTTTGAAAAAGTTACCTTGAAGGACCAAATACATGGTGGATATTACTCTCTAATGAAAACCAATATGAACTTCCCTCTTATCATCCAACATGATTATTACCCTTAATGTGAAATAATCAAATGCTGCCCAGCATAAGAATGAAATTAAATCTGGCTGGTAACCAAAATAAAATCCCTATAGCTATTTTTGTATGTTCTTAAAATGTGTGCTGTGAGATTAGGCAGTTGTCTTTTTTCCCCTCTCTGCTATTTTTCTTAAAAAGTTGGTTGTTGTTTTTTGGTTTTTTTTTTTGAAAAAAAGCTCTCATGCAACCCCCTCCTATGATAAGAAAATGAAAATCCAATGTTATATTCTTTTATCTAAATCCTTATTCTTTCTAATCTGGCTAGACATTTTAGATAGGTATGCTTTTACTTATTTGGCATGATGTTTTCTCAACATCATTGTTTTTTTGGCATTCATCTTGACAGCAGTAGCTGGAGAACTTCTTGCTAGTGTTTAAAAGGATAAACTGAATATCTCCCTTTTCATCTTTTCCTCTTGCTGTTGGATAGGGCTCAGGAAACTTTTTAATCCTTGCAAAACAGTGGGAGTTCAAAGGAAACGTGTGCACATGAGTGGGGCCGCTGGGTCCTCTGAGATGTAGAGATCTGCAAGTGACCATCTGCAGGAGCGGGTCTGGGGTTTATTGCAGCAGCACTCAGAAAGTTGAGGCGCAGCTACTATAAAAATAGGTCTGTTGTTGCTGGACACTGTTTAGGCTTGTACTGAGCTGCACCCAATCTCAAAGTTTTTCCACCGTATGTCTTAGACTTCTTAGGCTGGATTGGCAGTAGATAGGGAGCCTGTATGCCTCCCTTCAGTCATGAAGCCACGCTCGCAGGTCCATGAGGTGTTGGAGGGCAACTGATTCAGAGCCAGGGTGTGACATGCTTGCTGTCTGTTTACTTCAGACCTTACACGGAGGCAGAATCAGGTATGTAATGGTGAGGTTCATCTCAGGTACCTTTGCTGTCGATATCTTCTCGTTCTTGTAGTCATCATGAAAAACAATGGGTTCAAGATGTGCTTGAGAGGCATTCTCTCTGTTTTGTTTTCTTTTAGAATAATGTGCTGCAAAGATCCTTAAAGCTCTCTTGTGAAGTCATACATCTTGAAGCCGATACCCAAATCTGGATGGGTTTCTAGAGCTCTGGTCTCCCCAGTTCTGTTAGGGTAGAAGAATGGTGGGGATCCTTTCTCCGTCCAATTGCTAAGGAGTATGAGGTACACCAGTCAACTGATAGCTGTTAAATTAACATTTTCATTTCCCTGTGTGTAGCCTTATCTTTACAGACAGGTGTATATGTGTTGGGAGAGGGGCTATTTTTGGCTGTACTGTAGGAGAGCCTGAAGGTAATGAGTTGTGCATAGTAAATCTTGCTTACTCCATAATTTCCACTACATTTCAAATTAAGGGCCTAAATTAGGGTTAGTGTCAGACTTGCTCTTTTGCTATGTCCTAATTTTGTTTTAAAAGCACATAGCTAAGGACTTTAATATGTTTTAGATTCAGTGCTTGTAAGTTATACTAAAATCCCTAAGGGAGCCAAAATAACTTATTAAAACCTTGCAAATGTTTTTGACTGCTGCATTCTATTATTTTCTATTCCGGTGGTAGCATACAGCTTCTGCTGCTGATGGGCGGAGGAACGCAAACCTCCAGGGCCCATTAGACTTAACTTGTTTACTGCATTGATATCTATATGTTAAATGACAAGAGAGTTCAGGTTATTGAATAATTTAAAATTCAGCTCTAATTGGTGTCATATGACCTGGAAAAGGCCATGGATGACGCCAGGAGCATGCTGTGAAATTCTTATAAATAATTCATAAATTAGATCATTCATTTGCCTGGATGTCTTGTTAAATGCAGAAGTTTGTAAGTAATAACTGATGATATAACACCTGTAAGTATTTAGTTCATATGCTGGAAGGTAATCTACCTTGATGATCTTCTAGCAAAACCTGCCAGAGTACGAGAGTTAATTGCACTAGGGAGAATGCACTACATTTATTTGGGATGGGCTTTGGCAAGGCGCACTGTGCAGATGTTGCATTACGCATTCTCTATCAGCTAGACAACTATTCTGTGTATGCCCATGTTAAAAATGCAGCTCATCACTCTTCTGCCCTTATTTCACATGAACTCCAAATGCACTGGGAAATGGTAGTGACCTGCTCCGCTCGCAAATAGTATAGTTTTTGAAATATTTATCTAGGTCTTGAACTACTGATTCTTCAGTAAAATAAAGGGCAGAAGTAAAAAATTGAAGGCAGAAGATTGTGATTTTTCGTTTTTATAATGTTGTCAGCACATTGAATGTTAATAGTTAGACCCGGTGCTGTCAAGATTAGTATAGTGGCATTTTTCGATAATACAAACAGGAACGATACAGTTTTGTTTTGGAAAGCAAACATATTTGCTTAATTTTAGCGGTCAGATATTGCACTGCCACATGTAGGTACTGTTTGGGCTTAATGGGCATTCTGCTCACAGGGGCTTCCACGACTCAACACACAGGGGTCTCGCTTTAGTTTTCTTGGAGCGCCGTATTATTAATAACTGCCTTATCAGCCAGCGTAAAACCAGTTTGCTGATCTAAAATGGAAGCATTTGTTAGAGATTATCTACAATATTTGTGGAGCTGGAGAAGAAGGGTGGCAGGTTTATGAATGCAAAATATATACTTCAAGCCGAGTGCCAGCAAATGCTCACATGCCACTTTGAATGCAGGTTTTTTGTGCACCTGGCATCCCAGCTCAAACCCTCTTAACAAAGAGGAGAAAAAAAATTGAAGGCAACACAAACATAGGAGGTGTTTCTCTGCTGTCAGCTAGCAGCTATAAATTCACTTTTTTGTGATGTGATCCCATTTGATTATTTTTATTTTTTTGCTACACCTGTTCAGTATATTGAGTTCAGTAGAATTTCACAGGAAAAATACAGGCTTCTGACTGCCATTCACATATTCTTTCTTTGATTCGAGACCACTTGTTTTATTCAGTGGAATGTGGCAATCATAACTATACATAATTTCTACAGAAAATGGTGCTTTATTTCTTCCTTGGAGAATGGTCAGCTTACCTTTCGAGTTATCTACTGTGTTTATCTTGATTACTGACAGAGACAGTTGCCAAACTATTATGTGGGCACTTAGTAATGACTAATACTAGGTTACTTATGGTAGAGATTTTAATAAAGAATTATATGATCTAAAGAAAAAAAAAATGATAGACTTCAGTAGATCCTACTAATTTACTTTAAAATTATCACCTTTTTACATTCTCCTTGATAAATTCTTACAGACTCTTGGAAAGAATAGCTCCTTAATCACTAGTAATGCACTTCAAACAGTCCTATCATTTGAAGTAATTGTTCTTAAACGGCGTTTCTCTTGCCCCGATATCCTGCCTGAGATTATTTATAATATATTCTCCTCTCTACTGGCGAGAGCAGGCACTTTTACTGTCGATAGACCTGCAAACCCACAGCCAGGCTTCCCTTGGATGAGGCCCATATATCAACAAAGCATAGTGATGACTGAGTTCCAGGTTTAGGGATGTGTACCTTAGTAACTGTGTCAGCCAGGTCACTGACACATGCCCTTGGTGCTCTTGAAGGTGTCGCCGTGTATGGTAGCCTCTCATTTGTTCATTTAGAAATTTTCACTTCATCTTTAAATGTCTGTATTTCTCCTCTGGTTGTTGCTTCTGTTTGCTGTTCTTGGTTTCCCCCAGGTTCTCTGCTCAGATCAGCACAATGGACTAGCTCTGAACTTGCACGTTCCTTCCTCTGTTTTTTTCCCCTCCAAAACAAAACCTAGAGCTGAAAACCCAGGTTAGCGAAATCTTCTCAAGATGAAACGGAGAACAATTCTAGTACATTGTCTCTTTTTCTGTATTCAAATATATTTCAGCTACAAACTACACTCCCAGGTGCTACGGGTTAAACTCTTAAGGCTGTTAACATCTACAGGAGCTTTACTGTTCACCTTAATAGCATTGTACCGTGCCTAGGACCCTGTCCTCAGAGTGCAAGGCTTCTCGAAGTAATTATTAGGGGCTCTTTCTTCAATGTGTTTTGTACATGCAGAGCTACTGGTAAAATCTGTCAGGACCTTACCTGTGTTGAGATTGTAAGATCTGATCGGTTGCTAGTTCACCCCTTGCAGTACAAAGCCCCGTGCGCCGGAGTCAGTCTGTAAATGTCTCCTCTGCCAGCGCTGGGAGGTAACATTGCACAGCACACAAGTTGCATTCAGGAAGAATTTGCAGAGATCACAGTGCTGTGTGCATAAAACTGGTGTGGTGTTTGTAGGAAGTTTAAAGGACTGGATGTTTGTTTAAGCTCTACTCTGAATCCCTGAGAAAAAATTACTGGGATTGCAGTAAAGATTTTTGTAAAGCTCCCCACACGTCTTCCTCTTTAAGCCTTTCCTCTTTAAACCCTTCTTAAGATTATTTGAACCATTTTTTAATATCTCCTTGTTTCCATGCAAGAGTTTCACATCTGATCAAGTCTTATTAACTCCATATGTAGCAAGGAGTAGCCTGAGTTTGTTTGTTTGTTTAAGCCTCAGTTAAAGGAAGTTGTATCTTTAAATACCATACAGCAAACCTGAAAGAGCTCCACAGAGGGGAGAGCACAGCTGTTCCATCATGGTCCGTCATGGTTTCCATGTGTCCCATAGGCAATATCTTTCTTAAACTCATCTTGTAAAATTACCACATTCCTTATGCTTGTGCATCTTTAGACTCACAGTTGTGAGTCTTTGAATTTTTTTTTTTTTATTTTTTTTCCCTCCCACTTTTCCCCTTCACCTGGCCTGCGTGTTGCAGATCTGTCATGGCATGCTCTGGTCTCATCTCATCCCTTATAAGTGTAAATGTCAGTCTGTTTTTCCCTGCAGCCTCTACCATCCAGCTGTAGTTTTCAATTAAAGCATTAACAAAAAACCACAAACTGCTAAAAAAAGCCGTTGACTAACTTCTGACTCCCAGCAGTTAATTTTCTTTGGGGTTAGACCCTGCGAAATACTGAGTACCATCAAAGGCATATTGGAACTCAGTCTTCTGCCTAACATGACCTCCTTCTTCTAAAGGAATGAAAAAAACCCCACTCACATTCAATGACATTAATGAGAATTTTCCCCCCTGCAAACATATTGTAACTGTGAAATAACATTAAAGTTTCTCTGCCTTGTTATGAAGTCTTTAAATGTCAATGCCATTTCTGAGACCATCAGGGCAGATTTAATGGCGGCCAAGGTCAACAAATGCTAACTGGTACCTATCTTTTAGGGCCTTCGGGGACTCTTAATAGAGTCTCAGCCATGAAGTTAATTTGCAGTGTGGACCTTTATTCTTAAACCTGCACCTGATGATTATTTTGTACCATCTTCATTCGTGTGCTTAGATTCCTTAACGTTCTCTTGTCTCTCCAGTCAATAAAATAAGCTGCTAAAATAAATTGTGAGTTATTTAATCTTTTGTGTCATATTTTTTTGTTTCTTTTTACTTGTGCGTATGGGCTGCAGAAGGGTAGGTGTATGCTTTCTGAGGACCACCCTAAGCTGCCAGCTCCGCTAGGATCCTCTAAGAATACCTTCTGGTCTGCTACCTTCTGCTGTCATAAGGGGCTGAGAAGCTGGCCACCTTGAAAGCTTCTTGTTGGTTCCCTAAATGCTTTATTAGCAGAAGCAGGCGAGGTCAGAAATGAGAGATGACGTGTAACCACAGGATTCTCTTACTTTCCCTTTTCTGTGGTATTTCTTCCTGTTGCTGGTCATCCCTTTATGTACTGTTTAATTTAGATTAAAAGGGATTTGTAGCCTTTATTTGTCTAGAAAATACTGCAGACAAGGATGGCACGCTACAAATAACAAATAACAAAACTCCATCTTTTTGGCAGCATGTTGCCTTTCTGCTCAGTTGCCCTGCCAGCCCTTCTGACTTTAAAATATTTTAATGTCCTGCACTTTTCACCCAGTCCAAGCACCAGACTTTCCTCAGACGTTTAGCACTGACATTAATGCAAATGCCTCCAACTCACTGGGCATTTTGGGGCAAAACATGACATCCTTGGCTTTCAATCACATGGCAGAGGGGATGTATTTTTATCCACAATACTGGAAATAATAAAATATCAGAATTCAGGTGTTAATTCACATTAATTTACATTCTGTGAAGCCTACAAGGAACTTGTAATTGGTTGTCTGGAAGGGCAGCAGAGTATATTTAGTATTTTGTTTACTTATAAAAAAGAATTTAAATTATACATATAAACACTGCATAGATTTGGATTATGTATCTCTCCTAATCATCGCTGGATGCTTGCTTGCATTCCTAAGTTCTACTATTTTGGAGCTTGCTGACAATCTTCCTCTCTGTGTGGACAATAACTGTCTATTGTAAGCATTGCTAGAGTGCAAATAATACTTTTCTTTCCATCAGTGGATATCAAATTTCCTTGCTAAACCACTTTTACTGCAGTGCTTTTATTATCTTTAACAAATCCAGCTTCTGTAATTAAAAAAAAATTAGACCTTTGTGAAAGATCCCAAAGGCTGGAGGAGTTTAAATTCAGTATGTTATTGAAATTAATACACAGGTCTAGCACAAAAAATGTGAGCGTCTGATTCACTGCTATTCTGATGTGCATAAAATCTCAAATGCTTAACTGCCTAGATGAACCCTAGTGCAAAGATATTCCAGGATGTAAGTAGGATTTTGATGTCTGTTACATAATATCCACGAGTATAACAAAACCACTAGAATTTGCTTACACTGGGTTGACAAATGTGAATTACAGTTGCTTTCTTTCTTCAGAGTTTTATCAGGGTATAATCACTTGCCCAGCTTAATTGAAAAATCACTTACGTTTATAGCTGAATTTAAACATGTTTTGTATTTAAATGACAGCTTTTGATGTACAACCATTTTTTACAGAAAGTAGTTGGGTTTTATCTGTGTTTCTGTAAAGATATTTCAAAAACTCTCATCAAATTTCCAGAGGTAAGTAATATCCCATTCAGTGCAAGGTGAAATGTTTTACATCAAATCTCCTGCTGTGTAATGGCCAATCAAAGAGTATTTATAGTGGCTGAATGGATTTTTTGGCTCAGTATTCAAAATTAAACATTTTCAAACCTTAACATTTAATGTTTTTTGCCACTCTTCAAGTTGATTTTATGTAACCCTAGATGCTCACAACTACTTGATACTCTGAAGCGACTCATTTTATGCTGAGGATCCTGCAGGCAGTAGTTTTACATTTATTACACTTGCGTAGATGAAATGAAATGTAGATTTGATAGTGGATTCGTGTCTATCTTCTGATAAACATTTTGGCGGGCTTGGCTTTATGTTCATCAGCGTTATGCAGCAAGTCTATCTCTGAGAGGACGTATTTACCAAGTGGAATTAATGACCAAAGACAAATTTTAGTAATTCACAGGAAATTGTTTCTCTTGTTGCAGGTATCCAGTAAGAAGAGCTCGTGCCAGCAACCCTCTTTGGAGCTAGATGGTTCCTGCTTGAGTGTTGGAGGATCTCAAACTTTTTATAAGAACAGCAGAACATCGAAGTCTGGAAGTCCAGCCCATGTTGCATTGTCTCAGCCTTACAGGAACAATCACAATTACGGGACTGAAATCCGTTACAACCATCAGGAGTGTCTGAAGGAATATCCGGTAGACAATGACTTGCACAGGAAATGTAACAATATGATTTCCCCAGCCAAGCAGAGCAGGCCTCACCATGTAAAACCAGCTCAGGAGATGGACCAGAAAGTAAATGAATTTCAGAGCACACGCCCTCAGCAAGTGAGTCAGGGTTGTGCTTGCAGGCATACAGGGAGCTCAGGAAGCAGCGCGCAAGGGAGCTACCCTAACAGCCAGGGACTTAGAAGAACTTCTGGGCCTGTTCACAAAACTTGCGATTATTCTAGACTCTCTCAAGTTTCTGGGCTGAATGACAGCGTGCACTCAGGGCCTAAAGAAACAGAGCAGGCTAAAAGGTTGTATGAAGAAAGAAGACAGAAGCTGCTTCTGCAGAAAATGGAGCTGGAAATTGAAAAGGAACGAATCCAACAGTTATTGGCTAAGCCAGAAGCAAACCTGCTCCTTAAACAACAGCAACTACACCAATCCCACGTGGATTATAACAGGTGAATTTAAGATCTATGATTTAAAAAAAAAAATCTAAAATGTCTAATGAACACATGGTTAATTAAAGTGGGAGAGTGAAACTGAAGATAGGGAAGACCTGTGAGACAAATTCTCTCTAACGGTGATTTAGAGGAGAGAAGACTTTTTATTATATTAGTATATACGGTTGGGAAGCAGCATGAGAGCTGTGGAAAGCAGTAGAGGAAATCAGTATGTGGTGGAAAGAAAGGCACAAGAAAAGCAGTGGTAAAAGACTAGGTAGGAAAAAAGGAACAGTAGAAGATGAGAGGTTGATCTTAGCGCAGGCACGTGGAGCAATACAGACATTTGGCAAGAGAGCTATGTGAGTGTGGAGGACATAGATGTGGCATTTCCCCTTCTTTCCTTGGAGAGGTCAGTTTGAAGCTGGAAGAAGTGTGTTTTACAGAAAAGGTGGATATCGTTATTTTCTGTGTGTATATATCTGTCTGTATATGGCTTTCTTCCTCTCCCTACCCATATATATGTGGAAAAGAAAGAGGGCTTTCTGTAGCAAGGACACTTTCTTTCCAGTGCTGTTTGTGGAAGGGAGAATGCTGTGATTTAGCCATAATACATGCTTTGGACTGGAAGAAGGGAAAGGAAATAACCATAGAAATATGGGACGTGGCTTGAAAAGCCTGTGGGCTTGTTGCCGAAGGTAACACCTTCCTGACAATATAAATGGGGTCTCCGGGAAAGGAGGAGGAACTGATTTGTTGGTATCATGTTGCCAGAGTGGAGGGGAACAGGGAAAGGGAGCAGGTTAAAGCAAGTTAAATTAGCCGGCGTAACTCAGCTGAGTACTAGCAGTTCAACATCAAGGAGGAAAGGAATGGGGAAAAATCTATTGGTCTTTTAGAAGAAGCAATAGGAGAGTTTCCTAAGTATGCTTATTTCAATACTGTTTTAATATGGCAGCTGCTGACAGCATCCCATGAGAGTCTGCGTTACATGCCCCACTTCATACGTTCATGTATTGTAACCAACGTGGAGTAATATATCCCTTTCTTTTCTTAATCACAGCCCCTCAGTCACTTTTCAAACACTAAAAGAGAATACTGTAATTTAGGTGGTCTTTTGTTTGTCTTGGTTTCTGGCTTATATTGAAAATAATGTGTTTATATTGCTTTAAAAATACCTGTCTTAAAAGCAATCACAGTTGTGCATGCTGAAAATGACTGAGGTCACAAACAAAGGATTGTGACTTAAGGTGAGAATTAAGTAGGAACAGATGGGTTCTTAATCATTGAATACCTTAATTCTATGCATGCATCCCTCTAATGAAAAACAAGTAGAATATGAAGGACAAAAAAGACTGAGTTCTTAGTGGTTTTGTTTGTAGTAGGGTATTTTTCAGCATTTGAGGCTTCATAAGACCAGAAAATAAGGACCTTAAATATATCTATAATGATGTGCTTGTTAATGCAATTATGCCTATTTTAGCCTTTTTTTTTTTTTTTCCTGAAAAGAACTTCATAGTTTATGGAAGTCTAGTTACCTAAAAGAACTATATTAAAGAAAATAATATATAATCAATCTGAAGACTCAGTATTTTTGTGACTTCTTTGCAAAGGTGCAGGTGAAAGCACATTTGCCATATTCTCTCTAAGAAAAGCAACTAGAATGTAGCGTGCTTGCTCTTAAAAAGTATTCAGTCTCTTTAGAATTAAATGTTTGATATTTAGAGGTAGATCTCTTATGCTTCACAGTTCTATTTCACTTCTAGGTACGTAATTCACTTTTGCGCTTGATAACAGGATAATTTTATATACTAGAAAAAATAGAAATTTGTTTAGCTAAGCTCAAATATCCTTTGCTTCACTGTCAGGAGGCTCTAACCTAGTTCATCTTTTAACATCATGACAGTTTAAAAATACAATACAACAAAAATCCATTTTCAGGTGGTGTTTGTTTTTGTCCATCCTTCTGCATGGGTGGAGTGCCAGTTAACATCCATTCTGAGCTGCCGAAAGTATTGTCAGTGAATGACAAGTAGAAGGCCTGACTATTTGTGATTACTGGCTATTAACTCTTCTGCTCTTTTAGCAAAAGTATGAATTGATCCTTTTTTTGGCCACACTGCATCATAACTGCGTTTTAGTTTCCAACGTTCCCTTTTTTAGCCTCAAGTGAGCATAGTACTTTCTGTCTGCAGTTTCTCTCTATGTGAAATACTTGCTCGGCTGTCAAAGGCGGTGGGTGTGAAGGGAAAGGGGCAGTTCAGTGACTCCTGATGCCAACCACACCAGAGTTGACGAGTATAAGTAAATCATGGAATCAGGAATTTTATTCAAATAAAAAGGGAGAAGTATCTCTATTGCTGACTTTTCAATCTTCATTGGAGAGAAAGAACAAAGGTGGGGTAATCTCCTTAAAAAAAGGTCATCACCTGTGGCCCCATAATTTCAGGAGATACAACCATCTCAAATGAATTCTTCATCTTACGCAGTTTACACAGGATGCATTTAAGCTCTGGTGCTGCCAGAGCTGTAATTAGAACCCAACAAGGATGTTTGTTACTGGATACTGTGACCATTTTCTTAAGGGAGCTGGTCCTTGGAAATCAGTAAATTAAATTTTTCTAATCTTTTTCCCAATAGTAACCCTTAGAGGTAAAGGCACTGGGCATAACTCAGCCTTCCAATACAAAAGTATATTTGAAAATGTGAAAACAGTCATAAAAGCTTCTATATTTAATGTGATTAAGTGTCCAGTTTGTAGACACACAACTCACCTTTTTCCGGCGTATTCCTGGTATGATGATTTGACCAGATGCACAACCTGCTAACTCGGCTTTTTTTCAGATTTAGAGGCCACGTACCTGGTTCAGAAGATGTGCCCATTGATGAAGCACCTGGAGAACTTGCTCTGATGATGAATGGCAACAGCATGGGGCTAAGGTAATTTCTCTCTTCACTTCTAAGTACTTCACAGTGTCAGTATATCTTCTTGACAGTGTGCTGTTGGCTGCCAAGTGTATTTGTTCATGTGTTTGTTTCAGATTAAGAGCTTTTTTCTGCAGGAAAGGTAAAATTCATTGGCTGTTGCATTTTATGAGCCAACTCAATAGTTATGCTGGCTTGTTATTACACAAGGTTTAGGGGTTGACTTCCTGTAGTGGTCTCAGGTTTTGTATGTCGTCTCTTATGGACACTACTAACGTAACGGTACAAAATGGAGTTTTCATCAAATCTTAGCTTTTGTTCTTTGCTCTAGGTACTGCTTGATACTTTTTTTCAGTTACAATCAGAACATCTTGTTAGACTTGATGTGGACCTGTTGGAAAAAATACATTATCCTTTTACTCCCAGATAGAAAAGATCTTTCATAATTGGTGACAGATTCTTGTTTTCTAAACAGTGCTGTGTTACACCTCTGCTTCAGTGTGATCAGAACAAGCTCCTAATGAAATAACTGTAAATAGAATTGAGCCAATATTTAGCTCTTTGTCTCAATTTTGCATGCTATTTAAAACTGTAATCCATACATTCCTATGTTGTCTTTCTGTCCTAACCTGTTGCATTTCTTGTTAACACTGGAAGGACATTCAGACTTTTTAGAAGAGCATCAAAATGGTGAATTTGACAGAGTTTTTCTCCCTTTCTCAAAGAGTAACAGTTTCTTCTTCTAGGCTTTAACTACAGAAGTTCTTTTGACCAAAGTATACCCAGTTTAGTGGACAAGATGAGCAGCTGTCCTTTGAATGAATCCTTCTTTAGTGACAAGAGAAGACTTCAATAAGCTTTTCTCTCTGCTATGAGAAGACTGAAAGGAATGTTAATTTATTTATAAACTAAGGGTCAATACTTTCTTTATTTTCTTTTTTTTTTTTTTTTAATATTGAGTGATACTGATTTTATTTTAATTTTTTGGATCTCCCTCTTTACTGAAAGGGATAAGAATTCTTTCTCCAGAACAGGCTTTGTTCGTTTCCTTGGAATACTTCTCTGCATAACCAGGTGTTTGGCTGCTCCTGATGCTTTTTTGTTTCATTTTCACTCAGACTGAAGTGATGGAAGTGTGATCACTGTAACAAAAGACAGAGTCACAATATGTTTAAGATGCAGAAACACTAAGCCCCTTCGAGGGGAAAAAAACCCTGTAACCTAGGACATCTGTAGGGCTTCTTGGCAATAGTTATCAAAAACCTGCAAAGATCTACATAGCCTAGCAGGAAAAATGAGGAAAACTTGTGTTGTTCACAAAATGAGAATTCCAGATTTCAAAAAGTTCCCTACCCTCTCATCATTCCCCTGGTTTAATTTACTGTAATTTTTCGAAGTTAATATGTGTTTGTGCAGTCTCAAGTTGCCATGCCAGCTGGTTCCAAAGTTTGGCAGCAGAATACTTGGAAGTTTTTCTTCCTGTATGCCATTTTCAGTTTTGCAAAGGTTACCAGATGAATGGTCCCTAAATTATTTACTCTAATGTAAGGCTGAAAGAGGCTACGGAAGACAAGTCCATTTGTCTCTTTTATGCATTTGAATATGTAAGTGATGTTTTCCTCAGTATCGAGAGAGACTGTGCAAGTGTGTGGGTAGAGCTTAGAAAGGAGAAAGAGCTAGCAGGAATACATGCCTTTTTTTAAAAAAAAATCCAATTTGGTTTTTGTTTTTGTGAGGTTTTTTCGAGGGTGTGTTTTGCTCTTTGTTTTTTGTTTTTTTTTTTTAATTAACTGCCAAACAGTTCTTGCTACAGCAAATATGATCAGAACCCTAATGAAAAAGCAACTCTCTCTGATTTCAGTTCATACATGAGAGCTCCTCTAGCAAACCTCACAGCATGAAACTTGATTTCAGTCTTCAACTGAGCAAAACTTAGCTTTAAAATATGCTGGTATTTTAAAGGAAATTATGAAAGTCCTTTAAAATACTAAACTTGCTGAAGTGAGATATTGGAGTTTAGAAGTAAAATAAATAATATAATCAAGAACTGAAAAACATAGGTTTTTTTTTATAATTAACAGCTCATTTTGAGTTAATTATCTACAATTACGAAAATCTAATTGCAATTTATTCTCTACTATGTGTGGGAAGAATCGTAGGCAAGGGAATGTGCATCACTGCCAGGCATAAATGCTATAGGATGGGTACAAATAATAGAGGAGCCCTTAATGAAAAACAAAAAGCAAATGGGAGCGTGCAGCTGTGCCAGGCTATTGAAAGGTAATTGTAGTCAGAAATGAGATATGTACTTTAAAAGGCATCTTGTCATCTCCTGTAGGGATTAATTTTTTCCCTCGTTGAAAAAGGAAAAAAAAAAAAAAGATTCCACGAGCAAGTACAGTACAGAGTTTGATTCCTGGTACAGATTTTGGTCATTGTTTGTGAAAAGAAAAAACTTTTATCTTGGAGACTACTACAAACTGTAGCCAAATTTTCTAACGGATACCTGTTTCGTTTTTTCTTCTAAATGTGCTATTATGGTTTTTTTCATTATCGAAGTCAGCAAGTGTTGTCCATCTACAGCCTCTTCAGGTGGTCCCAGTAGGAATTTGCAGTGTTGAATTTATCACTTTGCTGCTGGGTATCTTGAGGAGCTGCTGGGAAGAAATGTGCCTGTCCCTTTGCCTGCTTGCAGCTGGGCCAGCGCATGGGACCTGACGACTCTTCAGATGCGGGATCTCCAGGTCTCTAAGGTGCAGCAGTCAGAGCAGGTTTTATTGAGGATGGTTTTCAGTAGCTTGAAGTGCTCCTAAGTGAGCCCGCAGCCAATTTTCAGCTATGGAGATAGTAACTTGTGCAATTAATGGCAAGTTGTCTGGTTGTCTGTGTAATTTCTTTTCAAGTTTGCCCCAGTGTGCAAGATGCTTTAAAATATTCAAAATAAAAGCATAACCTGATGCATTTGTTTAACATAAAACAGTCTTTTACAAAGCTTTTGCCATCTCTGAGATGCAGATGCTTGGTACATGCTCAAGTACCCACTCTCTGCGTATTCAGTAGGATCAATACACGCGACACCTGCTTTTGTGCGTGCTCCTTATGTCTGCATCTGGGAGAGGAGTTTTAAAACAATCCACTCTTCTCTCCTTTATTTAATCTTAATTTTGGATTTGAATGTCATGGAAGTAAGACCGAATTAATAGCACCAAGAAGAAAACATACAGTTCACTACTTTGCAAGCACCCCCTCCCCAGAGCCCTGTGCCTAAATCTTAATGTACAAGGTACCTTGCTTTTCTGATTCTCTAGGTTTCCTACATGTCTCTGCTGGTACAGCTTGCTCCTGCCTTCTCTCTAACATGCATCTTTTCCTCGGGTTTTGCACAATACTGCCACTGCATCTCTACAACAGACTCGTGCTAAATGTTATAAATAGGAATTGTTGGATGCAGCAGCTATTGGTAGAGTTTACAGTTATCTGCAGGCACTCTTTCAATATATGCTACCTGGTTAAAGGATTTCTCTCCTGGAGCATTAAAGATTTGCAGGTGGAATTTGCCACCTTTAATTTTTTTGAAGGCTTTTTATGTTTGTGCGCTTCATTCTATATCACCTCTGTGTGTTTTTTTCCAGTTTATATTTTTAGTTAGTTGAAAATATTAAATGCAAAATTCAGCAGTACTTTCACCCTATTTGAATGCTCATTGCTATGGTGATAGTTCCAGGAGGGAATGCTTTCAGGGGTCTTTTAAAAGATTTTTATGTTTATAGTGTAACTTACTTTTATTATCTTGTGAGAGAAGGTGACAATTATCTCTTGCTCCTTGTTTAATGCTTTGCTATGAACTCGATTTTTTTGCTGCTGCTGCTTGTTAGACATACAGGCATCTTTCTATGGTGATGTGCAAGCATACTTCTGTGTTTTTGTCCAAATATTCAACATAATTAAATGGATGTGCAGATGAACGCAGACTCGCAGCTCCCCCTGCTGTCCCAGGCATATCCAGGTTTGTTCACACAATTCCCCCTCCAACTAATTTAAATATAAAATAAAAACCACACACAATCACATGGCTCTGCCACCTCTGACCTGACTTCTGTTGGCCCCACTAGTCCCGTTTTTGAAGAGAACTGATATTTAAAAACTACTGGCAATGGCAGCAGCCATTTTGTTTCCTATTTTGAGTTTTCTTGTCAGTTTTTCTTCCTATTACTCTTGTCCTGAGCCACTGGAGAAGAAACCATCACCAGTGCCACAACTGGCTTGTCATCCAAGAACTCCCTGGCTTCAGTTCATCTATGAGTTGTCCTTGATCTCTTGAGGTGCCTCTGTATAGTACTTGGGCCAACTTTTACAAATGTATTGAATACAGTTTGTTGGGATTTTTTTATTTTTTAAATTTATTTTCTATTTTGGCAGACTGGCACGTTAAATCAGGCTGAAATCATCTGTGCTTGCACATGGCCCATAAAATCTGTGTATCTGGAAGCTGCTTACCCACTTGTTAGTGCTCCTTTTAACACCCAAGTTACTTTCGTGTTCCAGATAATTTTACATTGGAGTTTGTATCATTTTTAGATGGGATATTTGTAGAGTGAACACTTGTTCAGCCAGTAAAATAAATGCTGGCAGATCTGCCAATTGTGCAAATGCTGAATTAGGTGCAGATATGAGTTGTTTTTTTTTCTTTCTCTCATGGTGTTGTCTAGCTATATATAGGCACAGCATCCCTTCAACAGATGGCTGCTGGAGTCTGTTGTGACGTAACAAGGGAGTACGGTCGGAGTTAAATATGCATCATTGCTTCACTAGTGCCACATGCAGACTCTGAATGTAGTAGGTGTTCTTGCACAGGGTGAAGGCTTTTGTTCTGGTGTGGCTATTAAAAGCTTATTGCTGAATTAGGGGGTGGGGTGGCAGTTTTTGACATGTAGCTATGCATGCATGTTTATTTTTTTTTTTTTTTAAGGAAGATGATGATCCTTATCAGACTAGGGAGCGAAGAGTTCATTTCCACTGACCTGGTTGCTTCAGTAATCTCATTTTCGGGTTTGCTTTCAGCTGTGGCAGGATTTTGAAGCTGCCAATCTTACATTTGCTTGAATTATGCTGATTCTGTTCTCATGATCACGTATGCTGCGCACAGCAGTATTACATAATTTCCATTACAGTCCAAAGCAACCTTGAGCAGGAAGCCTACTGATAGATTTGAGGTATAAGGTGTAAGCAGGAGATACCGTAAGTAGTTTTTGTAGGCAGATGAAGCCAACCTATACGGTCTCCAAAAAGCACAGGAACTCTGGTGTAAGAAACTGCTAAGCATGGGATGGCAACCAGGGAAAATAGGCTTGCTAAAACTTGAGTGCTTTGGTATTTTCACAAAACTTGCATTTCCTGCCAGTCTTCTGCTTGAATATAGTTCTCTAATATCACATATCAGAACTGAAAATGCTCAGAGATTTTTTTTTTTCC
The DNA here is from genome assembly GCA_013396935.1 of Baryphthengus martii. NCBI lineage: Eukaryota > Metazoa > Chordata > Aves > Coraciiformes > Momotidae > Baryphthengus > Baryphthengus martii. The sequence goes on from VWZK01001564.1 coordinate 179,200, forward strand.
TCTGAGTTGAAATATTTAAAATTCATGCATCTCCTAAAGGAGTTTGTTCCTTGCCAACACTTGCAGACAGTGAGAGACATTTTTGCAAGTCATTTACAGATGCCTCCTTTACAGGAAAATGTAGACACTTAGTTTACTGCCTGAATTGAATTTTGAAAACCTGAATTCTATTTTTGTAAATTGGAGTGGATTACTTTTTCAGACATACAATTTTGTTGCCTTTTAGTTTTATGTGTAATCTTGGATGGAGTGAAAATGATGTTTAATCTAGATAGTCATATGTCCCAGAAATTTGTGAGTTGGAGAAGTTAAGAAAAATCTTAGGAAACAAAATGTTCTGGAGGATAGTTTTAAATTAAAAGATTTTAAACCCACTCGGACAACTTTCACACCATTTAAAAGCTTATATCAGAACTGATGGGGCAGGACTAAGAACAAAAGCTGTTGGTATTAAAAGTTAAGCGTACCCTGCTGTTCTGGCCATGATCACAGTTGCACTAAGCTAAAACCCACTCCCCCCACCCCTCTTGTGACCTTGGCTGCACTTCAGCACACAGAGTATCGAAGCAAAAGGCAAACTCCAGTAAATATTAGATTCTGCCACTTGCAGATATACAGACTACACATAAAGATAACGGCACACATGCTCTCACTCGCTCTCCAGCTCTCACTTTCTCAGAAGTGGACTTTGTGTATTTGCCATTGAGTTATTCTGACATAAAACTTTCCAGACCGTACTGGTGTGTCGAGCTGAACTCTGTGGCTTTCAATGGGTGCTGAGACTTTGCAGAACTACCCATTACATTTATAACAGTGCTAATTTTTGAGAGCCACGCAGAGAAAATTTTAGATTCAGCCCAGCTGATTTGTTCTTCACACTGCTCCTGCGGTGAAGAGGATTGATTTTTGTGTTTCTTTTGATATTTGGCTTCCTTTCCTCTGGTACTCGATGCTTCAGGCCTTAATCCTTTAACCTTGAATCTGAGCATCAAGGCTTCAGGAGGGATCAGGCCTTTTGACGGAGAAAGAACATCTTTTGTTGTACCAAATGGTTGGGAGTGGTATAAGGCAAGACAGCTCTCCAGACAGTATATATTTCTCTGTTGTGTTAAAAGACTATAAACAGAGGGTGGGTTTAGTAGGGATTATAAATAATCTAGAGGATGGTGGGGTATTAGAAGCAATAGAAAAGAGTTAATGACTTTTTCTTTAACATTTCACCAATAACCAGTCTATCATGACAGATGTGTACTGGGTTGCCAAATGCTATAGTCTGATTTGGGTAACGGTTCAAAGCTCAGCGTGTCATGGAAATGGCAGCATGGTCCCTGATGGTGCAGGGGGAAAAAAAGCTTTTCAGCTTCTCAAAGGGCAGTATTTGTGGAAGCAGATGCTTGCTTGCCCTACCCAGCATAAAGAACAGTTCTGCGGGCAGCCGGGAGAGTTCGTACTGCTGGATTTTTATAGGATCATTAATTATATGTTATAAGGCAGCTAAGCATGGCATTCCTAACTCGATGAATTCCATTATGAATGGCCTTTTCATATTCTTCATCTCATTATATTAAATGCATGTGACCTGAAGTTTAGCTAAAGTTATTGTTCGGGTTAACTTTCATTTAGTGGTTGCCCTAGTTTTAGAAACAGTATGATCTTTAGATTTTATGGAGAGACAGGTTTTTTTATGCATGTTTTTGCAGCACTATTTTAGATAATTTCCTTTGGAGCTAGGTAGGAAACTCTGTGAGGTGGCAGGGAAGGGATTTAGTCACTCCTTGATTTGCCTGGAGATTTCGGTACCCGTCTCCCTGGATGACAACATCCAGTTACACGGATTTGGCTATCATCTCTCTGCCAATAAGTCTTAAACCCTCTGCTCTGTTCCGTCTAGTCTTGCATATCTGACTGCCTCCCTGACACATAATCCCGGTTGTTTTGCCTTCAGATCATTGCTAATCTGGCCAAAACAGAACTCCTTACTTTTTCTTCTAAATCTCTTTTCACTTCTGATTTTGATAACACCACATCCTCCCTGTCACTCAGACTTGTAACCTCGGGGTCACTCTCCTTCTTCATATGCCTCTGGGCTGCTGACAGCTGTTGTAGCTTCCCTCTCCTTTGCAGCAAAATCTTACCTTCAGTGTCAACAGTTAAAACACCCTCCCTTTGCTCTAGTCCTTCATCTTGCACCTTGACTTCAGTATAGTCTTCTTTGACTGCTTAGAATTCATTCCCCTGCTTCAAAATGAGTTTTCTAAATGAGTATTTGGGCAGCCATTGCTGCTCTGAAGCCTTCCTTCGAAGGCTGGTTGTCTGTAGCATCCATCGGTAGGGCTGTGAGGAAAGTCACAAAGCTGTTTCTTACTTTACTGCCACCATCTCTTCTTTACTCCTTCAGTTAGTGTTTTATTGGGTGTTGCGTGAACTTTCGGCCATGTGCTCCTACCACATTCTTTCCGACTTTTACTTACCAGATGTCTGCTGGAAGTACATCCACTGAGTCTTGTCATGGTGACTTCCGCCTCTGTCTGTTGGTTCTATGTCTATTTTGTTTCACATCCTATCTATTTGAGCCCTTTGCTTCTCAGGATTATTCAGAGTTTGAGTACTTTTCTTTTCCCTCTCCACCCTCAATCCTAATTTGATGAGTTTCAAACCAATACATCTCTTTCCACTAACCACAAGGATGGTCTCTGCTGGATAAACCCACCTAAAATCTGAATCATATTCAAAAGTTAACCACTGGTGACCTAGGAAAGGACCTAGCGGAAAGAAGTATTATAACTCAACTGCAGTGACAAATCCTCAATTCTTCTGTGTAGAAATATTTTCATATGGCTTTTAGTACACGCAGGAATTTGAAATAAAACAGTGTGTAAGTATCTTCAGTCTTCTGTCAATAGTGCCATGCTTCACCTCTTTGTGTAGCTACATGCTCTTATGTTTGATCAATGTGTAGTTAATTCTTCTCTTTAACTTTATGCTCCCTTAATCTTCATCTACATCTTGCATCCTTTTCGAGAACACAGTGTCTCTGAGAGATGAGCTAAATTTGTGTACTGGCTGTAGACTTGGAGGGCCTGAGTTGGTCTGACAACACAAATAATGCAAACCTTTAAACCCACACCAGAGTGGCACTGGTGGCAACAAATCTGGACAGAGATTTCCAAAGAGGTTGTAACAAACCTGTGCAAAAGTCGACTTCCAAGGCCTAAGATCCATAGTGGTAACTGTAATACCACAAGAATCACTTTGGACTAACAAAAGCACGTGGTGTATTTGCCACATTCAGTTTCCAGGGACAGGGAACCAGCAGCCCAGAGCCTTGGCAGAGCCCACAGCTTCACTACACACAGCCCCGTGCCAGGATCTCTTCCCTTCATTCCTTCCCTTGATATTGGACGTCAGAGCTTGCCAATACTTATCTCACTGACATGTGCCTCTCAGGGAGGCAATAGATTGTGTGGTTTCAATTCTGTTGTGTCTCTTTGTTTCCTGAATATGAGAGTACAAAAACATGTTAAATCTGTTTTGTAAACATCCTGGTTGAGTCAATAGTTGGTGGTGCTGTCACATATGCATAAAATCCATGCACTAAAAGGAAATATTTTTTTTTTATGGGGGCCCAGTCTATGGTTTTTAGAAGCCATTTGCTATCAGTTAGATATCAAAATCTGTATTGCACTTGCAATAAATACCTAATATTTCAGTCACTAGACACCAAACATGCTCTATGAAATGTGTAACTTCAGTGGATTCAAGGCAGTTGAAGTGGCCAGAAGTGATATTTTAAATCTTCACCAAGAGCTACCGTGTCAAATCTGCGTCTGCTGGATGTAAATCCAGTAATCTGAGTAAAGCCCAAAGTCTAACTTCTCTGTTTACTTCTTTTTGGGCTATAAGATTTTTTTTTAAAAGCAGATCAATAAACAATCTCAGTGTTTTCATTGTACTAAGCAATATAATATAGATGAGTACTAGTGCAGTAGTAAAGCATTAATATACTCCTTAATCATAGAGTGACCATGTCCCACGGATGTGATTTAATCATGGAAAAAAGGCTGATGAAGTGTAAAGACACATCAGGAGTGGTGTTTCCAACAGAAGTGGGATAGTGCAAGACACCATTTTAACAGATACCAGTATGAAAACATTTAGGATGCCATGTACATTTACAGTTGCAGACCTGGCTGTATTCTAACATGTCATTGTTTTTGGTCACCATAAAACAAGAATCAAAAACCATGTGAGGTTTCTGCTTGGCTGGGGAGCCAGTGTGGTGCAAGGGGTCATGTTGGCGTCATGTTAGAACTGTGCCTTGTACCTGGACTGAACCTTTGATGGCTTTTTGGAATAAGAAAAGCATTACAGTCTCCAGGTTCACTAGTGCCAAGGTTTGTAAGGCTTTGTCACTAGCAGATCTCTATAACCCTAAAACCCAGTTGTAGTCTGTGCTTAAATTGCTTGATTCAATCATCATGTGATACAGATAAAGATGATTTGAATAAGAGGATGGATTTTTCATGGAAAAACATGTCTTGTAAGGTTGGTTTCATGGTAACAGTTCCTAATCATTAGAGAAATCAAATCTGAGGACAGCAGCCTCAGAAGAAGAAGAAAGATGAAACTCTAACTTTGTTTATTGTGGAATTCATTGTGTTTATGAAAGGCTTTCTCTGCAACATATTCCCTGATACCATGGAAACTGCTAACGACCTGAAAGGTCACCTCAGTTTCTTTAGGGATACATGTATTTTCCCAGGTTAGTGGTCATTAATTTTCATTGCTATCAGCATGAGAAGTTTGTAAGTTTGTAACTTTGTTTCTTCGTTTCCTCATTTAGAAACGAAGGATGATAATTTACTATGCTGGTATCCTGATTGTTGAAAGTTCGCATCTATCAAGTGCAACTTTGTCAATGAACAGAAGCAGCTGTGGATGTTTGTAACTCTTCTGTCTGCATAGAGACGCTATAGGATCCTCTAAAACTCTCGTTTTCTGCGCATACGTAACTCTTCATCATACCTGCACACAGGAGTGCAGTCTTAAATATCTGTTGCTCTAATTAGGCATCTCTTCAAAATGTATTGTTAGCAGGGCATGCTGGAAACCCTCTGAGTAGCTATTTTCCAACTTTTATTGTGTCCCTCTTCTGCTATATTGTCATTTATCCTTAGCAAATGACTGCTCCGTGGTGTGATCCACGATCAGAAAAAGGACTTTTGCGATTGCCGCTCATTTACTGAAAGCTCCTGTTATCAACACCTATCAGCCTGTCTGGAAACTCCTATGGAGGAGAGAGTGTTTATGTACTGATAATCTTGGTGAAGAACGTAAGAACTCTTGCACCAAGGAGGTGGTTACCTGCTCATTCGAACCGACCTTTGCAACTGCTCAGCCACAGCCTGCTTTGCAACGCAGCCCATCTACTGTGGAGTCTTTTGTCCTGAGTGAGCCAAGCCAAGCAGGGATGATATATTGTTCTCCTCTGCCTTTATCACAACCAAATTGCATTCCAATTTGGAGGGTGTTTGTTCAGGAGATAGCTTGCATATGGCATTTCGATGGGCACCTTGTGAATGGGTCTGGCTCTCAGCCAGGCAATAGTGATGCTGGATAAGGCACTAAGAAAGGTACTCACTTTGCTGAGGAACAGGTGATTCTCCTTCTGAAGGGGAGAGTGAGGTGGCTTGATATACTGGAGAAGTTTGGATGTAGTTCAAAAACTTTGTTTGTCCTAAACAGGCTTTTGCATCATTCCTTATGGTACTTTCGCTGGTGACAGCTAGACGGGCTTTTCAGATATACAGACGTTGTTTTGAAGGATTGTTTTTATACCTATGACTTGACATTTACATGACTTTCTTTTGTGAAGGCTGACAGCACTGCTTGCTAGAACGACAGCTGCTCTGCTCTGCCCTATAGGAAAGGCCAAATGCACAATCACAGCATTTTGTCCTCCTAAAGCTTTGCCAGTCTCTTTTCTGTGGCCATTTCTCTATGACTGCCTGAAACCTTTACGCTGGAATTTTCCTTGGATTCAGAAGAGAAGAGAGAAAAGTGATCAGAAGTCATTTTACTGTTTATTAGGAAAACTAAGATGTGTAGGAAAGGTGCTGATAAGGAGTTGAAATATAGCTAACCTACAGCAGAATGGGGACAGGGCTTCAAAGGGAAGGCACGAATATAATTTTAGGTGGAATATAGTTTAGTGCTTGCTACAAATGGACCTCTAACTGTGTCTATTAAGTGAAGTCCTGACTTCATTGAAGATAAAGGCAGTATTCTGATTGATTCGGAGAGGCCAGGGTTTCACCTATGGCTGGTATGATCTAACAGGTCATTGCTAATTAAGAGCATACACAGCCTCAGTTCTTGCTGGTGGAATTAAATATCCGAGCACCAGACACTGAGGGAATGGGGAAGCAACTGGTCTCTGAAGGAGTGGTCTTGAGAAGCTGTGCTTTGGATTACCCTGGTACAGCTTGATACATGGGAAAGTTTTTAGCATAGTGGCTGATATAGCTCTTCTGAGATGAGAGAAAAGTAAACCAAATGCAGTAGGTCCAAGAGAGAGACAATTCAATAGAAAAAAAACCAAAATAACAGCAGTGAAACCTGATACAGCTGCAGGCATTATTAGATACAAGGGTGCTGAGCCTGAAGAGGACTGTAAGAAATGAAAGCTCTGCATCACTCCCCAGCAATATATTGTGTGCATAATAACATTTAGATTGTAGGCAAACACTGCCTGTTTTCTGTGATGAAAAACTTTTGTTACAAGCAGATTTGATAATAGTTATATTTCAGTTCCAGAGCTCTCACTAGCTGCTGAGATGTTTCCCTCGCTGTCCCTATCCTCCTGCCTTTTGCCTAGAAAAATAGGTGAGAAAGGAGATGGACTTGGTCCCAAAGATCATGGACCTGTTGGAGCAGGTCCAGAGGTGAGCCATGAAAATGATCAGAGGGCTGGAACAACTCTCCTGTGGAGAAAGGCTGGTAGAGTTGGAGTTGTTCAGCCTGGAGAAGGCTCCAGGAACACCATTTTGCAGCCTTTCGATATTAATAGGGGACTTGTAAGAAAGATGGGAGCAGACTTTTTAATAGAGCCTGTATTGATATGACAAGGAGTAATGGGCTTTAACTAAAAGAGGGTAGATCCAGACTAGATAGAAAGACGACCTTTTTACAGTGAGGGTGGTGAGACACTGGCCCAGGTTGCCCACAGAGGTAGATGCTCCATCCCTGGAACCATTCTAGGTCAGGTTGACTGGGGCTCAGAGCAACCTGCTCTAGTTGCAGGTGTCCCTGCTCCTTGCAGGGGGGTTGGACCAGATGACCTTTAAAGGTCTGTCCCAACCCAAACCAGTCAATGATTCTATGAACTCAAATGAATAAGCATGCTCTCTAGAAAGGAAAGCAGCTGTTTCTTATTAACATGCACTGGATCCCAACAGTGTCATTAACATGCTGATGCATCTAACATAAGCCTCGAAATGCCAGGTTTCATAATTGGCCCATGAAATCTCACTCTAGGCTTGAATATGGCCTTCAATGACTATATTAGAATAGGATATTTTTCCTTCTTTTCGAAGGAGGGGAAAAAATGTTAAGCTTAGATAATATTTTCAAGCACTCCATGTTTCAATATGTTAATGTTTAGATTTTTAGCAGTGTGTTGTTAAGGTTGTTGATCTGCTGACATGAGCAGATTGGTTTGGTGGCAAGGAACAGAAGAGTGATTGCGTTCAAGGATGAAAGATTGCCCTGAAGTTTATGCTGTGCTGCTACTCCTTGCCTGTAACACTCTAACCTCCCTTCCAGCTGTACTCAGTCGTCCTGTAGAGTTGCACGCCCTGCACAAAGCAGCAGCAAGTGGGCCGACTCCCTTCTTTTTCCCGTGTGCTGCTCTGCTTGTACATCTTGATGTGCTTCTCAGGTCCACTGGAGAAAAGGGGCAGGCTATGTCCCCTCAGAAGAGGACTCCAGGTTGCAGATGGCGATATGATAAGGAGGACCATAAACTCTACCTCCGTTGTTGTTTCCTCATGATTAGCTCTCAGCAGACACATACAGTGTATGTACTGATTTCACGTGTCTCCGTTTCCCAGTGAGTCAGGTATTTGGGAGCTAGTTTCAGTTCTCTTCCACCTCTGCTGACCTGCTTGCTGTCCAGGGGTCCAGCTTCCTTACATCAATTTCTTTATCTTCTTTTCCATGAGGATTAGGGTGATCCCACTGCTCTACCTGACACATTGTTGGAGAAAACAAGCCAAAATAAAAACAACAAACACTTGAAAAATCTGAGGTATTTGTTAGTTCTGAAAATAGGACTGTACAAAGACTTACACAGTACACTTGAAAGAGCTGAAAAAGTTGTAGTTGTTCAGGAGACCGCTGTTGTTACTTCTTAGATCCACTCATCCAACATCTACAATCCTTTTCTCCCTGCAAATATTTTATTCGCCGTGCAGACAACCGACTTCCCAAACAGTCCCACTTGGAAACTGGTGGTTTTCAAAAGTGTGGTTTGATAACTTGATTTAAACTGATCTAAATTCAGACCCCTGCTGAAAGAAGATCCCATGGTGTATTGACATGTTCTTTTTCGTCCTAGCACTTGTGATGCTGCTGCTTTATAGCAGACTGGCTCTGGAAGCTCATCCGGCTGAAAACTCTCCCAGCCAAAGTGGCGGGAGGGAAGCAATTTTCAGTCTGTTTGTCAAACTGCATCTGAAATGACAATACAGGTTCCAGCTACAAAAACGTATTGCTTGGGTTGTCTACTTATCACCAGTTTTGCATCATTAAGTGTTATGCATTCTTGGCCCGATACAATTGCAGCAGATTGCACACATGAACTGTTAATTATTTTATTTTTAAAACAGAAATTGCCGAGCAGGAAAATAACATTCCAACATGTTTGCTTTTGGAACTAACCTACCATGACAGTCTGCTAGTTTGATAATGGTTAAACTCACAAGCCCTTGCCTCAACAAGGGTGCAGTAGGGTATCATTAAGACAACCATCTGTTGAACATATATACTGGAGACATGAATTGCCTTGCGTTTTGGGTTTCTGACTAGTTATAAGGGAGTCATGTTCTCTGGATGCCACTGATCTGTACTGAAAAATGCGTGGAAAGATCAGAGTTCAGTGGAAGGTGAGCATCCAAAATTGGGATTGGTGACTGAGAACCCGTCAAATGAGCACTGGGTACGGAGCAGGGAAGAGATGAAACCTCATGGGCATGCGCATGCTGATAGTAAATGCTACGCTATGGCAAGAATCTGAGCTGCTTGAGTTGCTTAGAGATTCAATAGATCTGTAAAACTGCATTTGCAAACCAAGGCTACCATTATGTTGGATTGATTCATCGGGATGAGCAGCGAAAACAAGTTAAATTCTATCAGAGTTTTCCTGCATTAATTTAAAAATGAATTTAGTTGGCTCTAAATGGACATTTGTTTTAATATCTTGAAGAACTGACTTTCCTCTATTAAAGCAGAATAATGTATCTATATGGTGCCCTAACTTGAACAGTACATAAAGATTAGTAAATAAGACCCCATTAAAAATACTTATAATGTAAGTAACATGGGTCCCAATAGCCTTTCTAATGTCCATTAATGCTTATTCTGAGGATCAGAGCTCATTTTACTGAGCCATTTAGTCAAACCGTGTGATTATTTAGAAAGTTAATTCATGCATACTAAAATCTAGCTTAAGTAATGCAGAGGGTAGGAGGTAAAACTCTATGGAGACGATAGTCCTTTTTGTTATTTAATGATCAGCCATAATTAACTTGCAAATTTGAAATAATTAGAACAAATTAAAGGTATTTAACTTTGCCTCCCTAAAGAAAAATTCAAATTGCACCAAATGCAGCTTTAAATTATTCAAGTCTCAGAGGTCTGTGCTGGGTTTTTTTACAATGCCTTTTCTATGATGAGAATACCAATCTGCTTTTTGTCAGAAAGCATCCTATCAAGTAATTGTTCTTTGTGTCTAATAAATGACAGCTATTCTTCTTTGTAAAAGTATTTGAGTCTCTGAAGACTACATCAGCATTTCCATGGCATTTTAATTCAATAAAACAAAAGGTTAATGTTTTTCTACTTTTTAAGGAATGCAAATACTAGCAGTATTCAATGGGTCCTGAATGACATTTAAAATTTACCATTTACGCTCAGCGGGGATATCGCGATATGAGGCTCAGACAAAATGGAAAAAGGCATTCAAGGTGTGTTGTCCTTTGTTGATGATGTACTTCGATATTCATAAGGACACAGCAGTACTGAGACTCACTTCTTTTCTGTTGATTCTACTCTACAACTCCTGCCTTAGTATGCAGGTTAGATAGGTTTATAAGGTCTCCATTTAGACCGTCATCCCTGTTCTGTAGTTTCAGGGCATAGCATGAAAATTCATCGGATATCGTGGTGTGCTGCAGGGAGTCCTACTAACCATGATGCATTTGAATGATGCTATGGATTAGATGGATTTGGAAATAGAAAAGGACCTGTTTTGTCACTTAGTCTCTCAAAATATACGTAACAGGTCACTTTGGACCATATGGTAGTTTTAAACTTTCGAGGTTGCAGTAGTGATATTATTTATTTTAGTAATATTCCACAGGTGAATGAGTAACTATGTTCTAAAATAGGTTGTTTTTGTTTTTTTTTCCTGTATGTTTTATTTGTTTTGTTTTATTTTAGTACATTGTTAAATATTGATTTTTTGTTTTGTATCTTTCTGCATTATCTCTGTCCCTCTTTGGTCTGCACACTTCCCAGATTAAATGTTTCTCAAGTAAGGAGTCTGTCCTTACTTGAACAAAACTTTAGCATGAACTTTCTTGAATTAAACGCTAAAGAACCAGGATCTAATTAATTGTTTAGTGAGCTATAAATGCAAATATTCTTCTTCTGTTATTTGCTCTTAAATTAGCTTCTGTAACTTTTTCTTGTGTCTGTTTCTGTTTAAATTGCCTCTGCCATAGCATTATTTAAACCAGAACTTGGTATTCTAGAGGTAACCAAACCATGTAAAAGGTGTTACAGTGAACCAGTCAAATAATCACCTCCTCATCTACAAGCCAAAGGTCACTATCTTCACAGAAGATCTGTAGGTTGTTATTAAATGTACTTTAAAAACTCAGAAAGCATCCAAATAATTATGACCTCAGTATTTTTAAATGCTGTTAATCATCCCAGTACACCCAAATGAAGTATTACATCCTGTATTATCAGAGAAATCTGGTCAAACAGTACATCTTTAAGCCTCTTTAAACTGCTGCTAGGGTTCAAACCCACCTCTTGCTTTATTCTGGGTTGCAGGAATTAATAGGTTAATAATTTCACGTAATTCAAATAAGATATTAATTTAATCCACCGTAAATTTTAATAACACTTTGCAATACTAGTAGTGACCACACAGTTTGAAGCCCTAACGTAAATGGAGGTTATTCAGAGAAGTTTTATCCAACACTTCAACCAGTTATTACAGGTCATAAGCCATTATATACTGTTCTGCATTAATAATACAGGAGTAATACTAATTGTCCAACAGACGCAGTGGGCCCTATTAAACAATGACTTATACAGCACATTGATTTGAAACTTTTAATTTAGCTATCATTTTCTGATGGGAACATCAGATATCTGCTTTTTCCTCAAATCTACAGTAACTTCAGTAGTGTAGGCTTTCAGGTAAAATGTTCTATGAATGAACCTCCACAAATATCCCACATAGTACAAGCTCAGTGGCAGTCTCCAGTTGCCCATGTAAAATTGGTTTTTTAATCTTCTATTAACTTAGGAAAGCTGTATGTCACTCCCATGATTGCAAGTAGAGCATCTCAGGATGAATTGTATTCTTCTATGTGAATAATCCAAGTATTTTTTACTTTTTTTTATTGCTTTCTATAATGGTGACGAGGCTAATGATGTATACATGTTGGGAATCCTCATTTAAAGCAGTAGTTGTTTCCCAGAGAGCCAAATTTGAAAGCAGTAGGTTGTCTTTACTGAGAGAAAGATGGGTCTCCAGAGCATCCTGTCTTCCCAGAATGTTTTGCGATTGCCTGTGTCTGCAGACCCTGAAGTCATACTTACTCCATGTCACCAGATTTGCTTCCTGGCTCTTTCCTTGCAGTGTTTACAGTCTTGTGCTGAAGTTCATCTTGAACCATAAAGGCTCAGGTTAACTAGCTATTTTCTTACTCTGCTCAAACTGCTGCACTTGCTGGACCAGATACTATCCCACCAGTTTGCTAATACATTCGCTATCCTGCTCTGTTTGTTGGTCTCGCCTCTTTTGGTCACATCTCATCTACTTTCTTTTCTTTTTGAATCCGTGTATCACTGTCCATGGAGGTACTTTAAAGATGCATAGATGTGGTGCTTAGGGATGTGATTTAGTGGTGGACTTGGCAGTGTTAGGCTAAGGTTTGAACTTGGTGATCATAGAATCTTAGAATGGGTTGTATTGAAATCTACCTTAAAGATTATCTAGCTAAGGTCTTTTCCAACCCAAATGATTCTGTGATTCAGTGATCTACTTCCCTTTTGCAAACCATAACTCCAGCTTTCACATAATCTCCATTTCCCCTTTATCCTAACAAAGTGAGCATTTTAAAAATGACTCTTTCTTCCAACCTTGCTCCACTGTACTGGACAAAGTCTTTCTGTATCTTCATCCCACTTGTCCTATTCCAAGTGCTTGGGAAATCCAGGACCTAATGCTTTAGGGAATGTGCCAAATGCCACAAAACTCCAAATATAACTGTGGAATGCTACCAGCATCTAATAACCAAAGATTCCTACTAAAGTAGGCCAGTTGCTCTTCAATCCTTAGGCATCCTGAAAATGACTTTCAGACATTGTAAATGAATTCAGTGGGAGCCCAACCAGCAGCATGCTGGTTATGTTTCAGGAAAGCGAGGGAGCGGGCTGGGTGCAGTGTAAAAAGGCCTGAATGCATTCTGTAATAATGTGACCTTTCTTTCCTCCCAGTGTACCAGTATTGAAAAATGAAGATTGTTGTCCAAGGACTCTTCCAGTGAGCAAAACCTCCAGAACACCAGGGAGCAGTGGTGGGATCAGTTCAGTGAAGAGAATGCCTGGATTTGGTGCAAACGTGGAAGATGGGCGAACCCTTCTGAGGCAAACTAAGAAGGAAGCCACGAAGTCAAGGAGAGGTAAGCAGAAGCATATTGTATCACAGGGACATGAGTGTGCTGATGACATTTAGAAACTCTGTATGTATTCAGAAGTGTATCAGGAAAATACACAATTAGAGGGAGAGGATTGCAAGTAGCTTGAAACAACCCAAGAGAAGGTAACTACGTTTGAAATAATAAAAAGCATTTAAAGCCTTGAAAATAACAAGTGATCTCTTGGTGGGTGTTTCTGATGGAAGGGAAAAAATAGCCCTTTAATCTCAGAAAGCTACTTCAACAATTCTTTTTCCTTTCCCAGCAAGCAGAGAGAATAAGTGCAGTGGGACTTGCTCTTGAAATGTAATCTTCTTCACACTCTTTTCCTCCCCAGTAATGGCTCCACCATCACAACCCGATATTTTACCACACAGGGATGTCTGTACAGCCAGAATCTACCCTGCTCTTATCTTAGTACCTCCACTTAAGGAGCAGAGAAGCAGTCTTTCTTTGGAAGAGAAAGGGTTGGGAACAAAAGCAGTTTGGATGTTTCACTGCTGAGCCTTGAACGTAATCCTTGGTTCAATTATGAGCTAGCTTTTTTTTTATTTTAACTTGTCAGCCAGTTTGCCGTATATGTCAGCATAAAAATAAAGAAAATGGCAAAATGAGAAGAAATGTGGTGCAGTTCTCAAAGGAACAAATAACTTGTGTTATTGGTTAAGACCGTACCAACATTAAAAAGCAGTCCCTGTGAAGAAACTTTCAAAAGGGTATCATCAGCCTGGACCCAAACAGTGGCTGAGGTTAATCTCTTCCAAGGCACAGCTACAAAAGTTGGAAGCCTGTAAAGGGCTTGTGTCCAAAAAAATCAATTTCTAATTTGAAACAAAATCATTTTTGACTAACAGGGGTTCAGGACCCATTACTTTTGCTGTATAGTCTGCTGACATTTCACACTTTCTGTTGTGCACAATGAATCCTAATAGTCATTTTATAACATTGCTACACCAATCAATTTAAGCAAGAGAAAGCCGTTACAATCCTGCAAAGTTTCAGGGGCAATTTTCACTGATGGTTTTCTTTTATGTTTTTTTCAACTATCATTATTTTTTTTTCTTCTTTTTTCGTCTTTCTTCTCCTCCTTCCTTCTCAATACTGTAGTGATGAAATTGAGATTTTTCACAGTTGGGTGATGGTTTTGTTCCTTGGATAGGGATAGTCCCCAAAAAGTAATTTATTTTCCATAGATCTGGAGGGAAAAAACCCAACCTGGCCTCTTCTTCATTCATTCATTTCATTGTGTAGTACTTAGACAAAGTTACAAGCTACACCTGGCTATTGCACATAGCAACTAAGCTGCACCTATGCCGATCTAGTGATTGTCGTGGTCAGCGTACTGTCTGAAGATGATGACTATCTTTCACAAAAGCTTACTGGGATTGCTGGCTTTGAAGATGTGGAGCTGCGTGGCAAAATTTAACTTACAAACATTGGCACTTGCTGCGATACCAGATAAAGTTCAGAGAAATGCTTTCAAGCTGTGGAACAACCTCAGGTCTATTACTGATTTGAATGGCTTGTTTATCACAAGGCAAATTGCCTAGCACTAATCACTGAAGTTGAAGTCTTCTGTATTTAGTACCTTTTTAATTGGCTTCCCTCTGTTATATGTTTGGACTCCTTTAACAAGAATATACACATACTTGTAGAGTGTTTTTTCCGTTATTGGGGATCACCATAGCACAAAATTTCTTAATTCTGGTTAAGTCTGAAATTAGCTGTCATTGTCCTTGCGTCTGCTGGAGCTTCCCATCTGTGGCTGACCTGAGAATTCTGCTTCAGAATTTTTTTTTTTTTTTTTTTAATTAGGAAATGTTTTTGTAGCATCTTGCAAAAATAAAATGAGGGATGCTAACATTCCTTTCTGTGGTGGAATTTATAAAAATATGATATTTGTCTCACTGCTTCAGAGTGCTGAGCCAGCAAGCCTGGGGGTCTGTCTTGGACCTGCTACATAAATATGAAGTGATCCCTCTGTTGCAGTGTATTTACTTGAGCTCTAGCTAAAGCATGTGATGTGAGAAAGGGGAATGATGTCAGCAAGGTGACATCTTGAGGCACGAAACATGATGTCATTTAGCCACATACCTTGAGGTGGCCTTTTGGTCAGAAAATGACAGTGCTCAATACTACATACAGAAACATGTCCAGTCAGACGTTAACCTGTTGCCTCAGAGGTTGATTTTTTTTCTCATACCTTGATCTGTCTTGTAGATTTAGATTGGATGTTTTTCAGGGTGGGAACTGTCTCTAAGCACACCTTAGTGCAGTGCCAGTGCTGATGTCTGTGCCACTGGAAATGTGGGTATATCTGGGGACAGTACAAGCAATTTGCACCAGATTTTGGCTTTCTCTTGTTCGCCTACCTTTGTTTTCTTAGATTTTTCTTATTTTTTAAGAAGACAAAACCAGGAAACCGTTCCCATGCCTGGATGGTGGAAGGCTTTACTGCCCGCAAGACTGCTCATTTATTGTGAGCACAGTGAGTTTGGAAAAGGCGATTTCCTAATAAACCCAGTTTTCCTTTTCCATGCAGATGTTTAGTAACAGGGAGAAGAGCATTGTTAACCTCTTCCCCTCACCTTACGGAGTAAAAGGGGAACTTCTGCTCTCTTTTCAGGGTAGAAGCTTATTGGATCAGCTTAGGCAATCAGCTTTTGTTGTCTCACTGTTCTTTTTGTCTCTTATTTCTGTTTGCGCTTTGATTTTTTTTTTTATTCTCGTGCTTTAGCAGGTGTTTGTGTCTTGTAGCCAAACTTTTTTGGTTTTACCAGCAAAACTTTAAGCAGACAAACCAATCCTCAAACCTTAGATCTTTTCAGCAGTAAATTGTTTTTATTGGTGTCACCAGCAGCTATGTCAATTTGTACTAAAATCTAACAACTTGTCTAGTTAAAAAGCACTGGAGTACAGAAATGTGTTTCTCTCCCTTTCTGCCCTAGAGAATTTTGCTTTTGGGCTGGGGAATTAATCTAGATTTTATTCATTGCATTCTGCAATATTGGGCACCGCACTTCTCTGCGTTTCTGTTTAAAGTCTTCCTCTTCACACTCTTCTTGAAATATCTCTGCATTGAAACAAAGAAATATTGCTCCCTTTGTATCTCTTTGGGGGACAAAGCATCTGCATGATACTGCATAGAATGCATAGCTTTCCTTTCCATATGTAAAAGAAAAAGCCAGAGAAAGAAAATTATTGTAGCTTATAGCATCTGTACTTTTCCAGGGGCTGATTTTTCTCTATAGTGTTTGTTTTTCAGTAGGTTTTCTAATGTAGCTTCTTAGGGATTCAGGATCTGAAACTTCTTCCCTTGAGGGAAGACTTTTCCTACAATTGAGTAGAGCAATTAGTTAATATTAGTGAAGCTCTTTGAAGATGTAAAGTACTATATAAATGTTAAGTATTATGAATATTAGTATTATTCAATTCATAAAGATTTCTTTCATGATTATCAACCTAGTTTTCCCTTTGCTGATTTTCATTCCATTACTGCTTGAACCAGCCTCAACTGTATTTCTTAATTCTTAGTGTTTACACTTCCTTCATATTTTAGTTGTTTCTCAAGCGGAAACATGCAGTTATTTGAATTTTCTCAAATGAGTCTTTAATCTACTATAGATCATTCTTCTACCAAGATAACTAAGTTGAAAACAGTGTTCTTACCATTACATTACTATGTAGAAAACATTTGTGATTGCTTTGGGGGTAGCTTGCTTTGTGAGCTTATATCTAGTTTGTTTTTTGCTATTTGCTACTCCAGGTTCTCTCTTTTGGTGTCAGGATTTAGATTATCACACCATATATGAACTATTTTTTTTCCGTTGTTTTTCCAAGGGTAAATGTGTCTATTCTTTTTTCCATGTTTCTTGCAGCTCTAGATCATCTGCAAGGTCTCCAGTCTCATACTGTCTTCCAACACCTGCAAATCTAATTAATTTGCTGTCATTTGTATCACCTCAGTTCTCTATGACTTTTCATAAATAATTACCAGTCACTTCATAAATTCATTAACTAATTCCCTTTAGCCCTGAAATATATATCCTTCAGACTAAAGAATTTGTATCTTCCCTCCCTCCCCACCCGATAATTCCTTTTCATCAGCTTTATATAGGCAGGTATTATACATCAACATGGTCATCTGTATCTCCTGCTTGCCAATATTCCTTTTCTTTGTTTTTCCTCACAGTATATTTTAAAATTAGTAGTAGCTTGGCCATTTTAGGATCATTATTAATTTAATCTTCTTCGTATCTTCATAGACCTGCTTGTTCCTTGGTGTTTCTTTTACCTCAATTGACTTGTATGCCTTTTCCAAGATGTCTTTTTAAACATTATTCTTTCTTTAGATATACACTTATTCAAGATTTCTTGCTACCTCTGTTTTATGTCTCTGCAGGCTAACAGCCTCAGTATATTCCTGCTTAGTTCCTTTTCTTGTTTTCCATTTCTAGCCCAGGTAATATTTTCAAACTTGGGTCTTTGAACAGTCCCCTTGAGGCTGTATTGGCCACTTCCAAGTCCATATATTTTCTTTTTTGGGAGAAATACATCTACTTTGCAATGAATGTGGTATGTTGACAGTGTGCCAGCATTTTCCTGTGCTAGGAATTGAATATATTCTCCCGTGATCACCAGGTTTTTATTACTTTGGTATTAGTTTCTTAAAATCCAGCTGCCTTATTCCACTGTCAGGTGAAATAATTTCTAAATATCTCTTATTCGATCATAAAGCCGAAAGTCTAAGCAAGAGGGATCCAGTCTTTATATTCACACCCACTCTTCTCATCATGGATTGGCACACTATCAAGTTACCAGGGGTACACAATCAACATATATCCCCATGGTATTTCCAAGAGTTCAGTCACAAGTAATTAACTCGTTGTTAGGCAAGGTTTTTTCACTGCACGGTACTGAAGTGCAATGCATTATAGCAGGGCGGTAAGAGCCCATTTTCTTTGTTAGCCTCCCTAGAATGCACCTGAAAACATATGTGTTTGTTGTACTCTGTATATTTGTATAGAACTTAAATCAGTGCAGTATTTTAAATAATCTTAATCCCTTGGACATTTGTAAATTTTGCTAGAATTACAACCTTGTGTTGCTTCATGTTTTGACATGGATGACAGAAAATGTTCCTACTCACAAAGCTGAGAAATATTTAGGCAAGATAGAATTACTGAAAGAACTAAATACTAATTTGACTTTAAATTTTGCTGAGACTTGTAGTTTTCCCTATACTTACTGTTTAGTTGAGACATGCTGGTTGGACAGAGATAATTAGGACGGATTAAAAAAGTCCAAACCCACAGGCTGTTGTGTAGTACATCGGATTACGCCTAATTTGCCTATTCCATTTACCTCTGACTATCTGTTGTTAAGTTGTCTTAACTAAATCCTATCTATAAAACCCACGTCTCTCGTGGGTGAAAGGTGGAAGATGAGTGGAACATTGACTGTACCACCAGCCTGGAAGGCTTGTCGATGGTCCAGCTGGCAGCCAATTGCTAGTGAGTCATTAACTGCCTAACATTAACAACCTGGACAGTGGGACAGGATGCACCTTCAGCAAGTTTGCGGGCAACACCAACCGGGGAAGCAGTCAGTATGCTGGAGTGTAGGGCACAGTATTCAGGGGACCTTAGCAGGCTGGGGAAATGGTTTGACAGAAACCTGTTTAGGTTCAACAGAGGGAAATGCCAGTTCCTTCAGCTGGGTTGGATCAATCTCATGTGCCAACAACCTAGCAAGCAGTTTTGCCAGAAGAAAACTGAGTGTCCTGCTGAACAGCAAGTTGAACACAAGTCAGCGGTGTGACTGCATGTCGGAGAAACCAAACCTCATATTGAGCCATAACAGCAAAATTGTCGTCAGCAGGTTGATAAAATGATGCCTCCCCTGTGATCAGCTGTAGTGAGACTGTATCTATATAGTGCTATGTCTAGTTTGGGACTCCATGGGGTAAGGAGGACATTGACAAACTGTAGGATATCTAGTAGAGGCAACCAGGGCAGTCAGGGCTGGAGCATATGACCTACAGGGAGAGGCTGAGAAAGCTGGGTGCATGCAGCCTTAAGAAGAGATGATTCGGCACAGATCTCCCTGCTTTCTTCAGTTTCCTAAGGAGAGGCTTTGGAGAAGAAGGAATGAGACTGTTCTTCGAATTTGTCCACAATGGAGCAAGAGACAATGGGAAAAAGCTGCAACTCAGGAAATGCTGATCAGTTATACAGGAAGCGTTTTTTCACTGTGAGAGTGATCAATAACTGGGACCAAAGAAGTTTCCCAGAGGAACTGGTTCTCTGTTAGTGGAGACATTCACAACCTAACTGGACAAGTGCTTTAGACCTGATCTTATTGGCCCTGCTTTGAATAGAGGACTGGACTACAGGAGCTCCAGACTTCACTTTTCCACCTAGGTTATTTTGTAATTCAAGAGTTATTGGGAGGGGTAAGAAGGAATGGACTAATTGTTCTATCTTATTGAAAGCAAAATATTGTTATAGTGATATTTACACTTGGAAAACTAACATCTTGTAGCATGCTGTGAGAACTGCACCTGTGGAACAAGCTGAATCCTGCAGACTACTGTAAGAAGTTAGTGCAAATCTGTCAAACTTTGGGTAGTAAGATGGAGGCTGTAGAACGTGACTTACTCTACAGATTTGATTCTGTGGGTTCCTAAAGTGCATAGTGTGCACAGTGCTGTCAGCTGATGGTTCTTTGATTGCCATTTCACTGTATACATTGCACTCCAAAAATGCTGCAACTTTTAGCCCCAGTGTTCTGTAATGATGCAGAATCACAAAACATCTGTCCAAAATTTATTAGCCTCTGAGATCTGACTTGTCTTCACTTTGTTCCACAGGGACAACTTCAGGACCTAGGAAAGATGCAGCGACATCTCCAATGCTGATAGGCAGCAGCAAAGAGCTTTCCACCACAGCCACGTCACCAATCCAGCATGACACTTCACGGTAAGCCGCTAGGTAATCTCTGGTCAAAATCTCTGCAAGCACAACGATCAGATTCTCCTAGATGCAGGGAGGTGGCTGAATTTCTATGATATTTCATGTTAGCACGAGCTGGATAATATAAACTAAAAACTGCCGTATCCTTTGACATTTATAGTAAGCCTTAAATTGCTTGTTAGAATAAGAAAGGCAGGAATATGCCAAGTTCTAACATTTTAATTTTACTTAGAATTTGAACAGAAAGTATTTTATGTTCCAAGTCCTGACACATTAAATACATTTGTAAATAATTTGAATGGATGGTGTTAACCTGTTAGGTTTTAAATCCACTTGAAGATTTTAATCCCCCTATATTCGCGCCCCGCCCCCCCCCCCAGTATTTTAGCAAATGGCATTTCTTTTAAAATGTTTTGTACCAGAGTTGTTTTATGTTTAATGACAAACAACAAAATCACATTAAGTCAGCAATTCCTGATTATGCTATATATCTGCACTAAATGCGCTGGAAAAGCAGCATTATCACTTCTGCTCCAGTGAAGAAACAGAAAGCGGCATTGTTGTTACACTTAAAAGTCTAAAAACAGCTTGCCTTCTTTAGGCAGGATTACAATTCTAGCAGTAAGTGCCTAGGAAGCAGCATACAATCCTTGCTTTTCTTTATCATATCCCATATCACTATTTTCTCGTAATAAAATATTTAGTTAAGCAACAAAGTAAATGCAAAGTATGAATGTTACACCTCTGGTTAGATGACTTTGTGCAGTGGGGTGACAAGAATGTATGACCATTCATAAGAAGAGTTAAATGTTTCTTGAAGAACGAGAGGGCTTGAGTCAGATTTAATCTTCTCTTGGCCCAGTGGACTAGGAAAATGTATGCTTGATATCATCCCTGAATTCTTGGCAGCAGCTGGCAGTTTATTTCTATCTTCTGAGAGAACTTGCAATATATAATAGGTGAAAAACCACTATCAATATTGACAAATTTGTACTTACTTGCTATGGAAACACTTATTTTTTTTTCTTCTGAGGGAAGGGATAATAATTCTGGGAGGATTTAAGAACTGAGATAGATGGGGCTCTGTTTCCCACAAGTAACTGCGTGTTTAAACAAACAGAAACCACAAGATTGCCTGAGCATTCCTCTTAGAAGCAAGGGTTACCTTTGCAAGCTGATATTATCAGATAAAGAATGTGTAAAGATACTGCTTGATACCGTCTAATAGTGATAAGTTGAGATGCCATTCAAGCACTGAGGAGTAGATATAATTATTCACATCATACAACAACTGCTCAGAAAAGGGAATTTTATTCAAGAGGATTGATGGTCCATTCTTTCCCACAGAGGGGAGTAAAATATTTGTTGAAATATGCTGTTAGAAATCATATCAGATAAAATGATCAGTAAAAGGAATCTGATTACCTGTCATCCTTCAAGGTTTTTTTTTTTACCAATTGATGACAAATTTTGAAAAATCCTCCATGTCTGGGGTGCTCTTTCCAGTGCTTCCTTGCCTGCTTCCTGTCCATTGGTACTATAAGTATAATTGACCAGTTTAAGCAGCCATGTTATGCTTTCCCTTACTCATGGCCTTCTCTAATTGAAAATGGTAAATGGACAAGTATTTCTGTGGAGACCTTAAGCTGATCTTATCCTTCATCAAAAAACCTGCTTGGGCAGCAGGTCAGTCTCAATTTATCACTAAATGGTTATAAGCTTAGACTGCAGGTTTAACTAACTAAATTAATCAATATTGAGAATTATTGCTGCTTTTGTGCCACTAAAGTTAGGGTTTGTCAGCATGTTTGTTATAATCTGTGATTTGGGGGGCGGGGGGGAGGGGGAAGGGTTAACAGCTTAACCACAACAGTTGGCACAGGCCTGAAACTTGCAGCACAAAGCCCTAGCCTTAGAGCAAATTTATTTATCGGCAGTACGTGTAAACCTAATTACTTTTGACTATTTAAATTTATAGGACTAGATTCAACTCGTGTTCGTGCCAGCTTTAACTAGCACAAACCCTGGCACCCGGCAGTAGCAGCAATGGAAAGCCTGCCAGGGAGAAGGTGTTGGAAAGCGACAGAAGCTCCCTGCCAGCACGAAGGCATCAGGGTGCTAGCGCAGCTTCTGGGGAGAGCTGGCTGGATAAGCAGGCATGGCAGGTAGAAGATGCGTTGGCTTGATAGCCTGTCTTGGCAGGGCTCAGCTGGAGGCTTCAGTGTGTTACAGCTACCTCCTGCTCAAAGAAGAAGCACCACAGTCTTACTTTTTTCTCCTTCTCAGAATGAATCATATCTGGGACAAGAAATAAGTGTCCCTATAGGTGCGTGTTTTGAAAACCTTAGTGCCAGACCTCTAGAAGACCAGACTTGCAGAGTGAATGTGCACAAAGTGGTTTCAGTGACATCTCTGAATGAAAAATCGCATTTCTTTATGTGGCGTTGTGAGTTAGGCTAATAGTGGATTTGTTTGCCCGTCATGCTTCTATACGTGCCTGTCGCTACTTTTCGTAACACAGCCAAGCACGGCATCGTTGGTTATCCAGTGTTCTTAAACCCGGTGTTTACACCTGCATAATCCCCTTCAAATTATGGTCACAGCATGTCTGGAAAGCTTTTCTACTCCGTGTGCTAGTTTATCTAGACCACAGCTGATATATTTGGAAAAAGACCCACAGGCAAGGTTGGGGCTAGGCAAATTTGGAAGCGTAAGTTTGTTCCTTACCCCTAAAGCATAGTTCCTTTGACTACTTTAAACATTATCTTTTTGGTGACCAGGCACATCTTTTTTTGTAACTGTTGTTTGCGTAGACGAAAGACTCTGGATTTTGGCTGTGAGCTAGTAAGGAGCTGGGAAGGGGACGTAGTGTCATTTGTATGCTTTCAGTTATTGATGAAATTTTTACATAGACTAGATCTTACCTTAGGTGTAATCAGGTGCTGATTTCCACAGAACAAGTGGTGTGTGCAAAACTGCTCTAAAGCAAAGTATTAAGTTTTTGGTTGTTTTTTTTGTTGTTGTTGTTTGTTTGTTTGTTTTAATGCTGTAAATTGTGCCTTGCGAGAGACCATTTAATTTGATTACAGTCCTGGTGCAATTGTCAGACTCTCCCCACGCAGGAGAGGTTGTAGTGTTGGGTTTGGCACAGTGAGTCCTGTAACACTGCAGATAATCAAGCCCTTAAAAAGACACAGGCAAAGGTGGTTCCGCTCACCATGGAAACAGATAATTCTCCTGTAACATTTTTATATTTTTCACTTTGGGCATCTAAGAAGTGAATTTAAGAAGAGTTAGGTAAATGAAGGGATTGAGTGATAGTCTGGGATTTCAGCATTAAGTCCGTGTTTTCTTGTTGCAGTTTTAAATCAGAGCTTTATTGCTAGCCCAATGCATTGTCTTGAAGTGAAGTTTCTTGTAGCCATTAAAATAAGTGATTCAGAAGTTCATGCAATTTGAATTCTATATTCGAGATCTATTATTATCTGTTAGACTACAGTGGCCTGTTGGAGTTTTTATAAACAGATTGTATTGTGTAAATTTGTGTTTAGGGACATTTTAAAAACAAAACTATTTACCCAATTGCCCAGCACATCTCAGGTGAATGTGTACTCAGGGACTTTTAAGCAAATTAATATCTGATGTAAAATATAATGTGCAGAGTTGTATACTTAATAATGCACACTGGAATAGTCTAGAGTAGATCTGTTACGCTGAGTGTTAGGAAATACGACAGTGATGAGATTTAAGCTTTTGCCTCACTTGTGCGGTAGTTGCCTTTCAGGTCTGTGTATGTTGGATACTTAAATATGGTTCTCCTCTTAAGACAATACTGTGAAGTTCCTTCTATTGTAAAATCTAAGCAAGCACTGCCGAAGAAGCAGGTTATTTTTCTCCCCCCTCAGGATCAGACACCATTCAAGATTCAAAAGGAGGACAAGGAGAAAACTTTCCTTCCAGATCTGATTTAGGAACACTTAAAGGGATTAAAAGCGTGTTTGGAGTGGGGTGGTGAGTTAGGTGCTGAACGCGGTGGGAGATGCAATTTTTGCCTACTTCCTGAGAAACCCAGCAGCACAAAAAGTCCAATATAGTTCCATATGCAAGTGATAAAACCAGACGTTGGCAAATTAATCTCTCTTATTCACAGTGTAGGTTGTTAATTGTTCTCTCTGCTGGCTGTCGATATAATGTGAAATTTTCATTCCCCATTCAAGATGGAAAAAGTTGTGGCTGAAAATGTTAACATTTGCATTTTTATTTGTTGATTTATTTAAAGGACAGCCTCTCTTACAGCAATCCATCACTCAGTGACACCCCAAATATGAATAATGTATTGTAGACTTGCGGTTACAATGTGTAATAAGTGCCAGAGACAGTAGAAGAATGTTAACTATGTTTCAAATGTAATATTTATCGACTCATAGTTTATTGCTTTCGAGGTTCAATAATACTGACCATAGGACATTAATATCACTTATCTTGATTTTAGTTGGGCACCTCTGTATGTAGAAATAACCCATCTATCTCATACTTACAAAATAAATGTGAATTTTACAGCGCTTTGTAAGAAGTGCATTATAGGTTTCTTTGCTTAGTTCTCACAATTCTCCTTTTCTGCCTTCTCATTTACTTATATCTGACATTGATCCCACTCCAACTGCCTGACCCAGACGGTGAAAACCTCAGCACTCTTCCAGAGGCTCTATTTACTGGCTGCATTATGATCTTGCGTCCCTGACGGTATTTGGACCAAATCTCTCTTCCTGGCAAAGACCAGTATCAAAACAGACCGTTAGATAGTTTTCTAGTGCTGCTGTCTGAAAAGACAATGTCTGAGAGACTAAAACAGAGAACTTCTATTTTGGAAAGACATGCCTAGTAAATCTAAGTCCACTCTCTTTTAGAGGATCACAGATACCAGAAATAGAAACGTTCAATTAGATCAACTGTTACAATAGACATGGCATTTATTTACAGAAAAAAATTTAATCAATGCATAGAAATATATTGGAACAATTTTAGGACATTAGCGTTTAAAATTCAGTGGTTTTGAGAACTAAAATTTTCTTGATAATCATCATAAGACAGAAATTTACAATAAGGCTGTGCTACAGTAGCAAATCAATCAATAGTCATTCCTGTCCTCTCTACTTACTCCAGAGTTTTGCTTCAGCAACTGATACAGGCTGGACAAACACTACTCCTTATCTATGCCATTCAGTTACAACCACTAAAAGCTTTGAAGTCTCAGGGGTGAGGTGTGGATGTGAACCCAGGACTGGGATCAAAACCAAATTTAACAATGGGAGATTTCAGGCTTGTGTAGAAATCAGATTTCCCCTGTGAAGCCTGGCTCTTGGGAAACTTGGAATTGGGTTCAGCCGTGAAAAGGATAAGCCTTGATTATATTTCTTCTTGTAGACATCAAGTAAATTTTGAAAGGACGTTCTGTGTTTACATCTGAGGTTATCAAATTTAACATTTCATCAGCTTCTTTTTCTTTACTGTGTGTAACAGGAGCACCTTTTTGTGTCAAAGCAGCCAACCTAATAGCTACTTTGCGATAACAGTTCTGGTGTGTCCGTTGCTGACAATGAAAATCATATTGGGAAATTCTGACTTGCAGTGCGAAAGGATTAATGTTAATTAGCAACTGTTGGCTGTAATTGTCACCTTCATTAAAATGCAGAATTATGTATTTCTTAGTTATAAATAACCTTTCTAATTGTACTTGATGTATGCCAGTTTAATCAAAAAGTACACTTGCAAACAGGCAGATATTTGCATTAATGTAGCACTGGATCTTCGAGTCTTTTTTGATCGTCTTTTATTGCAAAGTTGACTAGTTGGGGGAGGTCTATTACAGCTGCATATCCTTTACCCGTTTTTATTTTTTTTATTCAGCTCTGTGGATCTGACAGGGTTTTGTATTAAAATGAGGGGAAGCGTCTTCTGGGAATGTTCACTGCAACAGAAAACGTGTCAGTTTTGAAGTAGTTGGCAAGGTTTCCATCATTCAGTGGTATGACAATAACTTGATTGTAGTTTGAAAGTAATAATAAGCAAAGGAAAATAGAGTACAAATCATGTTATGAAGCTGATTTAACTCTTTACGTCTGCTTCTTACCATCATTTTCATTGTTACCTTAACGACTTTCTTTTTTTCACTTTTTTTTTCCCTGCTCTGCTTTTGCAGGCTTTCAAATACCACATTGAACCTTAAGTGAATGTTAGTTCATTGGAAGTGATTCCTGTTTGCACTTGCAATCACAGCAATGAAAACATAGTCTCTAAACATCGGGTTTTTTTAAAAATATTTTATAAAAAAATGTTTTCAGGTTCCTTCTGTGCTTTGTTTTTCTCCTTCGCCAAAAACCCCTGATTTGACTGTCTTTTCTTCCCCCACTGATAACTGTGAGTGCTCTGCACTGTAGCTTTTAAACATTTTCTTAGAGTTACTGTGACGGCAATTTCTACAGATCTTGACAAATTAAGACCAGTCTTGGTTCATCTCTTCATGGTTCTCTGAGGAAATGTTCTGCGTGGTTTTCTTCCTAGCACCATAGTCACTTCTCTAATCCTTCTCTTTCTGAGCAATTTCATCTTGGTTTCAAATTGGGTGGGGTTTTTTTGAGATGGGAGGAATTCATTAATAATGTATACAGAATGACTGCATCTTTAAGA
>VWZK01001566.1:0-31247 GCA_013396935.1 Baryphthengus martii
GCCCTTCTCTGGACCCTCTCCAACAGATCTGTCCTTTTTGTGTTGGGGGCTCCTGAGCTGGATGCAGTACTCCAGGTGGGGTCTCAACAAGAGTAGAGGGGGAGAATCACTTCCCTTGGACCTGCTGGCCACACACCTTTTGATGCGGCCCAGGATACAGTTGGCTTTTCGGGCTGCCACCATACATTGCTGGCTCATATGAAGCACTTCACCAACCAGCCCCCCCAAAGTCCTTCTCTGTAGGACTGCTCTCTCAATTGCAAAGGGATTTCAAGATAAAACACCCTAGTGTAATTTTATTCTTGTAATAACTTGCTGTCTTGAATAATGAATATAAAAAGAGTTATGATGCCACTTTTACTTAACACAAGCATGCAAAATTCTATGTTTGCATTGGTTTGCACAATACAGGAGTTTGGACACAATGCTTCATTTCCCTTATGAACAGGTTTCTCAACTGAGACTCATAATGATTTATATAGGTCCCATATAACTTTTTTTTACAATAAAAGGAGTCCTCTAACTGGTGATTTGGTTTTGTTTTTATAAGAGGCAGAGACTGTAAAGAAAAAGTTCTTTTAAAAAATCCGTTGTCAAACTCGGTAGCGTTGTTCTGTCTACTTGTTTTGGCTCTTTTTCTTCAATATAGGATTGCATACTGAAGGCATTTCCTCTGAAATTTAAAAAGTGAGGTCACTGAAACAATCGTGATAAGATATTCCTTCTGTAGCTTCTGAAATTAGATATGTCTATCTTATCACCATGTTTGATTAATTCCACTACAAGACTTGTTTTCACATAAGCTCATTTCAGGTTCCATTTAACTCCTTCCTTTTTAGTTTCCAGAAAGGATACATTCTTTTGAAAGACTAATCAAAAGAAAGCAAGAATCTAGATGCAGCATCTACATACTAGGAGATAAATTTCCAATTTTGCTTCTGAAGAGGGGCAGCTACCTCGTAGATCAGTTTCTAATTTTCTTCCCTGATCTGCTCAAGGTGATCACTGTTGACTTAAGATCCATGCAATTTGACAAGGCTACTGAAAGCAGTAAACTGTTTTTATCAAATATAAAATCTAACACCACTAGGTATGGCTCATCTTGTTCTCAAAAATTAGCAGCATATTAAGACAATTAAGAGACAATTAAACACAGTAACTCCTGGCTAGGATAGTCTGTATAAAGTAGAGCACTCACTGCATGTTAAAAAATGCTTTAAAATATAAAATCTTTAACAGTCCACAGATAGTATTGCAGCCACATGACATTACATAAAAAAGTTACCCTGAAGTTTATTTCAAGACGGCGGTAACTCCCATTTCATATAAAAGAAAGATACATCATTGTTCACCCTTGTGTTCTGTCTCGCCGAAAGCAACGTTAAAGTCCAAACACTGACTGAAATATGAATTAAAACATAGTCGTCATGACAGTAAGTTTTTAATACCCAAACTTTTGAAGAAAAAATAAAAATCTAGTTGTAAATTTCTAGCCTAGTACAGCATGTGAGACAAGTCTGTGAATTAGTCTACTTAGCAAGAAGGAAAAGTTATGGGAAAATTCTGACTTCACAATCTAAAGGTTTGAGTATTGCCCTCTAACTTAAGTGTGCTTTGTTCTCTCTAACACCTAAACAGGAAATCCAGCTAAAAATAGGTCTTACTTCATAAATATATTATCATCTGACTGTTTGATGACCTGAAAAACAAAATTTGCATAGTCTGGCTTTGATTCATGGATAGAAGGAAAACTTTAATATTGCATGATCCTACAGTAACCTTTGAGATGTTCCAAGGAGACTGTGAATGAATATGGAGTGTACTGTTAATATATCACTCACAGGAAATAGAGAGATGTAATCTATAATACATTATAATCTTCTGTGGGTGCATCTCATAAATTTGAGACAAACATACTGAAGTCCCTACAGTAGAAATTAGTTGCACTCTATTACTGGTGGTGTTATCCCTCACTCTTTGTACGTCCATAGGTATGTAAGTATGTACTAAAAAACCTCACCTAAATAGAATTAACTATGGCTGAACTAAAAACCACATGGCTTTAGTAAAATAATAGTCACACTTTGTAAATCAATTTTGGATTTCCTGATTCATTTATTTTAAAAGTTATTTCCTCAGAATCTTCATGGTCAGCTGAAGTTGTGGAGAAGAAGTTGTGCATGCCTTGGCTAATCTTTTCTGTGGTGTTCTTAAGAAACCCATTCATTTTGCTTGTATAGTCTTATAGCCAAATTCAAGAAAAATTATCTAACCCGCCAGAGATGCAGTGGAATTAAAATACCTAATTCCCATTGAAGGCAAAAGTAATGTTTTACTTGCGTATTTTGAACTACCTCTCTGTCTTGAGCTGGCCCAGAATGTCTGACATCTAGCTCATATGGAGTAAAGAAATTAGCAGCGATAGAGATATTTGTAAGAAAGATATGATGATACTGATAGATTTCATTAGAGGTATACCTAATACTATTTTTTCCTGCTGCTTGTTCTTTACTCTGTGTTTTCTGACAACCCTGCAAAAAAGCGTTCTACATGATCTAAAAAATAAGCTGGAATGTATAACAACTATGTAAGAACTCACAGATGCTGTTCCAAAGGACTGTTGCTGTAACAATGTAATAGTGTCTGTATTTTATCCTAGATACTGTTTTTTAATTATTTTATTTAATTTTAGATCTATAGGACAATTAGTTCCTGTTTCAGGATACTTCTTAGAGCCTATGGACATTCACGCTTCCCCATTCTCTAACTGGAGTTAGGAGACTGTAAGGGAATGTTCTTCACAGCAAGTAGTTACTCTATCACCTCAGGAGTCTTCCTTTTCTGTATGAAGAACTGCTGCTCTAAACATCAACATAAAAACTCTTTTTTTTTTTTATTTTAAATAGCCACACATGATTTCTTCAGGGCAAAACACTTCCTCAGTATGTAGAAATTGCTCTATGTCTACTAGGAATCAGTGTGGTGCAGTCTCTGCTTGGAGTGATAAATCAAATGAATGTAGACACAGTGAAGTCACTTCTTTGTTGAGAGTGAATGCTAATGACATTTATCTTGTGCTTCACGAGAAACTCATTTAAGAGACTAAAATGCTGGGGGAAAAATCCTGCATTTTAGGAAATATACATAAACTGTCCTTTTCTCTCTCAGTTACAAATTGCTGAGAGTAGCATCCATACGTATTTAAATTAATTTTTTTAATCCTTATATATATATCTGTAATATGTCTAAAAAGGTTTTTAGTGAAAGTGTCCTGGTTTGCATTTTGAAACAGAAGAGTTAACTGTTCCTGCTGGTTTTTTACAAAAATATATGTAAGAGAGTATATATATTAAAGCACAATGCAATGTTCACGTGCTCAGAGCTATTCAACTATGAATCTGTTGTTGTCTTTATTTATTTAGAATACATTTGTGACTTTGAGGGTGATATTACATATTATGATTGAGCTGATCTGTCCTCTGACCACATCTGCAAGTGAAGAATCCCCCTCCTCTTTCTCAGTCCTTTGTCTTCCCTGAATTATGATCCTGACCATGCAGTCACCAGTTTTCCTTACATAGCTCCAAGGCACATATTTTTAGGCTGGATTAATTTTTTTAACCAGCTTAGCAACATGAGACAATTCTGTTCAAGTCCAGGAAGTGCCAACAGCAAAACAGGAGAAGGCAGAGGAAGGGATAATGTGAGCAGGAAAAGCTTATCTCCCCTCAGTGATGAGGAGCTCTTACATCAGCTTAAGTCACATCACCTTATCCATCTTGAGCCTCCATCCACAGGACACACAGCTGACACAACATCTCGTCGCTATAGAAAGAAGTCTAGCAGCCTTTTTTCCCCCATCCCAGCACTTAACTCCTGATCATTTCTCCCTTTCCTTCTAGCTATAAACCCTTGCTTCCTTCACTTCACAATTCTAATTCATTAAAATCAGAGAAAACAAAAAACGCAACTTTTGTTTCTTTGTAGTTGAGTAATTTTCACTGGTATTAGTGAATTAAGGCCAAGGAAAGTAGCAGTAAAGGGAAAGAAGCTGGATGAGGGTTGCTAGCCACAGATTCTCTGTGAAGCTGTCACTCCCGTACCCTTCAAACCAGTGCACATCAGTAACGCCATCTGAAGCAGCAATCTCAGCTTCACCCCGTCTTTATCCTGCTCTCCCCCTTCACTGGCGTAAGTGTTTGTGTCTATGCACCATGAACAACCACAATATTTTCCCCCTTGTTTTGTCATTAGTTTAGGGGTTTTTTTGTTTGTGGTTTTGCCCCCCACCCCGGTTTAATTTGGATAAGCCTTTTCTTTAACTGTACATTTTGAAGAACATTTTTTTTTTCTCCAGAAAACTTGTTTTTCCTATTACTTCCACATTTTTCAGTAAGTGCAAAGAAGGTGAATAATGTCCACATTTTCTCTCACATAGAAACATTAAGAGTTTTGTGAATTTCTCTTTTTGCTGTCTTACGCCTTTTCAAAACTCTCCCAGGTTTGGAAGTATATAACAAGTTTTTATATTGTGGTTTAATTTTATAAATGGCACTTTTCCAAACTTTTAATGTTTGAGAAAGTCACAGAAAGAGTAAAAGATAAAAAGTATTATAATTAAATGAGCTGTGGAGGAATTCTAGGATCATCCGTGCTTATGGGTTCAGTATAAAAGTCAAGGATAGGATGGGGAAACACTCGTTTTAAAAATAAAATGGCAAGTGTATATGTTCATGTGATAATCTTATACTTACATTTTATATTAAAACTATAAATTCACCACAAGACCCCATACATGCACAGTAGAAAATCAAACAGCTTTTATTGCCTGTAGATGATTTCAAGAATCGATGAGTTTTGGCATTTTAATTAATTCCTTTGAAGAAGGAATTAGTTTCACCTAGCTCTGTGATCTGTTTAGTGAACAGTTAATGCAAATATGAAAGAGAGAGATGGACAACTTGAACTATCACTGATTGATTGTGTTTTCCCTGTTTGGTACTTCGTCGTGTGTCGTATTGTGACCTCCCACTGCTCTAGTCCCAGCTCTACTTGCTAGTGCAGTTAGTCCTTCTATTAATTCATTTTTGACTCTCACTATCAGCGTTAAGTGAATGGGTAAGAACTGTCCTTAGCAATATAAGCTGTGCTTAAAGGAACTTTTAGCACCTTGTAGATCCCCTCAAGCCCACCTAACCAAACAATTTCAGGTAACAGTGGTTTCTTGGAGGAGGAAAAAAAACCACTGAACTGATATTTCATAAATAGTGAAACAAAATTTAGCAGGAATATATTTTTCAGATACATCATAATATTGAGCTCCAAAGCAAGGTACTTGAGATAGAAGAAAACAGTTTTCAGCTTTGCCAGTGTTCTTGCAGTTTATCAGAATGACCTGAGACTTTCCTGCTGAGTTTCTAGGAGAAATACTCAACAGCTAATGAACACCCTTTGCCTTCTCAGCTCCTCTCCTTTCCAGATTCCATTGTGCCACATTTTTTTCTAGACTGTTACTGAGCGTGTTACTTTATCTGTCTGAAAGTACTTTTACATTAAACTTTCCCTAAAGGACTAATTTCTGAAAGCAGTAATTACTTGAGAAACTACTTTAAATAAACCAGTGGGTTAATCATTATAATTTTCAAATGCTAGTCTTCATTTATTTTAAGGGCAGGAATTATAAGATACAAAGCACCAATCTAAAGGTGTACTTGCTTACAAAGTACGTCCAGGTAAGTTTTCTCCGCTTTCTCATCCCTATTTCTTTTGAACAAACTGACCCTTTCCCACAAGGCATTTTTTCAGCTCTTGACTGATAGAACCTATTTCCACCTTACATGTCTTGCAAGCTGACTGAACATATAGTCTTTTTCACTGCACAAATCACAAAAAAACCCTCCAAACAAAACAACAAAAACACGAAATAAAAAAAAAAAAACAGAAGAAACTAAGGAAATCTGAGATGATATTCCTGTATGAAGGCTGCATTTATGGTGCTTGAAGAAGTGTATCAATGCTTTACTGCCTATGAACTAAAAATAAGCCTGTTACGGGATAGGTAAGGGGTAATTCTTTGCTCTGTGTGTGCTCTATTATGTGAGATGAGATTTGGTGACCATTTGAAAAACAGTGTGGAATACAAACAGCAAATAACAGTGATCTGTATTCTTGCATTTGTTTGGATTACTTTACAGACATATTTTCAGAAGTGCCATAGAACCTCCTATTCCAGGTTTACCCACTGTAATGGGAGCAGAGAGAGAGTGTGCCCCTGAACGCTGGCAATTCCTGGCCAGCAGCAATCAAGCAACAGGCTCCTGATCGACCCCTTTCAACGATCAGCATCCTCTACAATGCTCAGCTGCCAACTCTCCAGAGCAGTCAAAGTCTTTGGAGACAAGGCCCCTTGGTTTATATGACTAACTGTTGATCTAAAAGTGAGAAACAGAACTTTAAAGAAGTTAGTCCTAGGTGTCTGCTGAGAGAATAGAAACTACAATTGCACTCTGAATTTGATTATGTGATCTTAGCAACTTTTTGTATTGTTACTTTTTCAGTCAAGTGTTTATAGATATATTTTAGTAAAGGCAGGCACTTTAGTCTTTCTATCATGAATGACACTAACATATAATATAAAGCTGAGAAATGTAGTATAACAAGTTAAAACAAATGATTACATCTGATACATAAGATATTTACTTTATTTAGAAACTAGTAGTAGGCTTAGAGTGTTTAGATACTCTTGGTTCTATCATCAATTGTATTAAAATAATCTAAACCACAAAAAGGATCTGTCCATTTTTTCCCACAGCATTAAAAAAGAAAAGTCAAAGCAAAGGCCTAAGATTTCTTTAAGTTGATTTCTGTTTCTTAAAATAGTTTTTGTTTTATCTCAGAAGTCAGTACAGCTTTTCAAAATAAAAGAGCTGTAAGTTCTGGGTAATAACACTACATATGGTGAACACCAGACAGTGCCTATGTAAGGCTGGAAGCTGCAAGCTGAGATGTGAAAGTAAAGTGGGAGGAAAACGAATGAGAAGTCAGCTACACGCTCAGTAGCTTTTCAGACAGTATGTTTGAATGAACATAACAGCATTACCATATACTGAGTTATTATTTGTTATACGATACCAAGGCAAGGATTCATACCATTGTCTGTTATTACAGTCTGCCCTGTGTAAAACACTTTTACAAGAGGAGCTACTGCTAATATGTGGCAATATATTGGAAGGATCTTGTAAAAAGCCTTGATTAAATTTGTTAGGCACTATGACACGCTTAGTGTGTAAGACTGCCTACTGTTGACCAGTATTAACAGCATTGCCAAGACATACTCGGCACCTGTGGTTTTGAACACCGTCCCTTTTATTGAACTTGCTGGCATCAATGCCAATTATTAGATTTTAATAATATTTATTTCACCATCAAGATGCTGCCAGGTATGCTAATAGCTCTGATCATTTCAAGCCTTAGTCAAAGACATATTCTCAGTACTGCTGTATTGCAACCAAACAGATCTAAACACTTTAAATGAAATAGTTTCATGTGTCCCATTATGTTAAACCATTCTCACTTTAATTATCTAGTTATATAATACTTATATACCACCTAATAGCATAATACGTCACATATATAACACCTTAGTGGTCTATGTGATCAGCTCTTACACCTAAACCACCAGTTAACCTGGCAAATCAAAGCACTTCAGAGGCAGCAAATTATGGAGGATTTGGTTTTGAGGTTTCTTTATATGTGATCTAAGAATGCATATATGTGATCACATTAGTTGCATGATCACTGATAAAGATCAAGGATGACAGCACTGTTTCATCTGCTCTCAGACATCGGAGTACCTACTACATCAAGTTTTTGTTTCTGCACTCCTAACTATGAAGGATTCAGAGAAGACTTGCTGGATATTTTGAGGTTAAGATAAAAGATTTACAGGGAATAATTAGAAAACTTCTATATAAAGATCGTAACAAAAATGTAAAGACCAGCATTCATTTAAATTTTTGCACGCAGGAGATGAAAAAAAGTTGTGGTATGCTTCTACTATATTGGTTACAACGTCAGTATCAAACACTCAGCTATTACCCAAATGTGTAGGTTATTCCACATTATTCAGAACCGAGATTGAATGTTCTTCTCTGGAACATCTCATCAGATCAGAAAGAAATCACAGAAATTGGCCGCAGCAATTATTGGAAGATGCATATCTGGTTCGTTACAGAAGGTAAGACTAGGCAATGTTTTCCAGGCTTCACTTCTTTGATTTTATGGAAGTTTCCCATTGGTTGAAAGGGAATTTGGACCGTGTTATTACATTTCACACAGGAAGTGTTAATTAGATGCATCAGCTGCTTAGAATATATTTATCTTGATTGCAAATATGTGCAATCTCATATTTAGTATGCTGTATATCACAAAAACTCTGAGCAAAATCAGCAAGTGTGCTATGAAATAAATCTCAATTACGGTGATCTTGCCTCTTTCAGT
This sequence comes from Baryphthengus martii, assembly GCA_013396935.1. Taxonomy (NCBI): domain Eukaryota; kingdom Metazoa; phylum Chordata; class Aves; order Coraciiformes; family Momotidae; genus Baryphthengus; species Baryphthengus martii. Next base: position 8,500 of record VWZK01001566.1, read on the forward strand.
GTTTGCATATGCTTTCAGTTATTCAAAGCCTATAGAACAGCAGGATGAACGGAGTTACATAAGGACAAGACGGAATATGCATGTTTACATAGCCAACTCCCACTTTACTCCAGACTGAAAAAAATACCTTTTTTTCATCGCCTTTTTGGTGATCGTTTTGTTACTTGTACGTCTTACGTGGACCTTTTAAACCAGAAATATGTTCTGTTGTACAAAACTAGTTACTGAAGGGCAGCAATCATTGTAGTACCTCCTATGATACGCAGTCAATGAGGTAGAATGTCTTCCTCCCCTATAGATCACAGGCACTATGTTCTATAAAAGCAGGTATTTGTAGTTAATTGTCACTGTACAATCCAATGTTCCACATTAAAATAATAACCCATTTTATGCCTTGCAGAGGAAAAAAATCTGCTTATTTTCTATGAAAGTACACGTTCATTGCTACTGCAGGGCAATTAGTTTGACAATTCAGTATCATGTCTCCATATAAAAGATAGAACTTTTTTCTGCCTTTTTAACCTCAAGTCATATCAAATCTAAACTGGACAGCTGAAATAAATACATTGAACTGAGGAAATGACACATTTTTATACGTAGGAATCTACTGTTGGCTATATGTGATTCGATTCTAAAAACTGCTGAAGACCCTACCAGCCAAAGAGTGTTGTAAAAGGGAGTCAGAGAGTTGAACAAGACAAGGTCACAGGTAGTGGGGAAAAAGGAGATTCTCCTGCTCTGTGATCAACAATTTCCATACCACATTTTTGGTGAAAACAGAAAGTAAAAGCTCTCGTTATGGAATCTATCTGCTTCTTGTGTTAATTGTTGAGCCATACTCATATATTTCACCAGAATTTTATACACATATATATTAAAAGAACAGAAATATAACAGGAATGGGTTCAGTCCATTAACTAACTCCTTCGTCATTATGTACATACGACAGACTTTTAAAACTCCAATGTCAAATTCTAATTCTCTTACTCAATTTTAAACACCACTATTCGACATGAGTGAAGTCAGAATCTGTCAGAAACAGGTATACCAGACCCTATTTAATACTAGATAAAATGGTGTTTATGTGTTAACTCAATTTTGTACTAAAAAGATATATAATCACCACATTGGCTTATCAGTATCCTGGGAACACCCTTTCAGTGGTTCCATTTGTAATACGCTATAGTAACCAACAGTATGTTTAATCCACACTCCTAGAACTATGTTTATGATCAGAAATCACTTTTAGATTGTGGAAGAAAATATTAAAAATTCTTGAAGGCTTTCAGTGAGTTGCATACTGAATTGTTTCAGTGAGTTCAATAGGTCATGAAACATGTGAACTTATCTGACACAATTTGCAGTTCTTTTATTTAAGAACAGAATTCCACTGTGGTTTGAAACACATTCATTGTAATGATCACAAAACTATTTTTAATATTTATGGAACAGTACTGCAGATTCCACTGTAAATTCAGAGCATATGTTTACCAGTGACAAGAAACAAAGGAATGTGCTAAATTTTATGAACTGTTAATGAGTCAATAAATTGACTGTTTTGCAGCCAGAACTCTTACTACTGGCATTGTCCAACATTCCAATCTGGATTTTTTTTATGGACAAAGAAGCTCTATTCCAAATTGTAACTCTATTTTTTTCCTTATTTACACTAGGATCTCGTGTCTTAAGAAGAAATACACAATTGAATGAGAATCACAAAGCATGTTTCTCACTGTCAAGGTAGGAAGTTACCAGAATATAGATCTCTTCAGCATCACTGATTTAATATCACAGTTACATCACATAATCCCTTTCATAAACTTTTCAAGCTCCATTTTAGATACAGCTGGACTGCAAGACAGTCTCCAGGATTTCAGTGCTCTAACATTTAGAGGTGTTCCACATTTATTCCCAGCCATATTTTTTATCGGTAAGTTCTGCAAAGTTTAAAGAGCTCAAGCAGCTCTTTACTCTTTTTGGCTTTTACCCCTTAAGGTATTTATAGATAGGGATCATAATTCCTCTCAGCCTTTGCTTTGGTAGACTGAAAAGCACTGCGTGGTTTTACATGTGCCAGTTCACCCTTCTTGGACATGGGCAGTCAGCACTGTACATCCTAGTCCACTGAGGTCTGATGATATTTCTAATGATTTTGTATTTCTACTAAAAATATTTTTCCAGATGTATTCTTGGATCACTTTTGTTTTATTCGTGACTGAGGCCATTGACAGATAGTGGTCTGCTATATCCCAAGGTCAGTTACTGGATTACTTTTCTCTATCCTCGGGTATTTCTGGATAACAAGCGTCATGTGCCAGGCAGAAACCCTTGCCTTTTGCATTACTGCATTTTATATCATTCCTGTTACATCCAGATCTTCCTATATGATTTCTCAACTCTAACCATTTCTCAGTGGCGAAACTTGCTTGAATCGATCCCTTTCTTAACAGTTCCAAGACTAATCATAATGGAAATGAATGGCTAAGCTCCCATTTGTATGGTTCTTAGTTTCTTGGTGCTTTTCACTACTGTTTATCCAGTTCCTCGTACATTCACACATTGTGTTTTCTACTAACTCTGACCTTCTCCATTTCAAGTAGTACTTGTCCATGTAGTGGTATTAAAACGTATTACCGTCATCTGTCTAAGGTCCGAAACATTTATCTAGAAATAAAACTATCAGCATAGTCTGGTATGGTGTACCTTTGTATTTTATCTAAATAATCTGTCATACCATGTCTAATTGTTCAGAATTCTGCATACTGCTGCAGTCAGGTTGCTAGGCCTATAGTCACATACTACTTTCATTCTTTTCCTTGAATATAAAAAATACCCAGGCTACTCTCACGTGATGTGAGGAAATCTCTAGTTGATGTACTTGTTGAAAACACCACGTGATCTATGGCTCATATTTGGTACAATTCTGAGATGATGACTTTCTTGGTAACTTTGTAAAGAGCAATCAATACTTCTAAATTGGTTTGGCATTTCAACTCTGGGAATTCCTCATGCCCTCATAGTCCATTCTACCATTACTCCCATGGTCAAAGTTATCTTTCTGTTTAAAAACAGAGGTGAAATAGTTACTTAATTCTGAAGTGTACTGAATCACCAGTGCACAGTGACTTTTAACACATTCTTCTTTTATTTATATGACTGAAGTAATTTTTCTGTTTGTTTTCGCATCCTTCACAAGACCTTATTCAGCTTTACTCGGGAATTGTCTCCATCCCTGAATCCTCTCTTGATCTCTCCTTTTCCCCATCCTTTCGTACTGTATTAGTATTTTTGATCTGACCATATATCCCAAAAGGTATGTTGCCCTCCTCCCTCTTGTTTGATTCACAGATTCATGATGGTTTTAAGCATTTCTGATCTGAAGTTCATGTATCCCCTCGCAACCAAATTCCTATCTTCTCAGTTAAAGCTATGATTCTTTTAGGTATCAGCAGGATGAGCACAGCTAGTGTCCATGAAAGCCTGGAAGTAAATATATCTGCAAAGGGATCAAATGGGATGGCAGAACTGAGAGAGAAAATATGAATCAGAAAAGCAAAAGAGCTGATGTAGTGTTCTGTTTAGTAATGGTTTCCTATAATTGCCATAAATGGAATAATCCGGACTTCAATTCAGTTTCAAAAATTCAACCAGTTAAAGGCTATCTGAACTGTGCTATCCGAACTATACTATCTGTAGTGCTGCCTATTTGTCTTGCAGCACAAGTCAAATCAAAAAGCTAATACATCACTTAATTTTTACTTATATTTCCTTCTGCTCAGTTTCTCTCAGGATCTCACTTTCCTGAAGCCCAAACATTGTATTTATTAAACGCATCTAAAGCATTATTCTAGTACTACCAGCCTGAATAAGCATGTTTGTCAAAGTATTTAATACTGTCCCATTGCAACATTTGTCATTAAGATGCTTGACCAAGGAGCCATTTTCATTGCCATTTAAATCCAGCAGTCACAGAAATATTTCCAATATGCTCCTAATTAATTGCATCATCTACTTTTATGTTTTCTGCACACTAAAGATGTGGTAGCCAGCACATTCCTTATGATCCAGTTGTGTGACAGTGTTAAGCAAATGCATTCTTGTGTGTCACTGAATACGAAGACATAGATTATAGTGTAGCAAGATTCTATCTATAATATGTAGAATATGCATGGTACAAACACACAGGAAAATATAGCCTTCTTCCCAATCTAAAAACAATAGTCTAATTTAAGAGAGAAAGTGCAACCACAAGAATGGGAGAGAAGCATACAAACACATGTTTTCTGACAGGTAAGTTTTTTTAGTCCATAGTACAAAACATGAAGACTTACCTGTCTGCACAAACAAACCTATTTAACTTGCCTTTGCTACGGCAATAAGATATTTCTAATATTATTTTCTCCTACTTTAGAGTATGACTCCCAGCTTGCAGACAAATAGAAGTTTTCAAGCCTCCCTAAATATGTTATCGGGTAGAGCTTGTTAGGAGATTATTTTGACCTGCTGTTCTAGGAAAGCACACAAGCCCAGCTTAAGTAAAATAAACATTATTTCAGTATGAAGCAGGAAGTTTAAACATTTCATCGGCTTTGGGACAGAGAGATAAAAGAGAATAATACAAACCAAAAAAACTGTGAAGACACAAAAACTGACAGAAACGTGTCAAATGAGGTGGTGAAACAGCATGAGACATTCTGGGACAGAAGTTAACTGTTGAAACAATCTGCAGCTGATAAACAAGCAGCACCTCATCGAATAATCATGCCAGTAGTTCAGATTTTTCTACTGGCATTTACTTTTGTATAAACTGAACAATTAAATGGCAACAGCTTGGGATGCTACGATTCAATGAGAAATGATTTACATCACTTTCACAATCATATGCCAGGGCCATCTGTATATCCAGGCTGTCCGCAAAACTGCCTGAGTTAGTTATGACTCATATCACTAAATCTACTGGACAACTGGTTGTCTTTTAACCGGTAGAAGAGGGGAAATTTCTCACTCTACCCTTAAGGGCTTTGGTAAAATTTAAAGGCGATTTATGTCAACTGCCCATACTAAAATAAGAGAAGTAGCCAATCCTGTTAATGATATTCTGTTTATCTACTGGTTCATACAGTTGGGGTTTTTTTGTTTTTTATTCTGGTCAGAGAAGGGCATCTGTATACATACTTGATGCATTACAATCAGTAGCAGCAGCTCCATAGCAAGCACAAGCCAACATGAGCAACCTGATCTAGTGAAAGATATCCCTGCCCATGGCAGAGGAGTTGGACTAGATAATCTTTGAAGGTGCTTTCCAACCCAAACCTTTCCTAAGATATTTGAAAATTTAGTCCTTAATACATTTGCTGGGCAGACCGGTGTTCCTCCAGGACAGAGATGTACTTTCCAAGACCAGAAAAACTGTAGATGGAGAGAATGTATTACACATTTATGTTAAATTTAAGAGTCTTCTATCTTTTGCTTACACAGCGGCTTGCAATTTAAAACAATTAAATAGGTAGCTTTTCTAGTTACTAAATGTTGCAGTTGTACTCCTTTGTGAAAACTACTAGGAGCCTGATGGCAAAAGTTGTTGATGTACCATTGCTAAAGTTTCAGTATCTCTCACTCTAGAGGGAAAACCTGTCTTTTAGACTGCAACAAATGACCATACAGCAACCGCTATTTAAGGCTACCAAGAATTAAACTGCTAAATTCCTGCCTCTTAAGATGTGATATTAAAACTATATTTGCACTTCAAACCATAACGTTTTGATTACAACTCTAACACTTCTCAAATAAAAATGACATTTGGTAGTCATGCTTATTTGTTGTTTGTTTTTTTCTTGAATAGGTGATAAGTTTACTTTCTTAGAATTACATTAAATGTGATATCTTATTCTGAATCTTGTTTTATAAAAATGCTCAGTGTCTAACAAAAACCAGGCACCTAACAAAGTTAATCTTCTACTAAAGGTACAGGAGAAGACAGAAAGATGACACTTCATGATTCCTCACTTACATTTTATTTATCTGCAGCCAGAATTAGCAGAAAGAAAGTACTGCTGTCTTGGAGCACAGACAGTGTCTTATCAATCCCGTTCTGAGGACACTGGGTCGCTCCTGAGGGTTAAAGTTAGCATTCATGGCAGCAAAAATCAGGATGCATTCCTGTCCCCACTGACATCAAAGGAAGCTTTTCTCTAACTTTGTGGAACCAGAATTTCTTCTGACTAGTCCTGCAGTCATGGCAGGACAGTATTTCCTACTGAGCTAGTAGGACGCAACTTCAACAGTAAAATGGATTTGTACCCATTGTATTTATCTCCCCCTTAATGCTTTTAATTTATCGAAAAGTCTTAAGCAAATGCTTTACCCTGCTACACTTGAAAAAAAAATTGTGAATGATGGTAACGCAAAAGTAATTTATTTTCAGATCTCTGTTGCAATGATAGCTTTGGTAAAATTCCACAAATACCATTCTATATGCATCCTGTCCATCTCTTCTTAACATACAAATGAAAAGATTATGTAAGAGCTTCTGTTTAATCTCCTCCACTGTCTGTTAAACATTCCAGAAAAAGAAGCCATTTTTCTTGAAACAAGGAGGTTATTGACCCAGATGACATAAACCTCACATCTACAAAGTCAACAGAAAAAAATTACTGCAAAGGCTTGAAAGTACTATTAGCCCATGTAAATTCAAAGACATGGCCCCTTTTTATCTGTATGTTTTTCATGTTCACTGTTATGTGAAAGTCCGATTAAAAGCTTTTCAAAATAACCTGAGTGTGTAATTAGGGGGCACACAACTCCCATCCTGAGGTTAATATCCTCACAAACATGCAAAGTACAAATCTAGCAGAGAACCCGTCTGTTTCATAATTCAGTTCCAGTGTCTCTCTCCTGCACTTAAAGGCTTACAGTGTTCTGCAGATTGATACACTCATAGCTGGTTTATCAACTTAAAGAATGAGTAGTTGTTGAGATATTCACGTTACACATAGTAATAAGTTAGTATTAATATTAATAAGTTGTCATGTTCATTTCTATCTGGATTTGAAGACTAATGCTTCACCCAAAAGTCCAGTGATTTTTTTCTTCCCTTAAATTGCTGCATTGAAACATGTGTTGAAAAAAATAATATATAGTCCTGTGCCATGATGGAAAAATGTACTTCCGTACAGTGTGCTTTAGTAATTCATAAAGCAAATTATAGTTCTAAAGAAATTAATAGACATTGGCTTGAAATGGCGGGTTTGAATTCTGAAAGCAGTTTGAGGGAAAAGACTGTTACTGAAAAGACTCATTGACTGAAAGTGAGACAGATCACCAAATATTGATAGGAATTGAATAACTTATGCATTTCTCTGTTATATTCAGAACAAAGCCAGTATTCTAGAAGGCAATTATTTATTACTTTTTTACTGAAAAATAAAGATGACAAGCTCCATCAGGACAAGTCTGCAGTCATGAAACGACAACATTAAATAGGCTTAAGTTCTGGTTAAAAGGAATAAATACATAGCTTTGATAGCTGTATTTATGTCCATAAAATGTAGGAACTTAAACATCTCCTTAAGATGTAGTCATGAATACTCATTTTACAAATCCAGACAAAGGGTAGTGTGAAAAATAAAATTCACACAATGACCTGTACTGAACCATGAAAGATGAGACTGTGGCTTCAGATCATTTACCTGTCATTTAGGTGCCTTTGCATTTTTTTTTCTGTATTTCCTTTCCCACCAGCCTGATTACCGCAATATTTGTGTATGTATAGAAGGTTTCTTCAGTCTAATTTACCCTCATTCTCTCTCTCAATTCATTCTCTGCTTAGGACATCAAAGGTTTTGAAAGACAGTGAACTTCTGTACACACTAAAACCAGCTTAGAACATAGACTACTAAGGAAGATGTAACAATAGGCAAAGATCAACCTGTAAAATAATCTCTTTGAATGCACTTACATAAGTTTAGATCTAAACTTAATTCTATAAAAATAGAAAGGTAAAAGGTAAAGAGAAATGTTTCCACAGAAGCAAGAAGATTGTCTTGATACGTGCATTTTCTACACTGTTATTTCTCCCCAGTATCATTCCCTGTTAGGTAGTTTAAGTTAGGTTTTAGTTATTTTGGTTGGTTGGTGAAGAATTCTGCCAGAGACACCAAAACCCTGCCATCATTCTTATTTTACTTTGTCTTTCCTGAACAGAGGCATCAGGTTTTACATTTTGCTGTTCTAACAGAATCTCTCCTACTCAAAGTGGGTTTTCCGGGAGTGCATCCAATACTTGAGAGTGAGCTAGTGGATCAGAGTGTGTTACTTGGGCTGTGTTGTAGGTGAGCTGCTGGAACTGACAGAATGGTTGCTACCCGAGCAGCCTCAGGCTGAGTGGAAGCATAACCTCAGTGGTAGAGAAATTGCTTTATTAAAAGCTCTGTCTCAAAAAAATAAAAACAACCAAGAGAGTGATCAAGAACATGTACAGGACCAACTTTGGGGGCTCTCCTGCAAGAGAGGGGTGTAAAGGCTATCTGTCTGCCTTCGCTACTAGAAAATAATTTTCCCATCAAGCAGCAATGAGATATTGATAGGGAAGTGTCAATGCAGTCACATGAATGAAGACTTGGTAGTGCCACTGAATGATAAGGAGAAAAACGACAAGGAAAAAGCGAAGATCTGCCTGAAGACATGAAAGCCATATCACAAATAATGAAATCAAGAGGAAAAGGCAGACAAAACCGACTCCTTTCTTGTCCTTTATCCTGTTGCTCTGGGTGAAGGAGCAATGTTTATCGAAATGAATAGTATAAATAATTCTATGAACACATGTTCCTCATAAGTGGCAAAGATCTCTAGAGGACAGTGCATTAAATTGTGGATATTATCCATCCACACCAAAAATCAGAAAAGCATGAAATTCATAATTGACTCAATTTACCTCATTTATTAGCAGCCTAGACCTCTGTTTGAATTAATATTGCCCAATGGAATTTCAAGTGGTGGTGACATGGCGTATCATGACACAAATTAACGCCTGTTCCCCCTACTGTACTGCAAACCACCCATATCTCCAATTAGGTTCGTTCCAATATAATATGCATGCTTTCATCACTTTTATTGACAATAAAATATGACCGTTTCTCCCTTCCTTCTCTGATGCCAGACTTTACCAAGTAGCTGATTTCCTTAATAGCATGCTGGCATTTGCAAATAGAGTACTGATTACCTTCTCTCTCGGACTCTCTCACATTTTATTGCTGCACGCTGTACTGTAGATCCCATCCAGTCAAAATTAAACGTATCATTTTGCACACAAGCTGCGTTAGCGGCCTGAACAGACACTTGACTATAACGTATCGCCTCCCATTTTACAACAGAAATGATACCATTTAACACTTCTTACTTAACTACCATATTTTTTCCAAACAATCGGGGTTTGCTATTTTTCTTCCTAACTAACTGAAAAGTTTTTTGTTTCTTTAGTTTAGACCCACAGGCTATCAGGAAAAAATAGGACACTTTCTGTTGCTATTGAAGGGTTTTGTGGTAGATACCTAGAAATGTTCAAACAGCAATATCACTGAATTCATTTTACATGCAATATTTTAAAATAAACTATTGAAAAGGATGAAATAAAATGAAACAAGGTGGGGTTTAAGGTAGGGTTTGGTTATTTTTGTTTGTTGTTTTGTTTGTTTTTTTTTAATTTGAAAAAAATATTATAATAGCAATCATGACCTTGGCATTGGGAATTTCCTGGGCATTTAATAACCATCCAGAGGGTAATGGCCCTTGGCTTTGCCTCAGGCCATCAGCTCTCCCAGCTGGTTATTAATCCCTAGAAACGTCCTGTATGTCAATTATTAATGTCTAAGTTCTATGTAGGCAAATTCTTGCCTAATTTCACATTTTTTTTAGGAAATACAAATATAGTTTCAAAATCTTATAAAATGCCACATTAAAAAAAATCAATGGTAATTTATATTTTTATATTGCTAAATAAAGTCATAATATTTTAAGTTTGATGTGAACTAACTCATGGTAGCTCTATTTATTCCAGTCAGTTTTTTATCAGGCCCAATAAATACTCCTACAACAATAGATTTTACTATATCATAATTGAAGTTGCATACAGATTTCCTACAAAAGCAGAAGAAATTATCAGTTCATGTGTTTCCTTTAGGATTCAGGGTTTTGTTGTTTTTTTTTTCCCAGCATTGTATTTTGATAATATTCTTATCCTCAGAATGAAAAAGAAACAGCAACAAGACTATCCTATCTATAGCTACTAATTCTTTAAGAGAATTCATTTTCATCTCAGCTCTGTGCATATTAGAAAAAGCCTAGAAGGAAAAAGAGGTGAATTTAATGTACCTGTTCTGAATCAGATTTAGGCTTTGCTACAAGGAGAAAAGAAATCTTTCAGGAAGACCACAGGTTATTGATTGAACTGCTTTATATTAATATGAAAACCTTCCGGTAACACAGGAAGAAAGTAGTAAAAAGAGAGAAAAGGTGTATTTTTATATGATATAATGATCTTTCCATCTTGCGTGGCTCCAAAATAAGATCTATGACTGCAATTGCTTATTTGCTTATTTTGTTATAAAATTGAAGATGATATTGTGGCAAAGTAAGGAGTCATACTTTACATTTTATTTTATAATGTAATACATGAGAAATTTTTAGTATCGCTTCCATGAGTTTCCATTTCCTATCTGCAGAATATTTACTGTGTATGTTTTATAATTAAGCAATGAGATGAAACAAGCAATACACTTCCGTAAGATTATAATATGCCTCTGGCAGTGTTATATGGGACAAGGTCATAGCTAGAATTACTTTAATCACCCAAGTATAATAATTGCTTGGAAATACACTCCCTGTAGTGTCTTATTGCTAATAGAATTATAGCTGAGTCATACAACGCAAGCTAGACTTAAGCCTGGATAAGTAATTCTAATATAAAGGCCCTTTTCTTTTTTTAGCTGCTTGTAACTTTCAAACATTTGTCTTTTAGCCTTACCAATGACTGGTAGAAGTTCTACATTATTGAAGTGTTGTTAACTACCTTATAGAACTTGTTTTTCTTTATAACTGTGCCCATTAATTTGAAAACAAAGATCAAAATTAAAATGCTGTTCTGTGCAGGTACATTTGTGAAGGTTTAATAAGGAAACAAAAAGCAAAATGGTAAATCTCACCCGCCAGATCCCAAAGCTAAGGAGTATCCATGGGCATCAAAGACATATCCAGAATTCCACTTCATCTACAGATTAAGTCACTCTGCTACTGAGAGCTAGGCAAAAGTGCATTTTCTTGCTGCAGGTTGGCCAACTTAGACCAAGTGTAACTTAGACTCAACTACTCGAAATGTCCAAGAATAAAGCATGGGGGAGCTAAAGGTACTGACACTGTGAAAAGTCACTCTTTTTCTATGTGGTAAATAGGTGCCATAATTAAACCAATATTGTCTGATTAATATAAATAAAATTATATGAGACATGTCACTTGTGATTGAAGCAGAGGAACCACCTTCTGTCTTTCCAGATGTGCTGTACATCTGCAAGAAAAACAATAATTTTGTTTGGTCCGAGTTGTAGCCTTCTTCTCTTTAAGCATTTCTTCTTAAACCTGTGTTTCACCAATGCTAACAAGTTCATGGACTATGAGCTGTTCAAAAAATGGCCAAGTAACAAATACTCAGCAAGAATTCCATTGCCAGCAGTGCTATGTGGCCCAGAGATACACTTTGGAGAAAATACGGAGCACCCTTGAAACCCTTGGGAAGAATAAACCGTATCTTCTAGGGATTAGGTGAACAATGACTAAAGTTGGCTTGGTGGGTTGGTTTTTGTTTGCTTTTTAAACCAAAAGCTCTTCACAACAAAAGTTCCTATTTATAACTTCAGTATAGATGAATTCCTTTTGAAGAAGCTCCTATGAGGTTAGAAAGAGGCCAGTATTGTATTTTATTGTTTAGCCAATCTTCCTGCTATAATCTTAATGCTTCAGTTATTCTTGTCAGTGGAACTATTATTTCTCCTATTTTAACTTCAAAGGTTTTTGGTTTGGGATTTTTTTGTGTTTTTTTTTTTGTATATGCTTGTAATGAAGGAAACATAGTCATACCCTTTGAAAGGTTACATTTCAAAATCTATTCTATTTTGTATTTTCTCAGGAAACAATTAGATTCAAGCCATTGGGCTGCCTGAATACAGACAACCTGCACTTCTGTAGCATTATACATTTGAGAACATCTCCTGAGGTATTTAGATCATTTAAGTTCTTCTGCCTATATTCAATATTCTATGAGCAAGGAACTACAGTTATCATCATTTGGCAGGTAGGGATATGGGAGAGTTTATGATTTGATCAACAGGAAGTAATCAAATTTAGGCCTCCTAATTCCCAACAGCTATTCTTTTTCACGCTCATTCAGCTTCATTTAACATTGCTTAGAGGTGTGCCAGGCATAGAAAGAAGATGTGAATAAGGAGGACAGAAATGCAATTTTATATTTACCAGTAATTAAAATTAATCTGGAAAGCTTTTAAAATCAGGTATTTTCATTGTACTTCATGGGAGATCATAAACATAGAGAAAAATGATAAAAATTATCAGGAATCTAGAAGACATGTCAAGATTGAAAGGGTGTGAGATTGTTTACTACTGAGCAAAGAGAAATAACAGCTGTCACAGTAATTGTGTACAAAATAATGACATGTAAAGTTTCTCACATGGTAGCATGAGAATAAAATCTTTCGAAAAAGAATTTTTTTTTCATAAAAATGTTATCTGACTGAAGAACTGACTGCTGCTGACATCAGGAATACAAGATTCAGAGACAGCTATACAGAAAATAGTATTTAGTTATTATAAATAATAGTAATAAAACCATGGAAATGAATTACACTTCTGGGTTTAAAACAACCTTTAAGTATAAGCGATCAGTGTCAGATGATCCTACACAAGCCATCTGTCAGGTTATTATAATCTTTCTTTAAAGTGTTTTATATAGGGTATTGGCAGAAGAGAAGGAACTTGGGTCTGAGCCAGCGTTACTCTTCCTATACTGTTGTACAGAACTATCTGAAGAAGTGAAGTCATCGCTTCCTACCACAGACCCTGAAAGAACACAACCACACATTCTGGGGAGAGATGCAATTCCTGGAAATATAGTGTGTCCTTAACATGGTAACAGGATATCAAAGCCCCATTTGCTAAAGTAAATAAAAGCATCTAAAAGAATGGATCTGTAAGGATCGTATTAGGAAAGGTCATTATTTGAACAATGCAAATTTCTTTTAAAGAGAATTCATAAATAGAAAAAAATATGATCATAGAATGGTAGAGGTTGGAAAGGACCTCTGGGGATCATTGAGTCCAACTCCCTTGCTAGAGCAGGATCACCTAGGGCAGGCCACGCAGGAACACATCCAGGCACATTTTGAAAGTCTCTAGAGAAGGAAATTCTACAAGCTCTCTCTGGGCAACCTGTTCCAGTGTTCTGTCAACCTCACAATAAAGTAGTATTTCCTCATGTTGAGGTGGAACTTCCTCTATTCCAGTTTGTGACAATTGCTCCTTGTCCTACCCCAGGGCATCACTGAAAAAAGGTCCCTTTTACTTGACACTCACCCTTCAGATATTTGTAGATATTAATAAGATCCCCTCTCAGTCTTCTCTTCTCCAGACTAAACACCCCCAGGTCTCGCAGTCTTTGCTCCTAAGTGAGATGCTCCAGTTCCTTAATCATCTCCATAGCCCTCTGTTGGACTCTCTCTAGTATTTCCCTGTCCCTCTTGAGTTGGAGAGCCCAGAACTGGACACAATACTCCAGATGTGGTCTTACTAGGGCAGAGTAGAGGGGGAGAAAGAACGCTTTCTGAGCTTACCTATGAGGATGTTACAGGAGACAGTATCAAAAGCCTTGCTGAAGTCAAGGTAGACCTCTACTGTTCTCCCTGCATCTACCCATTCAGTCACGCCACTGTAGAAGGCTATCAGATTAGTTAAACATGACTTCCCTTTGGTAAATCCATGCTGTCTACTCCTGATAACCTTCTTTTCTTGCATGTGTTTAGAAATGACCTCCAGCATAAACTGTTCCATCACCTTTCCAGGGATGGAGGTGAGGCTGACTAGCCTGTAATTTCCAAGGTCTTCCTTCTTGCCCTCTTTGAAGACTGGAGTGACATTGGCTTTCCTCCAGTCCTCAGGCACCTCTCTTATTCTCCATGATTTTTCAAAAATGGAGGAGAGTGGTGGAGCTACAACATCTGCCAATTCCCTCAGCACTCATGGGTGCATCTCCTCGGGGCCTGTGGATCTGTGTGCATTCATTTTACCTAAGTGATTTCCAATCCTCATTGACCAGTGGAGAATCTTCCCCCTTCTAGGCTTTCTCTCTTACTTCCAGGGTCAGGGATTCCTAAGGGCTGGTCTTAGTAAAGACTGAAGCAAAGAAGGCATTCAGTAACTCCGCCTTCTCCGTGTCCTCTGTCTCCAGGGCTCCCACCTCATTCAGCAGTGGGCCCACGTTTTCCCTATTCTTCCTTTTACCACTGGTGTATTTGAAGAAGCCCTTTTTGTTCTCTTTTACTTCCTTTGCCAGAGTTATTTCCAAGAGGGCCTTGGCCTTCCTTGTTGCATCCCTACATACCCTGACAATGTTCCTACATTTCTTCCAAGTGATCAGTCCCTTTTTCCACGTACCGTGAACTTCCTTCTTCTACATGAGTTTTTCGAGCAGCTCCTTGCTCATCCGTGCTGGTCTCCTATCTCCTCTACCTGATTTTTTACTTAAAGGAATGCACCTATCTTGAGCCTGGAAGAAGTGATGTTTGAATATTAACCAGCTCTCTTTGCCCCCCCTACCTTCTAGAATCTTAGCCCAAGGGATGCTTCCAAGTAGGTCTTTGAAGAGGACAAAATTAGTCCTCTTGAAGTCCAGGGTTGCAATCCTACTTATTGTCCTGCTTCTTCCTCCTATGATACTAAACTCTACCATGTCATGATCATTACCACCAAGTCTGCCTCCAACCTTCACATCCCTGACCAGACCTTCTTTGTTTGTTAATACAGGGTTCAGCAGCACACCTCTCCTCACTGGCTCTTCTACCACTTGCATCAGAAAGTTCTTGTCAATGCACTGCAAGAGCCTTCTAGACTGAGTATGCCTGGCTACGTGGCCTTTCCAACAGATATCAAGGTGACTGAAGTCATTCAGGAGCGCCATAGCATGTGATCTGGAGGTTACTTCCAGCTGTCTGTAGAAGGCCTCTTTCACACCTTCTTCCTGGCTTGGTGGTCTGTAGCAGACACTCACAACAATTTTGTCTATATTTGCGTGACCCTTAGTTTTTACCCATAAGCTTTCAACTCCTTCTTCATCCGCACCCCAGGTAGAGCTCAATGCCTTCCAGATGCTCTCACACATAAACAGCTCCACTGCCTCAGCCTGTTGGTCTATCTTTCTTAAAAGGTACATAGCCATCTATGACAACATTCCAGTCATGCAATCTATCCCACCATGTCTCAGTAATTGCAATGNCCTTTTACCACTGGTGTATTTGAAGAAGCCCTTTTTGTTCTCTTTTACTTCCTTTGCCAGAGTTATTTCCAAGAGGGCCTTGGCCTTCCTTGTTGCATCCCTACATACCCTGACAATGTTCCTACATTTCTTCCAAGTGACCAGTCCCTTTTTCCACATACCGTGAACTTCCTTCTTCTACATGAGTTTTTCGAGCAGCTCCTTGCTCATCCATGCTGGTCTCCTATCTCTTCTACCTGATTTTTTTAAGTAAAGGAATGCACCTATCTTGAGCCTGGAAGAAGTGATGTTTGAATATTAACCAGCTCTCTTTGCCCCCCCTACCTTCTAGAATCTTAGCCCAAGGGATGCTTCCAAGTAGGTCTTTGAAGAGGACAAAATTAGTCCTCTTGAAGTCCAGGGTTGCAATCCTACTTATTGTCCTGCTTCTTCCTCCTATGATACTAAACTCTACCATGTCATGATTATTACCACCAAGTCTGCCTCCAACCTTCACATCCCTGACCAGACCTTCTTTGTTTGTTAATACAGGGTTCAGCAGCACACCTCTCCTCACTGGCTCTTCTACCACTTGCATCAGAAAGTTCTTGTCAATGCACTGCAAGAGCCTTCTAGACTGAGTATGCCTGGCTACGTGGCCTTTCCAACAGATATCAAGGTGACTGAAGTCATTCAGGAGCGCCATAGCATGTGATCTGGAGGTTACTTCCAGCTGTCTGTAGAAGGCCTCTTTCACACCTTCTTCCTGGCTTGGTGGTCTGTAGCAGACACTCACAACAATTTTGTCTATATTTGCGTGACCCTTAGTTTTTACCCATAAGCTTTCAACTCCTTCTTCATCCGCACCCCAGGTAGAGCTCAATGCCTTCCAGATGCTCTCACACATAAACAGCTCCACTGCCTCAGCCTGTTGGTCTATCTTTCTTAAAAGGTACATAGCCATCTATGACAACATTCCAGTCATGCAATCTATCCCACCATGTCTCAGTAATTGCAATGGGATCGTGGCCCTGTGATCTGTCACACCTGAAAATAAAAATTCAGCCATTCTAGGTTGTTTTTTCTTATACCTTAGCACAGCACAGAAATACTCTCATTTATGGTAGCTAGAGATCTAGAAATACCAAATCAAACTTTTCACAGAAATTTCCCACTTATTAAATAAACTGATATTTTCTGAAGTCTGTGTAAGTACACCATTCTTGGACAGCAAGGACTATTGCTTTTCATAGGTTTAAAATTATTTAGACAAGCCAATAAAAGGAAGAAAGGGGCAACAGGGTGAAGCCTAAGCTTGAGATATTAGCAAACAATTAAGTTGTTAATATTTCTGACACAGGAAAAAAAAATGTTTAAATATTACTGTCACTGTACTTCAGCATGCATGTGTTTGAACATAGCCTTGCATAGGTATGGCCACATTCAGTTACGGTTGTGTCCATTTATAGGGTAACAAAGGGACAATCATAAGCCAAAATAACAGCTGGGAGAGGCATAACACAAAAAGGAATTCTGAGTAAGCTGTAGGATATACTGCTATTTTAAGATCATTCATCACAGGCTTCATCTTCTGTTTTTTCTAGGTAGCGTTTTCTTTTATGCCACATTATCAAGCCAAAAAAAACCCAACTTGGACTATAGACTCTAATTCTGTAAAGTCCTATTCCCTCAAATAGTAACTCCTCAGAACTACACCCCTCTTAAACACAGACAAGAAAACGTGGTGTGCTAATGGGCTTTGCAAGTGGTACTTTAAGATGACCGCTTCAGAAGAAAAAAAAAAACCCAAGTGTTCAGGTCTAACAGCCATGACTTTCTCCTTGTTGTGGTTATCTGGCTCATTCATTCCATTCTTTATGCTTTATTTGATTCCATTCATACGCCAACAGAAAGATGCCAAAGTATGCTGATGATACAAAAGTATTCATCGTGGTCAAAGTTGAGACTATATATGAAACACTGAAGAGAGGCCAAAAAGATCCAGTGGGTTTAAGCAGTGATAGCCAACATAAATAATATCAATAAATATGAACTAAAGCTAATAAACACCACCACATCTGTGTGTCCCCCCCCTCCTCAAACATACACAATGCTGGATTTACTTTAGCTGTTGCCAACAGCAGTCAGGATGGCAAACAGATTGTTGGGAGTTACTGGGAAAGGAGTCTAAGTATAAAGAAAGATACATTAAACAGCTTGTAGATCTTTGGTGTGCCCACACTGTAATTACTGTATGCAGTTCTGGCTATGCTGTCTGAAAAAATTATATGGTACAAGTGATAAAAACATAGAATGCTGACAAGTGTGAGCAGGGGGTACAGAGTAAGTTCTGCAAAGAAAAGAGACTAGATAGTCTCTAATTAATAGAGTGTCAACTGAAAGGACACTTGAAATTAAGAAAAAAGAAATCATAAATGGGGTGAAATAAATCAGTCAAGAACCATTATTCACAATTCAATAACTAAAAGGCCAAGATAAAAACCTGAGATAATAGCTTTAGAACCAAATAAAAGAAAACAAATTTTAGTTTGCACAGCAATGTGAAGCCGATGGCAGTACAATGTTCTAAATGCAAAAAATCACACACAGCTAAATTAATGAAGGACAGATATACTGATGGCAGTTAAACATGACTATTGAGATTATGATCTGGAGCAGGAAGTTCTGATACTGCTGACTGTTGGAAGGATATGCTGGCAAAAGGTTTAAGTATGATTTGCTTTTAAAGCGTTCCTGGAAGTACCTTGATCAGTTACTGTCAAAGACAGGACACGGGGCTAAATGAGTCTGCTGACTCAGAAAGGCAGTGCAATCTAATGCCCCACTCCTATTTCCATAATATTCAACATCTGAACAAACACAGTTTTGAAGTAATATCATCATAATACTTTAATTATTATTTACTTTACTGTCCTCATGAATTGTTATATAAAAAAAATAATAATTTCACCTATTCCTAGGTGTTCTGGATATAATTCAAGATAGCATCCAAAAATTGGGGTAGGCAAGTTGTCCATAAACTAAAATAATTCTGCCATCTGAAATCTATAGGGACTTTACAGCACATTATTTGAGGGATGAAGCATTCTTCTAAGTTTGGGTATCTTTTCTGGCTTCTAACTCAGTGCTATTCAGCTTTGCTTCTGTCTAGGGCTGTTCCCAGCTTGTCTTCCGAAAAGCTTTCACAGATTGTTTCCAGTGAAAATCCTTCCCCTGCCGCAGGACTTGCTATCCCACACTGTAGTTATATATAGCATGCCCGAGGTTGTCAGGGTAATGGAGGTTGAACTGACATGCCTAGAGTTGGCAGATATATTTTAGGCATCTCTACACTGTTCTGCCACTTAATTTAAACTGTGTTCAAAGCAGGCATAACCCCTGTAGCACAATCAAAGTGTGTTATATTCCATGGTAATTTAGTTCCCTGTCTAAGCAGAACATTACCAAGTCCGGCTACTGAGTTGTGTGTACAGCAAATGTTGACCAAACTTCAGAAAAGCGTGATGATGTCCTCAGGCAGATGCCTTTTCCTTTTTATAGTCAATGTTTAATTATAATTAACTTTGACTGGAGAGGAACAGGCGTGAGGAGATATACACATATCAGGGCTTATTCCCATGGGATTTTTGAAAAGGAAGCATACAAAAACTTCAGAGGCAGCATATTGAAAGCTAGCCTGAAAAATTAAGACCGTTAAAATATTTTGAGCTAGAGAACAGAAATTATCAATTATTTCTTAAGATGGGTTTGCAACATACTTCTTGGAAAAAAATTAGGGGAATTGAAGTGACACTAAAAACACAAAGCCATTTGATACTAGAGAAATGAAGCCTGTAGAACATGAAACACCAGAAAATTGTAAATTAGTGTTATTCTTTTATAAATGCTCCTTAGAAAGTGGACAGTTTGGAAGTTAGAGAGAAATGACAGTGGACTGAGAAAACATACAACCAAATAATTATGAACCCCACTGAAAATCATTCAATTGAAAACCAATTAACAACCTTGTCTATACATCTCTTCCCAAAGCCTGGTAGTAGTAATGTCTCTTTTTATATTGATTTCCATTGACTCTCATATACTTGCCTGCCATGTAAGCTATTTAAGTAAATGATTTTTTTTTTTTTTCCAGGATCTACTTTTGAACATATCAAAGTGTTAAAACATAGCAGCGTTGTCTATTAAACCCAAATACCTCATTAATAATATTGAGTACTACACATCTACATAAAACAGCAAAAAATGGTGTGTGTTTTCAAGTGATTCTACACACACTGTTTTTCCCGAGTGTAGACAAACAGCTCTCTACCATCCACTTGGGAAATGGCGTTATACATTAATTATGACTAAGAAGAAAATGCTCATCTACAAACACGTCTATGTCTTCAAATACAGCAAGGAGAAGAAATAACTCTACCTGTATAATTAAAGCATTTGTAAAAATGAAAAGCAAGAGTGAAGAAACTGACTTTTAAATGAGAAAATTATACAGATAAACCCCTACTTTCTTTCCAATAATTAAGTTTCTGAAGAAAATTTGCTGAACTTTCACCTCATAAAGCTTATCTGTAAGGTGTCCAGATATCAACTCCTTTTCTCTCCTGTCTTTAAGCAGGCAACATCTCTTTGTAACCCTTCCAATTACCCACTGGCCACAGTCAAAGCTGATTTTCAATCACATGGTGTCTCTTTAATTAAAACCTCAGCACGGTTGTCGCAAAGTGCTGGCAGAGCTAAGAACGGGAGGGCTGGTTTCAGGGGTGCTGGTTGCTTGCTGCAGCACCCGTAAGCACTGCTGCCTGCTCCTGAAACAAAGGGAAAGGGCGCCAGGCGAAGGGCACACCACCTCCCTGCAGTGCCTAACCGCTTCCAGACCTACCGCAGGAACCGGACAGCGCAAAACCAAACTGCAATGACTACTGACCCATGTAAACAGAATCAGATATCGAACACGGTCTTTTCAAGGGGAGCAGGGAAATTTTTTTTTTTTTTTTTGCGCTAAGAGAGAAGGCTTTTCCAAAGAGCTCTTTTATCTGTTTTTGTTTAGTGACCAAAAGCAGCTGCTGAAGGTAGCTTTGAAGAATATTGCACATATTTTAGAGATTATGATATAAAGGGAAAGAGTTCTAAAGCTGATGAAAAGAGATGACAGAATATTTATCCGTGTTGCCCCAAATCTTTGCTGTTTAGATGTTTAACTCAAACTCTTGGCATATGCTTAGAAGAAAGATCTGTGGGTTTGTTGCCAGAGCTTTTATGTACAGAATCAAGGCCTCTTGCATTTTCAAAAGAGGACAAAAAAGCTAGACTGTTCCTGTTGCAAAATACATACAATGCACCAAGCTGACAAGTGCTGGGTTTGCAGTGACAACATTTAGAGAAAACAGCAAAACAGTCTTACTCACATCCATTGAGAAAGAAAATCCCAAGATGCTTTACAAGAGAATAAAAAAAGCCTTCTGAATATCGGTTTGCTATACTCCAATAAAGATACCAGTTCCGCCTGGCAAGAGAAAGGTAGAATGGGAAGCAACTTGGAACATTGATGCTGCTGACTGGCTTCTGAGATATGTGCAGTCATATCACACCTACTATCAAACAAAACTTTTTGTAAGAAAGGAAAGCAAGAAAGAGAAAGTAAAAATCTTTTAGCAACAAGTATCTTGGCTTTTTGGTAATTATTGTGACTATGCTTGCACCTCACTGGTTCTTCTCCATATCCTTTTAGAACTTACAGGGCAAATTTCACTGATACTTCAGATTTCCCCTAATGACCTCAACCAATTAATCATTTTCTAGCACTGACAAATTTGTCATCTTTCACAAGGAATGTCTGCTGAGAAAGGTGTTACTCTACCAAATAGTAAACAACTGAAAGATGTGAGGGTTAGATATCGTTTAGCCTAAGCTCCTATTTATCTGAGTGAATATTCAGTCTGTACCTAACAAAGCAGGCACTGTTCATTAAATGACTGTAGAAACTTTGCTCATATACATTGGCTCATTCATGTCCAGTATTTTTCAGACTGTGATTGATTTCAGAAGTGAAAATGCAGATGTTTGTCTAGCCAAATATTTGTGTGCACTTAATATTATATCGCATCACATTACATAGAAACCCTCACCCTAAATAAACTGAGGTATGACCAATGTCTGGATAAACTTGAAGGAAGGGGTATAAGGTTAGTTTACACAAGTGCTGAGTAATCTAGTTTATGTGGAACAAGATACTCTATTCTGTCACAAAAGATCTGACTGGAACTGCTAAGATATTTTTGAGCACCCATCTCGCATTCTGTTTTTCCTCAATTCTGTTGTACTTTCTTTGCTGCTTGTAAGCAGTGGAGGAGGATGATATAAAGCCCTGAAGAAATTAACTAAGCAGACACCCCCTGAAACATCACACGAAGGAAAAAAAAAAAAGAGTTTACAAAATGAGAGGAATCCTAGTGGACTCGATCTGAATGAAACCACAAAAGCTTGCCGATTAATATGCTTAAGAGTATTTATAAAATATTGTAAGTAAGCTGAATATCTTCAATGTATAAATTATAAATACATTAGTTCAAGAAGCTACCACAAGAGGATTTCTGAAGTTAGAAAGCTGTGCTTTTCTGAATTGCAAAGTTTTTGTATTTATTCACAAAGCTTTAATCTTTTTTGCTGATAAGTAAGTGTCCAAAAATATTCAGAATCACTTACAGAAATCATCTGCCTTTCAAATGTGAAATATATGATAAATCCTTCTTTGGAAGAAAAAATAAAAAGCGCTAAACTGTTCAGTTTTCATTTTTATACATAGAAAATTTAAGAACCATATTTATTGCATTAGCTACGCATCTGCTGCACATGGACCAAATATCGACTTGCTTCCTAGAAGAAAAAGCGACCGCCAGTTTGCATTTAGTTCTCCGAGTTTGATCAAGTGGATTTAAGTGAGCTAAAATGACAACTGGACATTCAGCTATCCCACACAGCCTAACCGAGGTCATATTTTCAAAAAGGATAGGAAAGAGCTGGTTGTGGCTGCACTTTTCCTGATCATATCCACATCCAGTAAATATTATCATCTAGCTTTCAGTTCTTTGTAGAGCATCAGTAGCTCCATATCTTTTAATGGGAATTTCCTCCAATTCTTAAGATCGATGTCAGATCAGGAAACTCAGGCAGGGCAATGAGTACTATGATTTCTTCCAGC
>VWZK01001567.1:1012-165278 GCA_013396935.1 Baryphthengus martii
AAAAAAAAAAGGGAAAAAAAAAAAAAAAAAAAAAAAAAAAAAAAAAAGAGCGAGCGAGAGAATTAAAGGGTAAAATCGGCCGCGGCAATAGAAGCAGCAATCACCTGGTCTCCGGGCTTTCCTAGAAACTCCTTGCATCACCACTTCTAAGAACCCCAGTTCTAAGAATCAACAGAGCCCAATTCTCGGAATTTGAGCTGCAGACTCTACCATTGCCCTGAGCATGGGGAGGGCCGCGGACCTCCCCCNAGGACGAGAGCTGAAAAAAATACGCCTTTTATTATTCTTTTTAAATAATAATCCTTTTTGTATTTAATTTGGGGCGGGGGGGGGCACTTTCGCGTTTAAAAAGCAACCCTCCCCCCTAAAAAAAACAACCACCCAGCGAGCAACGCCAGGATCCTGTTGCATTGCACTGGATTTTTTAATTTTGATTTTTTAAATTCTTTTTCCCGCAATCAGCTTTTTTAAAATAATTTTTGCAAACAGCCACGCTCAGCTCACAGCCTCCGACAGGATTTACTCTCGGGGAAAGAAGCTTTTTGGTTAAAGAAACCCCCGTGCACTCCCCTTCCCTTGTTCCTTTTTCTTTTTAATTTTCATTTTTAATTTTTTTTTTAAAAAAATGCTTCTTTGCCAGGATTCTCCAGAGGAAAAAAAAAAAAGATCGTTCATTTTGTTTTTTTCTTTTTCTTTTTATTTTTTTTTTCCTCGGTGCGTTTTCTCTTTTCCTTTCCAGGACTCTGGAGTGGTGGGTTCATTCTTTGTAGCTGTTGTTATTGTTGCAAAATAACCTGTAAGTCTGTAAATACTCTCTACTTGTCTGGAATTGTCGGACTGTGCCGGGGATGCGAAACCACGGTGGCTTTTCTGGAAAGGGTTTTATTTCGGCACTTTCTGCCTCTTGCTGGGCAAAGGCCTTTGCTGGGAAGTGTGGGGTGGCGGGGTGAGGGGAATAAATGCAAAGCCTTTGCAAGCTGTATCTTGGATGAGTTTTGCGGGGGGGGGTGCAGAGGGAGGGGGCCTGTCACCCCAGCCTCGTCCTGGGTCCTGTATGGAAATGTATCGCCCTGTATGTAAATCTGTCGAGATTCTGCATCTCTGTCCCCCAGCCTTGTGTATTTATTCCGAGCGGGCCTGCTGCGAGGGTTTGTCCTGGGAGGGGGGGAGATGTTGGATCAGCAGATCGCAAGTCTCATTTTTTGTTCCCCCGTCGGTTTTTTGACCTGCAGGACGTGGTGGTGGGGAGCAGGGGTCTGGCGTGCTCCGGGCTGCCATGGCATTCCCGGGCCCTTGCGATTAATAGAAATTTGTTTATGAGAATAACCACCGCAGGTCACAGTGCCCTCGATCCACTAACGCAATTGCTCAAAGCTACCGATTCAGCCACCACCGAGCCCTATGGAGCAGCCACCTTGGATGCAAAGTCCCTGGGTGCTGCTTTTATTTTGATTTTTCAGCTGGGCTCTTGAAACAAAATGCTTTAAAGCAAGGAGAGAGGGGACGAAAATTAGGAAGAAAGACCTTCTGCTAATCCGACTCATTTTATCATTAAAAATAGCCCGGTGACAAGACAGGGATGGTACTCCCGAGACACTTGAGATGGTACCGATATGCTGGAGATGGCTTTCCTGTAGTTAAAACGCAGTATGTTATTCCCAGTGAGCGCAGGCAGCTCGAGCTGTGCCACTCCGGTCCCGGCCCCGGCCCCGGGCAGCGACGGGGCTCCCGGGTGTCTGCAAGAGGCTGAAGGAGGAGCAAACCCAATAATATAAACTCGACTCTGGGATTTTGATATTGGTATTTCTTTTTACATCAATGAAATTGTAAGGAAGAGGATTGTTGAGAGGGGGCAGATCTTTTCTGTTTGTCATTTCTCCGCAGTGTGTGACGCTTTCACTTTAGCTGGAGCCCGGCGGAGCCCAGCGCCTGCGGGACGGGACTCTCGGGAGCAGTGAGAGGGCTGGTGCTTGGGGTTCTTTCTTTCGGTGGAGACCGGAGGTCGAGCACGGCTTCTGTTCAAGTAGCACTTTTACAGGGGAGATTTCTCGCTCTGCCTGCCCACTGCCAAGCTGGGCTTGCACCAGAGCTTCCATTCTAACCCCTCTCGTTATGAGGACGTAGAGAGCAGCCACCATCATCCACTGTGGACTGGGAACTGGGCGGCCTGGGTGCCTTCATGGGGTTTTTGGCCTTTCTCCTCTGGTTTCATACCTTCTCTTTCCTGCCCTCTGTCACCCAGGGCCCAGCTGCAGCTCTCTAGGGGCTCCTGCCACCCTCCCCCATTTTCCACTTCTTCCTTCTGCCCCCCCAAAAAAGCAGCGATCCCTGCCTTGCTTCACTGGGGACTTCGGGATGCCAGGAATGGGGTCATTACTCCAGCACCCTTCTATCCCATCTGCCAGAGGCGTCTGTGCCGAGAGAGGCCTTGTCACCCTCTTCCCTTGCCTGTCCCATCTGGGTTTCAGCTCTGGGGAGCAGCTTGGCAGCTGGTGGAGGTATCGATGCCTGCCAGGCAGGCAGGGCAGTGATGCCCCAGCAGGGCGGTCTCCTTTGCTAGCTGACAGCAAGCAGCTTCGCTCTGAGGCGGAAGGTGCCCCCATGGCAGGGAGGGTTGTGAGGAGGGCACTGGAAAGTCACCTGCAGCCCCCATGTTGGCTGCAGGATGCTCCCCAGTGGCCTCAGCCTCAGGGTGGCTCCCGCATATCCACGAGGTGCCTGTGCCACATGTGGAGGGGCAGCTGCTCAGCCCCACTGTGGGGGTCTGCAGTAGCCCTGCTGGGGGGGGACAGTCCCACACACTCTCCTCCTTGAAACACCTCCCAACCCTGCACAGTGCCCCTCACCCAGGCAGGGTTTTGAACCCCGATGTGCCACCCTGCAATGGGATGGCAATGCCAGGACGGGTTGATGCTGCTGGAAAACAATTCCCTTGGAGTTGGCAGGGGCATTTCTGGGCACACAGAAGCAGCTCTGAGAAGCGAGAGTGAAGACTGGAGCGGCACTGGACATCGCTGCAGGTGCCTTGCACCCCGTCATGGGGTGTTCTGCTCCCGCTTCTCCATTTCTATCACCCCTGGCAAAGCTCCTCTGATGAAAAGCAGCCCCTCTGCCTGCATGTTGATGTGCGGGGCACAAAGCGGTGTGAAATTATTGAGCCCTTCCCGAGATCTGCAGTTTGATGTTGAAGGCCCTTGGAGCTGGATGTGCTGCTCAGTGGCAATGGGAGCCCACCGGGATTTGACTTGTTCCCCAGGGGACATGAAGTGTTTTTTTTAAGCGGTGTGGCAGCCAGTGCGTATTTTTCCCAGGTGAACTGCACCTCTGGAAATAAATGATTCGTCTTTTACAAAACACTGCTAAAATAAACAGTGCCCCACTATAATTTTTGCTTTTGAAATTAACTCCTTCAGGCCATGAGACTTACCCATGCCTGTACAAATGCGCTGCCAGGGCTTTTAAAGAAAAAAGCAAAAGTGTCTGGGAGAGAAAAGTTTAGCCTGACAGAAGAGAGCCCGTAAATATCTCCCCTTCTCTGTGCCAGTCAAGGATGTGTTGCGGGAGCAGCCTGCCTGTTTCAGAGCCGGGTGCCACTGCACCAATGTTACTTAAAAGGAGTTTTGTGCATATTAATGTGCGTGCACCGAGGCCAGGCTGCATGCTGCGTGGGGACAGCCTATTCCCTGGCTGAATTGAACTATCTTGTTTTCTAATCTAACCTACTTTTTTTCTTTTTTTTTTTTTTTTTTCTTTGTCAGAGGTTGGTGCTTTGCAGGAACCTGTTCTCAGTGCAATCTCAGAGCTTTTTGTGGGTGTCTGATTTCTGTAACACGTTTTGGTTTCCAGTATGAATGTAATGTACAAAGAATATCATGACACTGCTCTAGGTGTACATGATCTTATCTACCTGACATTTAGGGGTTTTTTAACCGTCCAATTCACCTGATTTGCATAAAGCTCACATGATTTTTCTTTTTTTCCTCCTTTTTTTCATGCATCATCAAAACAAACTACTCAGGTTTACCAGACTGTTTTCTGCCTGTCAGCATGAATGCAGGGCCCGTCTCTCTCCCCCTCCTTCCTCCCTGATGGAGATTGGGGATGTTAAAGGTAGCACTTGCAGGGGACCTGTGATCCCGGACAACCACTGAAATCCATAATAACCAAATGTGTTCCATAAAAACAAAGCAGCTGAGCACACATCCTATCCGGTTCTTGTTAATTTAAATAGACGGGACTTCTTTTTATTGATGAGGAAACTCCCCGGAACAGCTCCCTGGATCCCAGAAGGCTCCCCCTGCCGTGGCTGTCCTCATTACAAAACAAGGCCGCAATTAAAATAAACTCCAAGAGCTAAACAAACTGCTGCCTCTCACTGGTCATGTGTTAGCTTTAGCCTTTAACGCAGAACAAAATGTCTTTCTGGGTATCGGAAGAGCCATGGGCTCCGGCTGGGAGGAGAAGAGGGAGCAGCAGTCGGGCATATGGAAATGGCAGGGAGCGGAGTACTGTGATGCTCATCGGGGCTTCTTTTTCTTGCTTTCTTTTATTTTCCTTTTTGTTTTTTCTTCTATTTATTTTGGGATTTTTAAAATTTTTTTAATTTTTTTTTTTTGCTTTGATTTGAGTGTTCGTGATCTGGCTCGGTCCTTACTGTGAGGGAAAGGACTGGAAGTGGAAAAACTTGAATGTCGTGGTAGAGCCTGGCTGTTTCAGCATGCCCTGGGCACACCTGGCCGTACCTCGCCCCTGCCCAGCACAGCTCCCAGTCAACTCACCGACTGCTTGCTGATCTGCAAGCCCCTAACTCAATTTGTGTTGCTTCCATCACGCCTCATGCAGAGGTTTTAGATGGCCGATAAGCACCACTTGGCATCTGCTGGCATCTGGAGATAGACTGGTATGGTGGCGGGGGGCATGGGGCACCCTGGAGGACAGAACCAGAGGGATGGAGAGATAGATGAAAGGAGAGACAGCCAAAGGCTGCAGAGGGGTGTGCATCTGGCTGGCCCACAGTGCCTCTGTGCAACATGTCTCCCCACACCGCATGAGAGAATGTTGTCACCTCTGTGCCATGTGCAGATACCCTGTTTGGGGTAAGAAATTGCGGTCGCACCAGTACCCCATAAGAAGGACTGCTCTAGTGACGAAGAGCTTCTCATCCACACTGCACTGAGATGAAACCCTACGATAATATTCCTGCAAAATTGCCGAAATAACTGGCATATCTGCTTGGCTCTCACTGCCAAGAGACAGTGCAGGCTTGCCTGTCAGAAATGACTTTCCTCCCACATAGGCAAAGGAGTGAGATATCTGCCTGTCTGCCTGCCTAATTCCCAAACACTGCTTGTGAGTAAACATCAGTTACCAGGAGGTGCGTAAAGATCAACCCTGTCCCACTGAGTGCCACCAGCTCTGTACCATCTCTGCCTCATCTTTGATTTAAAAGAGAAATTTCATCCAGAGGTTTTCCAGTCACAGATAACTCCCTCCTACCCATCCCCAGTCCCAATCAATTTTTAACCGATTATGGACCAAAACCTGCTGGTGCCTTGGTAGGGCTGTGCCAGGCCAGGAAGCTCCTGACCTGGCACATTATGGGATATCGTTTGCCCGGCCAACCTTTATAGCCCGCTCTCTTATTTGTCCCCAGATCTTGTCATCCTGGCACCCACGAGGTACAAAGCGTGTAACCTGTGGAAGCCGAAAATCCCTGGCCTGTGGCTGAGCGGCACCACTGACCTCTTTCCTTTTCAGCAGATCCGTCAACTTTTAGCTGTCAAGATTAAAAAAAACCTCACTAACTCCTACAGATACTTTCCTGATAAAAAGTTATGCTGAGGTATTTCAAACCTAATGCAGAAGTGGTTACTTTGTTGGGAGAAAAAAAAAAAAGAATAAATTCAGTGCTTTCTTTGGATGGTTAATAGTGCCATTTATTACTCTTACACTCGTGCCTCGGAGAATCTTGCAGATTCCTGATATAAAAAAGCAGAAGAGAGTCTAAGAAGAAGAATGATGCCTCAAAGTTTTATGGGCACAAGCACATTGAAATTAAAAGAGGGATTTGGATTGATCCTGATAATTTTGAAACAGACCTCTAAAGTTCAGACTAAATCAACCTTTTTTTTTTTTTAGAAACTCCTCGGTCATCTCAGCCAGTAGAGTGCTACGTGAATTTCAATTTCTTTCTTCAAATAAAACATCAATGTAATTTTTATATTCTCTGAAATGATCTGTACAATTTTGTTCATTGAAACTCTTTGATTTAGACTTAAAGGATTTAGTAACTTGGAGAGAAGGTATCTGGAAGTAAAGTGAAAATGGTAATTATTTGTTTTACTGCCTCCTGAAATTCTTTTATTTCTTTGTACTATCTGTAAAAGCATGTCTGGCAATAACAAGCTGTCTCTGAAAAGAATTCAATTAAATGTATTGCCAACAGAATATTTTATTATTTTTTGTACCAGTAGTTAGAGTGTTAAATAATATATTAGTAGATTTATAGACTACATTTAGGTACAACTATGAATAGCTACAGTAAAAACCCAGAATATTCATGTGAAAAGGGAGGAGGGGAAGTTTGGTTTCTGGTTTTTAAGATTTCTTCTCCTTGTGCTTCTTATTTGAGTTTCAGTTTTAGAACTTGAAAAGAATTAGATTTTCTCATCTTTTTCTGTTATTCTCAAATGATAAGAATAAGTCAGCTATTTTTTGAGACAAAAATTCCTGTGGGATTTCTCCTTGTTTTAAATAATTAAATATTAAAGGACTAAGAAAGAAGCAGGCAGATTCTACGATATGGACATGAATCGAATGGGATATTTATTTGCATAGGTACATGGCAAATAGGGAAGAATCGATCCCAAAGCCGTATGAAATTACCAGTTACTCCGTTACAACGTTACGAATAGATTATTACCCATAAAAACGTAACTCTTAATGTCCTAAACATAATTTAACTCTAGGATTATTTTTATTTAATCTGGTAAATGACAAATATATTTTTAATTCCTATAAAGCAAAAATAAAACTTCTCACAGGAGCTGTAAACTAAACCCAGCTGTTCCCACCCTCCTGCACCCCCACCCCCTTATTTTCTTTATGGCCATTCTTTTTCTTTTTTTTCCCCTTCTTTTCTTTTTTTTTTTTTTTTTTTTTTTCCTTTCCGAAGTTTCAGCGGCTCTTCTGGATTTTGCAATTTATTTCCACTTCTTTCTTCCTCAAGAAAAACAGTTTTCATCAGGAAACACGATACTTTTTTTCCTTCTGAGCCTCCCTGCAAATTGCATCGCTCTCTCCAGTCGAGTTTCTAGGATCAACAAGTTAACCTTCAGAGAGATTACAAAGGTACAAGTGGGCTGCTTAAGAGGTGAATCATTAAACATAAGGTGAAGTGTACGACTGCAGAAGGTTTCAATTAAAGTGACAGTTCAGGCAGCCTTTGTGTGCCCGGGAAAGGTATGCCTTTATTGTCAGTGCCGCCTTGGGAGCTGCATCCATCCCGGGCAGGGAGGGTTGGTTCTCCCCGGCCGCGCTCTGCATCGCCAGGGCTGCTGCTGAGGTCCTCCCTCCTGCAAATGACTCCACCGGTTTCAGCGTGATGAATTCGACTGTGACAACATTAAATATGGGAAAGGAGCCAGATCTACTTTCTGTCCCACCCAGACTGGAATGAAGGAGCCTGCCTCAGACCTGCCTTCCCAGAGGCTTCACCCAATAGTCCTCTTTACCCCGGCCCGAGGGAGAGCAGGATCAGGCTCATAACTTTGCCCATTACTTCCCTGAATAGTGCTTGATTCTACTTACTATTTTTTTTAAGTAGTTTGATTTTAATACAACAGCATATTTAATAAGAAGCGTGGGGTGGAGGGAGGAATATGAGATCCTTGCAGAGTCGTGGAAATCCCGCACTCGTGCTGCCTCGTCCCTGCAGCCCCGCAGCTGCTCGGCACGGGGCTGGCACATTGGTCCCTCTGGTCCCCTTGACAAATTTCCCATGGGTGTCCCGGGACCATCTGCCCCGAGGCAGAGCCTGTGTATCTATGCATAGAGGGCACTGCATGGACAACCATTCCACAGACAGCTGCTGCGGCTCTGTCTGCCCTGCGTGAAGGTCCTGCATGCTGGGAAGGGGTACGTGCAACCTTGGGCTTGTTTTTCCTGCCTTTGGGAAATACAGACAGCACCATGGTGAGGCAGGAGGTAGAAGGGGCTCAAATCAGCTGTTCCCCTGAACTGGAGCAATATTGTGACTTTTTTTGGCACTTCCCTGATTTTAATTTGGAGTATATCTGGGTTTTATATTTCACTCCAGCATGTTCCCGTACGGCAGTCCCGGGTGTGGATGAGCACAAGGATGCTCCAGCGATTGGGTTAATTCCCTCCTGCTAATTCCTTACATAATCATGTGGGCTCAGATCCTCAAAAGTATTTGTGTGCCTGCCTCCCTTGGAAATCAGGGAGTTTAATTGTCTGCTAGAATTATTGTGTTTTGTTTTGAAATCAGAGCAGGAAATAACAAACTTGGGTTTTATGAGATTTGTTTGCCTCTCTGTGGTCACAGAGCAGTTTATTTACCTTTGCAAATAAATTCATAGTCTAATAGTGTAGTGCCCAGATTATATATGGGTTTTTAGACTGTGACCAGAGGGAACTGAGTGCCAACATAGGTTAGGGAAATTGGGTCTTGGCCTGTTGGTGCTTCTGGTCTCAGTTGGTAAAATTTGTATAGGACAATGGCACGGTCTCACAAAGATACTGGAGGGGAGAAGCCATTAAAGACTGTGAGATGCTGAGATAGGGGGATGATAGAAATCCCGACAGTGAGAGATGCCATCTATTAGAGATAACTGTTGCACAGCTGACTGCATTTCCCTCTCTGGAAATGGCTCCTTTCTTACTTTCATTTTTGGCTATGTGACCCAAAAGAATTCTTCTCACTCCTTGGTGTCTGTCCCCTTCAGATATTTCACGCAAAACGGAAGGAGGAGGACTCAAAATACCATGACATTGAAGTTTATTGCCGATTCTGCTCACGTTGGTTGAAATCAGTCACTAAAACCTCAGCCTGCAGGACCCCGTGCTCTGTATTTTTCTTCTCTAGGTAATCACGATGGCAGCAGGGGGAGGTAAGTAGAAGGGAAAAGGACTGATTTTATTAGGTGTTAGAAGAGCTTATTAGAAAACAGGGCGGGGGGAAAGCAATGAAATTATAAAGACGGGAATTGAAACAAGCGATGAAATCCAGTCCCTGCTGGCTGCAAGGGGACACTTCTCTCCTCACACACCCTTTCTCATCTTGGAAGATGCCCAGGCATTGATAAACATTTTACAAAAGCCTGACTCCACAGCAGCAAACGGTGGCGAATATCAGGAGAAAAAATACTCGGGTGCCAGGATCGGCCTGGCAGCTTCAGAGACAGCATTTAACCTGCTGCCTTGCAGCCTGTGGGCCCTGTTTGGGTTTGTTGTCAGCACGCAATTTGGATCTGCAGTATACCTGGTTTATATTTAGGTCAATTAAATTAATTGCTGGAACAGACAAGCCTTTTTAGACCCAAGGCACTTTTTACCCCCCCTTCTCAATACTGTAGGGCTGTAGGGCTGAGGTAGTGATTCTATGGCTTGGGTTTGGCAGTTAGAGCATGTGTATATTTTATGTAAGAAAGAGCAGCAGAGATGGATGCTGCTAGACAAACATTTGGTTAATTTTTGTAATTATTAGTAATAACAATGCTCTGCTCTCTTGAGCACCTTTCATCTCTGAGCGTTTTTGAAACGTGAATAAAGCCAAGCCACGCAGCTCCGCTCCAGGGTCTGTAATTAGCTTTAGCTCCACATCGTAGATGTGGAAAGTGAGGCAGATGGAGGCGGGAAGACTGGAGGTGCAACAGAGCTGGGGAGCGGTGCCCTGAGCAGCAGCCAGCAAGGCCTGACTGAAACAAGTTCCGGTCAGTACCAGACTTTTGATGGACCTGTCCTGCAAGGCAAGCTCATCTCGCCATGCTGTGCTGATACTCGAGTCAGATCCTGAGCCAGGAGCCTGAACTTTCCCTCCTGGGAGGATCAAATGCATGCTGACCAGGAGGGTATCTCTTGGCCACCAGCACATGTCATCTCCCCTCAGTATCAGAAGTGATGGGACAAGACAGTTTCATATGGTTCCCCTTTAACAGCTCTCCTAGTGCCAGAACTCCACACGCCAGAATCCCACAAGATGAAGATCATTCCACAGTGACCAAGAATAGGAGGGACCTGGTGGACTTTCGAGCCTGGTTCCCACAATTCTGAGCCACCACATCCTCTTTGGCAGCCACAAAGTCTCCAGGTTGGCTTTTTACCTCTGTCTGCCTATTGCAGGACCTCTTTCCCCGAGTGGTTAGTGTGCTTCTTTTAACTTCTGTCCTATATTTGTTCATAGTCTGTTGATCCTCCTCCATGCTTAGGTCAACTCTGTACCAGCTTTGTCCTCCTGCTCCTGTATGCTCTAGATCTCTTCAACATCTGTGTCCAAGACATGTTTGTCTTGCTTTGAAATAGGTAAAAGCCACAAGAATTTGGAATTATGCATTAGGAAATTCAGCATATCATTCCAAAGTGATTTAAGAGATCTCTGCCCATTTCTGACTGATCCCTGCCCTTGGTTTATGCCCTGGAGCAGAGGTAGAAGAACGCACCATGCGTCCTATGACTTGGCCACCTGGCAGCCTGCCCCATGCCCTTATCACCACCTCCTTCCACAGTTAGTATGAGAGGCATTAGTTCATTATCCTTCTTGGACGCAGCTGTGGTGGCTGAGAAGGTTGTCATTCCACACTGTGACTCATGGATTTACGTGGAAGACATAGATGTTTCAGGATAGAACACTGAGATTTCAAGACACGGATAAGGTGATTTGCATGGGCTTTCCCAGTCTGCACCTTCCTTTAGTAGGGTCATGCCATGTTAGCCAGCATCTAGGTCTAAAACTATGATAAGTTCTAGATTTAATATTGAAAAAAAAGAAAAAGTAGTAATCTATTAATTCTATTCTATTCTATTCTATTCTATTCTATTCTATTCTATTCTATTCTATTCTATTCTATTCTACCCTATTTCGTTCCACTCTGATCACAAATGTGTGTTCCCAGCAAGTTTCCTGGTTTAGTCCCTAGGTGCTAGCACAGAGATCCAGGCTGTAATGCTGAAATTAGTTGAGCCCAGCAGATCATCAGAGCTTCAACTTGACGCAAGGATTCAATCACCTAAGTATATTTCAGACCCCAATTGACCCGGTACTTCACTCTTTTATTACCCGTGCACAACCTCTCCTGCTGTGCCAAGATTTCTGTGTTCTTCATTTCTCTTCTGTCTCTGATGCCACAAAGTCAAGTGAATGTCTTCAAGGAAATCTCAGTAATAAAACCTATTTCCTCCTCCTTACTGCAAAGAGAAAGCAGAGTAATAGTTTCTTTATCCATCAGGGACCTGTTAATGCCTCGCTCCTCATCATCACCAAATGCAACTAATAAAGGAGTAAAGGAGATTTGGCAGTTTAATGCAGCAGCTAATTTTGTGCCTGTTGCCCTGCCAGAAAGTATTTTCACTTTTGGGTGATGCCAGAATAGCAGAGCTGATTAATTAGCCTTCTCTTGAGCAGGAAGAGCTCAGCTAAGACGCCTGCAGCCCCCAGACAGCCCAGGCATCGTCCAACCTTTTTAGTAGCCGGCGTTCCCAGTATCTCAAGGGTTCATTGGTCTGTCTGTCTGGGTAAGGCAGAAAGATGACAGTGCAGAGCTTTCCCTCGGGAGGGAGCAGGTCTATAACACGGATTAGGTCTAGCGCTGACATTGAGAGAACTGGCTAGAGAAAGCTCCTAGCATGTAGACGCTGGCCAGGCACCACTGACGTGGTGGCTCGCAGTGGGTCACCATAGAGCTCAGTTCTGCATTTGAGGGAGGCAGTGCACAGACTTTCAAGTCCCTCTGCAGATCCATCTTTGGAGGGATCAACAATGCAGCCGTTACACGCAGGCAGGGGTTCTACAGAAGACAGCTTTCAAGAATAGTAAATATGTTTGTGCAGTGGACAGAAATGCAAAAAAAAGGAAACTCTAGCCTCAATGGGAAAGTGTCTCAGCAGACATATTTAAACTTATTCATTGACTGCAAACAGCCAAATACACAGGAGGCATCAGCCACATGTAAGGACAGCCCTCAAAGAGTAGCATATGCTTGCAGGACCATAACAAGCAAGAGCCTCTGTGCTGGCTCAGTAATGTTCTCTGTGTATTATTAACTCCTCCTGAGCTCTCACTGCCCTGCCTTTGTCTTCCACAAGGTGTTTCAGGGCAGTTTAAACATGTGGACAGATTAATTAAACTCAGGGATGGGAAAAGACAGTTTCTGCAGGGCCTATTCATCTTCCTTTCCATGTAATTTCTCAAAGGTTTTATGGTAATGCCTATAAGAGTTTGCAAGACCAGGAACTTAGTATGTTTGTAGACAGAGAATCTCCCCAAGCATGTGATGATATAGGATCCAGCAAAACAAGTCGTTTGGTCTTGATTGTGTCCCTCTAGATGCTGTGACAGTAATGATAATACCAAGAATTTGTCTGGTGACTTGAAAATCTTCTACTGTCTGAGAGCTGGTGAGAAGAAGCATGGCTGTGAGCTGAGCAGCAGTCAGATGGTATAGCGTGCTTCTCCTCTGGAACTGCCTCTGGACTGCAGTGTGAACCTAGGCAGATACCCCAGCATGACCATCTTCACTGGGGCTTTCTATCTGTGCTGCTTTTGTAATGAATGCAGAGAACCAGATGCTCCAAAGAGGTCCTTCAACTCGCCTTCAAGGAGCAGTCCATGGTAGGCTGGTGTGCCCTACAAGTACCTCTACAGACCATTCATATGTCTACCTCTGATGTGAGCATCAGTCTTGGAGGTGTTCAAACACAACCCCTATCTGGGGTTCTCTGCATATTCCCAGTTGCCAGACCTGTTGAGCTTCTGCTGAGCACTGGCTTAGAGCCAGGCTATGCCCATGTTGCTCCTGTATGGCCAGAGTTAAAACAGACCACAGAAAGTCAGGGGAGGCTTTGGGAAATATGAGCCTTCATCTTTTCTCTGTAGTGACCCTACAGCAGAAGGTGGGTAACTGTTATTTTTATGGTATAGGAAGGACAAGCAGTTAATTAACATCACAGAGCCCTCCAGATAGAGGCCACTACAAGTGCACCGTGTTGTCATTGTAGTGAATGTTGCTTTACCACCCTTCCACAGTCTCATTATGCTATTAGAGATGTTGCTATGGGGAGCGGTGCCTGCACCACACTTGTCTAGCAGCAGAAAGGAAGATCCCTTGGATATACCTCCCCAAACCAGCTTTCCTGGCAGCTGTGCTTGGGCACAGCTCAGCTTCGCTGGGCTCACTCTGACAGACCTGATTTTCAGTTTGCTGTTGATTATAGCATGTCCTGCTCACCTGGAGCAGGGTGCCAGGACCTGCAATCCATTCCCTCTGCCTTCACCTCTCAAATGCCTTTGCATTGTTTGGGATTGGGACCCATTCACCTATGTGCCCAATCTGTCTCTGAAGTGGAGAAATTTCTGCTCCAACAAGTGGAAATCACCTCCATTTTGAATGTAGCATGAGAACCCTGGCATATTCCTGCCTCCTCGGGCTTTCTGAGCACCACTTCTGCCAGCCCCATGTGTCAAGCTGAATTTCATCACTTGGGTGCTTACTCAGGGAGACACAGGCTTAACTCCATCCTTATCCATCAGAGAGCTTGAACATATATATTCTTAGCAGGAAGCAAGGGCTTATGCTCTATTGCAGGTAGGTGAGGTTTAAGCCAGTCTGTAAAGTGATCAGGTCAGAGGGAGATGTGGTGTCTCTTGCACAGAGACCCAAGACAGCTGGTGATAGCTGAGACTCGCCATTTCAAGGTGCCAGAGCTGTAAACTGCAACACAAAGAGAGGAGACCTTGGTTCAACAAAGGAGATAAGATATTTCAACTGGTACAAAGTAGCCAGTACAAAACTGGAAACTAAAAAAGAGGAGAAGGTTCCATCTCTGAGGCGATGCAGCCTGGTGATGGGGCAGCAGCCTTCAGGCACAGCGTGCTGCAATGTAGTGAAGAGATAAAGGAGAACAAGCATGAAAACCAGAAAATGGAAGCAGGATCAGTTTTGCATTTTTCTGAAGTGCAACACTTTTCCACGTAAAACATATTGTGCAAGCATTTCTGTCACACTCTATCCAATTTCAGGTTGGGGGGAAAGATTCTTCCATAATCCGGCTTTGATACGTTTGCTCCAGTCAGTACAAGACTCTGGGGATTGCTTAGGGGATGCAATGGCGCAGCAGTTAGGAAGGGTGACCTTGGCCTTTCCTGGGCATGGTGGTGCGCGTGCATGATAAGAACTAGATGGGGCAATAGCATCCTCCTGACCTTGTAGAGCAGCCCCCCTGCTCCCAGAAAGCAGCCTGCCCAGGTCTGACCGTGCAGGGGTGGGTGGGTTGCCTGCGGCGCTGCGAAGGTGCTGTTAGCACAGAGTGCAGGCAGAGCTGCGGGGGCAATGTACCGACTGAGTGCATTACAGTGTGCAGCAGAGACTGACAAATCAACTCACCTTCATTTATCTTGCTCTCCCAGATGATATCTTGAAATGTCTCAATCCCATTGCTCCAGCCTGACCGGCCAGATAACAGGCAGCTTGTGCATTGCTGGGACAGGATTGAGGTAGCGAGAGAGTCCAGATGGCAGGAAGCACATCGCCTGGCTACAAGGGGACAGACTTTTCTGCTGTGGCAGTCACGAGATCAACAAATGCTTTTTCTTCAGAAGAACTTGTTGATTTTAAAAATAAAGCAGTCACGGCTTATGCTCCCAGGAATGTTCAGGATCAGGAAAATGGAAAGACATTTTTCTGTTCCTAGTGCAATTTGCACGGTAAAACCTAAACAATATTTGTCCTTCTGGACCTCCCCAGCTTTATATTTCTGTGGTATTTATCAACCCAGTGTTTTGGTGAGTGACCTTACTTCAGATCACTTACATGTCTGAAGTGCTGTGGTGATAGTGCCAAATTCCTGGTATCCAACAGCTTCCCCCTTCCTGCCCAGAGCAGCCAAGTGGATCTGGGGAGTGCTCCACTCATGGAGCAAACAGCTTGATCTGAAGATATCTTTGCACCAAACCAAGGCCCAAACCTGTAAAAACTTGTGCACCTGCTCAGCTCTGAGAGCATGAGTAATCACAGAGACTGAACATATTATTTCTATCATTTATTCATATGCACTATTTCTGTGACTCTCTTCCCCTGTTATCTCAGTGTCTTGTAAACATTAGTGAATGGTTCTCAGGTCCCAGAACACTGTTTCATTGTTTGGTTGTGGGTCACAGAGAATGATTGAGGCAAGGGGGAGAAATGAGGGGCTGGATTTAAAAATGCCTGGTTTTATTAAAGCTTCTTTGCCTAGCTTCTGGAGCATAGGAAATTCAGACTACTCTAATGGAAGTTTTTTGAGCCATTTGAGAAATGGGGCCATTTCCCAAGCTGCTCTCTTTCATATCACCCTGAAAGATTCATGAAAGCCATTAGAGGTGTCTCCTTGCTGCCACTAAAGAGTTAATGCACATGGCTGTAAAAAATTTTCAGGCTATTTCATATGGAACCCCATTTCTTCTCACTTAAGTTACCTCTGGGGAAAATGTTGCTCCTAACCTTGGCTACCTGATTTTATTCACCACTGTCATTTTCACTGGGACTTCAGACTGTCGGAGGGTGTGACTTCCTGCCCTCTTCCCCTGGGAGAGTGCTCGTGCTTTCCAGCTCTGGGTGCTCATATAGGGAAGCAGCTCTTGTGTCCCTCATCAGAGAGATGAATTTCATCAGGGAGCAAAGCCCCAAAGTGTCAAGTTTTCTGCAGACAGGCAGCCTGCATGGGGACCTCATGTTGCTTCAGAGTGACACTTTTGTCTCTGGATCCATGACCTGGTTGCTGTGGGGTTGGGACAGGTTATGTCATAAGGATAAGGGATGGGTT
Source organism: Baryphthengus martii (assembly GCA_013396935.1). Classification (NCBI taxonomy): domain Eukaryota; kingdom Metazoa; phylum Chordata; class Aves; order Coraciiformes; family Momotidae; genus Baryphthengus; species Baryphthengus martii. Next base: position 17,048 of record VWZK01001567.1, read on the forward strand.
CCCTGGATTGCAGTTTGAGGACTGGCCTCATCTCCTCTGGCACTGTGGGAAGGAAAGTGGCCCACTCGAACTCAACTAGCAACTGGAGGACCTCTCTATGCTTCTTAATCACTCGCTGTGTGACACCACATTGTATGGAAATCCTGCCAAAATGTTAAAAAGACAGAGCTGCCCAAATACAACATGCAAGCCTGGTCTGGAGATGTATCCTCAGCAGTGAGGTGTTGAGTGCAAAACCTCCAGTTGAGTTAATTCACACAATGGAAAAGGGCTGGGAGACATCCTCAATTCCCAGGCTCAGAGCAGGGGATGGGTGAAATTCTCTCACCTGAAACTTCCCTCGTGTGAAAAATGCAAATTTGGTGACAAATAGTCTTGAGCGTGAGTGCTGGTTGTACTAAATTGTTTGTCCTGAGAAAAAAATTCCAAGAAAGCACATTTGCAATGTTTATTTCAGTTTGAAATTCCCCTCCATTTTACTTGTAAATTGCTCCAAATCAAAGTGCAGCATTTTCTCCTCACCTTTCACATTTGCTGCAATTTAAATAAATAGTCCTAGTTGCAATCTGAACTAATTCCCTCCTTCCTGACTTTTCAGAACTACTCATGAAACAAAACAACTCCAAATTCATTTTTTCAGACAGCTCTCCTCAGAACCATTAGATGCATTAACATCTACCACATAAATGAAACCACAGGCTATCAGTGTTGTGAGGCAGCTGTATTTCCCACCAGAAATTTGCATAGCATCACCTTTGTAGCATTCTGAATTACTCTAGAAATAACTTTTTTTTGTCAGTGGAAAAATGCAAGTTACTGGTACCAAATCTAGAATTAGGAGACCAGAAGTCCCCAAGCAAAACCCTAGCCATAGCTCTTACCCACCAGTTCCAGCTCACTCCTCCTGCCTACGTACTAGCAGCAGGCCACCTTCATTCCTTACCCCATCTCTCCTCACTGTATCTGTCCCTAAGAAAGTGTGGTCATCCATTTTCCTAAACTGTATCTGTCTTCACTGGCATGTCATCCCACTGAAAGATTCGGTCCAAAACAAGAGTTAAGACACCTTTTCAGCAACAAAGTGTGACCTTTCTGAGGATTCCACAGGTATCTCTGCAAAATTTCCATTTTTGCCACCACTTAAGGTTTTCATCAAACTCCCATCTAACAAAGTGTAGTTCTCAGCAACTGGAAGCAGAAGCAATTCAGCCCTCTGGGCAGTGATATTTGTCTGCATCAAGAAAATTCTCCCGATTACACAGAAAATGGCTATTTTTTTCCCCTATAATATACACTTTTAGTGAAATCCCCCAACTCAATTCTCCTCTCCGCTCTGAAAAATAGTAAGAGCAGAAAGAGAAAATAATGAAACCAAAAAATGCTTTTCCTGCAGAAAGCACTGTTTCCTGGCGAACTCTGCCACCAATGTGCTCCCACTCTGTCTCTTGGGAGGTGCAAGCTGAGAAGGTGCAGGAAGGCAGTAGCTTGACTCAGTGCTTGCGTGCGATTCCTGACCACTTTCTGCCTCCTCTATCCACAGGTGACCAGCCCTGTGGAAACACAAGGCTTTGCTTTCCCCACAATGGGGAGCATGAGAAGATGAGCCTTTTTCGAAACGATTGGTTTCACACAGTTCAGTGGAGGAGGACCATGTTGGGGCTGATGTTTTGCTCTGCTTTCCAATGAGACGTATCTTCTCATTAGGGATGTCATGAAAGTAGCTTAGCTCCCTCCACCCAATGTCATGTTGGTTTGTGCATCAAGGCCACAGCAGCTGAGGATTGTGGGTGAAGGGGCTCCGTGTGGACCCTATGCAGGATGGAGGAGGCTCGCTCTGCATGGCCCCGAGGTTTGGCATGCAGCGCTGAGCACAGTGAGCTCACCCCACTTCCTGCACCTGTGTGGAAATTAGGCAATATTTAAGGAAAAAAAATGGGGATGGAAAAAGGGAAATGAGAAAGAGAAAGAAAAAGAAACACAAAGGAGATGATGATGAAATGTTTGCCCTGCCTGGAAAACTGCCCTAGCAGGGCAGGGACAATGCCAACAGCAAAACATGCTGACGCTGCCCCAGAAACAGCCCGTGCAAAGATGTGGGTCAGTTAAGATGGGTGTACTCAGGAAGCCCATGCCTCAGAATGCCAGCTGTAGGAGCCCTGCTAGGTAAATGCCAGAGCGCTGTTGTTAAATGGCCATTGCAGAGAGGTGCTGCCAGGGCTGGAGAGGAGGAGAAGGAGGAGAAGGAATGTCTGGGGAGTTTCTCTCATGTCAATACCATGCATCCTGGCAGCTCATCTGAACTGCCCTTGCCCTGGGAAATTTGAGTCTTGTCTTATAAGGTTGTGTGAGAGCAACCAGACTGAGTGAGGAAGGTTCTGAGCAAGAAAGCCCAGGCTGGGCATCCTCTCCTGCTTCATCCCTTCCTCTTGTGTGTGAGTCTTGGGGCTAGAGCTGCTCAGCAGTTCAACACTTAACCTCCGACCTGTCTCCTCGGACTTCCCTGTGGGGAGTTTGAGCCTTTTTCAGCCCATACACTCTAGTGTTGTCCACGAGATCTTAGTCCTTGTAGACCTAATTTACAACCCCCCAAGATGGTTACTTTGTACAGTAAGCCTCTGCAGAGCTGTTTCTTCTGGGAACAAAACTCTTCCTGAGGACAGGTCTCTTGAGAGAAGCCATGAGCTGGCACCACATTGTCAAATTCAAGCAGGGACATCAATATTTTGCATGGAAAAACTTCCTCTAAGAGGACTTAGACTTTCTCTGTGTCTGGCAGCATTGTCCAAAGGTGTGCAGGCTCTGGTTTACTACATTTCCTGTGCCAGATGCTTCCAGGGTAGAAGCCTCCACCCAGTCCCACATGTAGCACTGTAGCAAATCCAGCACAAATAGCTGGAGTGAGTATCTGGAAATGCGTCTGTCTCTCTGACATCAGCAGAGCAGGGAGCTGGTGATGCTTTGTCTGGCCATGCCAGGAACTGCTTGCTCGCTCCACAGCTGGCAAATGCTTTGGCACCTGCAGCTGCTCCCTGAGAGACATTTAGAAACGGAGAAGCCACCGCCCACTTGCAAAGCCTGGCATGGCAGATTTGTGGAACAAATCAGGATGAAAGTGCTGCATATGAGTAACTGGATTTTAGAGATGCAACTAAAGGCACTGTGTAGCCACCGTTGAGTATTACCTGTTCTTGCTTTCCCCAGGCCATTTGTTTGGGCTCTGCAGAGACGTGCTGGATACTTAGAAACTCTCAAGTTCTGAAACTTTCTGCTCATGTCAGGGGAATAATGAAAAACCAGCACTAGTCATCAGGTTCTCAAATTTAATCACTGTAAAACATGTCAACTTTAATCCCAGCCCCCATGAATACTTTATGACATCAGCTACGTGTTGACACTCTGAAGTCAGATATTTTTAAGGGATTGTTCAGATCTTTTATAATTAAAAGGATTTAAAAATATAGAAATGTATTAATTTTTCTCCCTCTACCTTCTGTTTCCCCCTCTTCTGAACAAGTCAATGAAGTCATAAAAAGCAGGTGTAATGGAAAACAAATCCAGAAATCTCCCTGCTGAGAAATGTTGTTTAACAATGGATATTTTTTTTTTTAATTCAGCAGGAGGAAATGGTGACATCAAAATGATATTGTAACATAGTTGGCACTAAACAAGTATAAAGTGCCCTAGTTGACAGCCCATCATCTCACTTGCTTTCTACGCTCAAGGTGCTGAAAATAAACCACTTGTCATGTAGACCGTAAATGTATTTCAGAGACAGAGTGAGATCCAGGAACATCAGATATTGCAGCTATCTGGGATGACTGGTTGCACTGAGTTTCCCTCTCACTGTGAGGCATTTCAGAAGCACCCTGGTGGCCCCAGTGGTCCCAATGATCAAGAATCTCATCCCAGTCTTGTGCCGTGCACAGCACAGTATGGGGCACTGAGACTATGTACAAAAAGTTCTTGGCCTCCTGTTTTCATCTACACCAGAGTTTTGCCTTGGCAATCCCACTACAGCTAGTCCCCTGGCCATCCTCACCAGGAGGCAAAGGATGAACCTGTAGGCTTGGTCAGCAACTACCTCACTCATCTAACATCCAAGAGTGCCCACCCATTGCTCGTGGCATCTTCACCTGCCTTTCAGCTACAGCTGTGTTCCAACATCCCACTCCTGAGCTATATTTAAGGTCTGTTCCTTGCTTTCAAAAGCCAGGCCCTGGGAAGAACAGTCATTGTGCTTTGCATCTAGGGCACATGACCTTGAAGATTTTATGAGGCTGTGATGTCTCCATGGGGATTCCACATGGAGAGCAAGAGGGAAAAGAAAAGCAAGACTTAGAACTATGTCTTTTGGAAAAGGTTTGGCCAAATGTCTCTGCACTTACCAGAACTTTCATGTGGTGCCAGCAGCCTGCTTCCCAGGGCACAAAACAGTTGTTTCTGACCACCTCGCTGTGCCAGCAGCAGACAGTGGCCACATCAACATCAAGAGCAGCATTCTACCACTCAGCTACTGCATTTTGCTCCACTGTGTGCACTTTACCACCCATTCTCTTAGTCTTGCTATGGGTATAAACTCTCCCTGACAGGAAGCCTATTCAGCATGGCCAAGTGGCTCCTGCAGAGCTCCCAGTGAGACCAGCAAAAGCCATTTCAGTCAGAGGTGGGCATGCAGCAATGACAGAGTCTGGCAACAGCATGGGGAGAAGATTCAGTAGTCGGGGAAGCCAGCTGAGGAATTCACCTTGCATCATGACTGGAAGCTTTTTGAAATGTGGTTTGAGGTTACTTCTCTCCATCTTTCTTACCCTGACCCTCACACGTCAGAGATCACCCAGTCCTCACCAATCTCACGTTCGTCTCTTCACCACAGAGCCTCGGCTCCTCCTTGCTCTGTTGCAGGTCTTCCGTGCTGGGTCACCACTTGATTCCTCTGCTTTCCATGGTGAGGACAGAGGCTAGCCACACTTGTGCCTCCTCCTTTCCTCCTGCCCTTAGCAAGTTGGAGGGAACTAGTTGAGAAGGAACTGGGAGACTCCTTCAGCCTAGCAGAGCCAGCTGACCTCCTGCAATGTACCTCATTTAGGAAGGAATAGAGGAGTTGTCCTTGCTGTGTTTGCCAGTTCTTAAGTATAGTGGGTTGACCCTGACTGGGATGCTGGGTGCCCACCAAGGCTTCTTTATCGCTCCCCCTCCTCAGCTGGACAGGGGAGAGAAAATATAACAAAAGGCGTGGGTTGAGAAATGGACAGGAAGCGATCACTCATCAATTGCCATTACAGGCAAAAGAGATTCAACTTGGGGAAGTTAGTTTAATTGATTACCAATCAAAATCAGAGTAGGTAACAAAAAAATTAAAACCAAATCTTAAAACACCTTCCTGCCCACCCCTCCCTTCTTTCCGGTCTCAACTCCACTCTTGATTTTCATTACCTCCTCCTTCCGAGTGGCGCATGGTGATGGGGAATGGGGATTGTGGTCAGTTCATTATGTGTTGTCTCTGCCACTCCTTACTCCTCAGGAGGAGGACTCCTCACACTCTTTCCCCTCTCCAGCATGGGATCCCTCCCATGAGCTGCATTTCTGCATGAACTGCTCCAATGTGAGTTCTTCTCATGGGCTACAGTTCTTCACAAACTGCTCCAGTGTGGGTCCCCCAGAGGATCACAAATCCTACCAGCAAATCTGCTCCAGTGGAGGGCCCTCTCTGTATGGGTCCACAGGTCCTGCCAGGAGCCTGCTCCAGTGCAGGCTTCCCATGGAGTCACAGCCTCCTTCGGGCATCCACCTGCTCCAATGTGGAGTTCTCCACGGGTTGCAGGTGGACATCTGCTCCACCATTAACTTCTATGGGATGCATGGGGACAGGCTGCCTCACCATGGTCTTCACCACGGACTGCAGAGCAATGTCTGCTCCAGCACCTGGAGCACCTCCTCCCCTTCTTTCTTCACTGACCTTGGTGTCTGCAGAGTTGTTTCTCTGGCATATTCTCACTCTTCTTTCTGGCTGCAGTTACTATTGCACTTTTTTTCCCCTTAAATATGTTATCACACCACTGTCATTGATGGGCTCAGTCTTAGTCAGTGGTGGGTCTGTCTGGATGACATTGGCTCCATCAAACACAGGGGAAGCTTCTAGCAGCTTCTGACAGAAGCCACTCCTGTAGTTACCCTGCTACCAAAACCTTGCCCTGCAGAGCCAGTATGCTAGGATAATGTACAGCATGACAAAGAGAAAAGAAATCCAACCACTTATTTGAAAGTCCAGGACTTTTAGGACTGACTCAATTTGGTCTTAATGTTCAAGTGGAGAATGATTGAGCAAGAACTTGATTTTATCAGAAGGAGGTTGTCCATTCTCTATTCCAGCAGGGATTTCTTTGGTTATTATCTATTCACGCATTTAATTTCTTTAGAAACAGCATCTGCCCAAAAGCTCTGGGCAGTCTGCCATTCCTCTGATGTACAAAGTGTACTTGTTATTGAACCTGGGAATGCATTAGCTACTGACCAGGCCCTGGTCTTGCAAAGCCTTTTCCATATGCTTAATGCTATACATACAGGAGGTATTCAGAGGAATAAAGATAACTTTGCCATTTCTGTTTGTGTTGCTGGAGTTACAGTGAGTCACATTCTGATCACTTTTAGATGTTGTGTCTTTTTTCCCCTTCCCTGAAAGACACAAGATCCCACGTGGACATGTGGAATGCAATGACCCTTTCCTTCTTGTGAAATTATTTCAAGTACCTAGTGTTTTCAGCAGATGTTATTTGCTATTTCATTCTTTAGAAGGCAGAGCAGTTCTCCTTAGTTGCATTCATATAGTTCTGTTGTTGCTCTCAGAAGGACTAGACAAGTCCACCAAGTGTCTGAGGACTGATTTAAAACAAGCACTCACTTCTGACTATGCACAGATTGCAGGTCAGTAGAGCAACTCAAGCCCTTTAGGCAGCTCCAGTGAAGCTCCAATCTCCTCCTACTATTTCCCGCATAAAATCAACTTTCCCCTTTGCACAAGAGCTCCTGACAGCAAAAGTATCGAGAAGAAAGAGGATCTCAGAAGACCTTAAATGTCAAAACCACAAGTTTCTTAGAAAATATGCAGATGCCTCTGAAAAAGTTTCCAGCTGTAGTAACGACCAATAAAGCCTATTTTATACCTTTGTGACCAACTGAACTTATGCAATCACTCTGCTACTTACATAACTCTGGCAAAATGCCACCCCCTCCCTNTCGGCTCCTCCTTGCTCTGTTGCAGGTCTTCCGTGCTGGGTCACCACTTGATTCCTCTGCTTTCCATGGTGAGGACAGAGGCTAGCCACACTTGTGCCTCCTCCTTTCCTCCTGCCCTTAGCAAGTTGGAGGGAACTAGTTGAGAAGGAACTGGGAGACTCCTTCAGCCTAGCAGAGCCAGCTGACCTCCTGCAATGTACCTCATTTAGGAAGGAATAGAGGAGTTGTCCTTGCTGTGTTTGCCAGTTCTTAAGTATAGTGGGTTGACCCTGACTGGGATGCTGGGTGCCCACCAAGGCTTCTTTATCGCTCCCCCTCCTCAGCTGGACAGGGGAGAGAAAATATAACAAAAGGCGTGGGTTGAGAAATGGACAGGAAGCGATCACTCATCAATTGCCATTACAGGCAAAAGAGATTCAACTTGGGGAAGTTAGTTTAATTGATTACCAATCAAAATCAGAGTAGGTAACAAAAAAATTAAAACCAAATCTTAAAACACCTTCCTGCCCACCCCTCCCTTCTTTCCGGTCTCAACTCCACTCTTGATTTTCATTACCTCCTCCTTCCGAGTGGCGCATGGTGATGGGGAATGGGGATTGTGGTCAGTTCATTATGTGTTGTCTCTGCCACTCCTTACTCCTCAGGAGGAGGACTCCTCACACTCTTTCCCCTCTCCAGCATGGGATCCCTCCCATGAGCTGCATTTCTGCATGAACTGCTCCAATGTGAGTTCTTCTCATGGGCTACAGTTCTTCACAAACTGCTCCAGTGTGGGTCCCCCAGAGGATCACAAATCCTACCAGCAAATCTGCTCCAGTGGAGGGCCCTCTCTGTATGGGTCCACAGGTCCTGCCAGGAGCCTGCTCCAGTGCAGGCTTCCCATGGAGTCACAGCCTCCTTCGGGCATCCACCTGCTCCAATGTGGAGTTCTCCACGGGTTGCAGGTGGACATCTGCTCCACCATTAACTTCTATGGGATGCATGGGGACAGGCTGCCTCACCATGGTCTTCACCACGGACTGCAGAGCAATGTCTGCTCCAGCACCTGGAGCACCTCCTCCCCTTCTTTCTTCACTGACCTTGGTGTCTGCAGAGTTGTTTCTCTGGCATATTCTCACTCTTCTTTCTGGCTGCAGTTACTATTGCACTTTTTTTCCCCTTAAATATGTTATCACACCACTGTCATTGATGGGCTCAGTCTTAGTCAGTGGTGGGTCTGTCTGGATGACATTGGCTCCATCAAACACAGGGGAAGCTTCTAGCAGCTTCTGACAGAAGCCACTCCTGTAGTTACCCTGCTACCAAAACCTTGCCCTGCAGAGCCAGTATGCTAGGATAATGTACAGCATGACAAAGAGAAAAGAAATCCAACCACTTATTTGAAAGTCCAGGACTTTTAGGACTGACTCAATTTGGTCTTAATGTTCAAGTGGAGAATGATTGAGCAAGAACTTGATTTTATCAGAAGGAGGTTGTCCATTCTCTATTCCAGCAGGGATTTCTTTGGTTATTATCTATTCACGCATTTAATTTCTTTAGAAACAGCATCTGCCCAAAAGCTCTGGGCAGTCTGCCATTCCTCTGATGTACAAAGTGTACTTGTTATTGAACCTGGGAATGCATTAGCTACTGACCAGGCCCTGGTCTTGCAAAGCCTTTTCCATATGCTTAATGCTATACATACAGGAGGTATTCAGAGGAATAAAGATAACTTTGCCATTTCTGTTTGTGTTGCTGGAGTTACAGTGAGTCACATTCTGATCACTTTTAGATGTTGTGTCTTTTTTCCCCTTCCCTGAAAGACACAAGATCCCACGTGGACATGTGGAATGCAATGACCCTTTCCTTCTTGTGAAATTATTTCAAGTACCTAGTGTTTTCAGCAGATGTTATTTGCTATTTCATTCTTTAGAAGGCAGAGCAGTTCTCCTTAGTTGCATTCATATAGTTCTGTTGTTGCTCTCAGAAGGACTAGACAAGTCCACCAAGTGTCTGAGGACTGATTTAAAACAAGCACTCACTTCTGACTATGCACAGATTGCAGGTCAGTAGAGCAACTCAAGCCCTTTAGGCAGCTCCAGTGAAGCTCCAATCTCCTCCTACTATTTCCCGCATAAAATCAACTTTCCCCTTTGCACAAGAGCTCCTGACAGCAAAAGTATCGAGAAGAAAGAGGATCTCAGAAGACCTTAAATGTCAAAACCACAAGTTTCTTAGAAAATATGCAGATGCCTCTGAAAAAGTTTCCAGCTGTAGTAACGACCAATAAAGCCTATTTTATACCTTTGTGACCAACTGAACTTATGCAATCACTCTGCTACTTACATAACTCTGGCAAAATGCCACCCCCTCCCTGTTCTGGAAGAACCAAACTGACGTGTTAGAAGAACATGATTGGAAAGACTGGCCTGGGCCATTACTTTGCTGGAGCACCTAAAGGACATGTGGAATATACTAAAGATGCGATGAAATAATAGTCCATGTCAAACAAGTTCTAGGTCTCCTAATGCACCTTGATCTGACCACTGGACATACCTGTTCCCAAACTCAGGTGACATGTCACTCCTTCTTTGGGAGCTCATGGGTGGACCCAGACGTGGTCTCCTCTGCCCCACCCAGCTCAAGGGGGTGGGTGACTCTAAGAAGGCACCATGGCAGGAATTAACCATGTGGGGAAATGGGTGCCATTTCTATCCTCCACCACTCTCACCAGTCACTTGTTTGCAATCAGTCCCTGCAGAGGACGGGAGTGCAGACCACTTCCCTGGGTAGTGACCCTCAGTAGAAAGGAGCTTCCCACTCCTGGTTAATGATGGGCCGGATCTAGGCCCTTCATCCCACTGCTACAATGACCTTGCTTGAAGTTGCTGCTGCTGAGGATGTTTTTGCTCAGCTCATGTGGTTGAGTGGAAATCTGGTGGGAAAGGATAGCGGAGCCACTGGTCATGCTTGGGTTTGGTGGTTGAGGGGAATTGCTTTCCTGTGGGCAATGTTCCTTCTAGCCCTGCTGTGGAAGCATAAAGGAATAGCGGAAGTTGAGAAATAAATGAAGAAGAGCAAAAGCTGCTGGGAACCGTCAACGCATTTTGTGAACATTAAAAAACCAAACAACCCTAATCCAGCTTCTGTGACCTGCAGAAGTAAAGGGGAGGCATGAGCACTTGCATCTGGAGACCTCCATCCCCTCCATCTGCATTTTGTCCTGTGATCACTTGTATCCAGTGTTGGAAGGGGAAGGGCGATGCAGGATCCATGGAGGGGTGGCCAGCAGTGAGCGGTGCCAGACCCTGCCACTGCCCACACCACCAGGGAGTAGAGCGTGCCGGGGCCCTGCTGGGTGCAGAAGCAGGGGCGCAGACACAACCTGTGCCACAGCGAGCGCTTTGGCGTAAACACTGGGGTGGGGAAGGTGTCTGGGCCAGGGCAGGCTCAGACCTGTGTGGCGCTGGCAGCCTGGCTCTTTCCATGGGGTTTCTGATTTCAGAAGCAAAGGTGTTCTGAGAAAGCGCTCGCACTAGGCACGCTGAGCCATCACCAAGCTCTGCTTGGACTGTGGCTGGTTTTCTTCAGCCTCGCTCTTTGCTTCTCTGCATCAGCTTTTCTGTTGTACAGATGGAGTTATGGGCAGGGGCTTTTAATAGAATAATAGTTTGTTTGAAAAAAAAATTATGTCATGGTTATTGCCCTCTTAAATCTGCTCATAAAGGGCTACAACAGATGAGGGAGGAAATTACTGGCGAGCTGCCGCTGGTCAGCTTCTGTAAGGGCTCCATCCAAGCTTGGCATTTCACACTTAGCTTTTCAAGATGTCATCTCATGAAATTTTACAAGCTCTGTGAGGTCAGTGCCTTAATGGAAGAAGAGCAAGGCGATGCTGGGAGCGAGTACGCCGGTTCGGCAGGCGGTGCTCTTGCCCGTGCCCGCCATGCCACGCTATGCCGTGCTGGGGGAGCCACGCTCTGGAGCTGGGCTCTGATCGCTTCAGTAGCTGCAGATCTTGTGGTGCTGGTTTTCAGGAGCACTCGGATGGCAGTCCCAGTGGCCAGGCCAAATGACTAGTGGGTTAGAGACAAAAGGCCACCAAACAGGTTTGAAGGGATGAGGAAACATCTAGGTCACTTTTATCCAGAGCTCGTCTGCTATCTTTAAATCTTGCCAAGTGGGCACAACACCAGGAACAGAAGGTGAAGTGCAAGAAAAAACAATGCCACGCTTTTTTTTTCTTTCTTTCTTTCTTGTTTTTTTTTTTTTCCACCTACTTCTCTCATGGATTTCAGTGAGATTACACCAAAAGCAACACATCTGAATGCATACGGCATGAGGGAGGTGCGGGTGGTTTTAGGGGAGGGGAGCCAAACTGGCAACCCAACTAGTTTGGTGAAAACTAAACTTCACTGTTTGGAGATCAACTGGTCTGCAAGGAGCAAATGGGTCGTCTCTATGAGCTCCCCATGCAGGGTCTGCCCAGCCACACTAATAGAGAAGACCACAGGGATGGGAGAGGGGTCTGCGCTGGTGTTCACAGAGTAGAGCAAGGGCTACACACAGGGTTTGAAGGGAAGGAGATCCAATTAAACTCCTAGATACTACAGAACACTGTGTTTTGAGGACAGAGAGGGGATATTTATTTTTACCCCTTTTCCTTTCTTCTACTGGCTCTGGCGCAATGTGGGCTGTACACACAGTGTAGGATGTGAGCACATACTGTACATCTGAGGTGAGATGAAACACAAATATGCCTTTTCATAATAGCGTTTACACCTGGAAGAGAAGACCGGTTTATTACCTTGGTAAACAAAAGTTAGAATTCAAGCAAAGTACAAACTTTGCCCCAGGCTATTCTGACAGCGCACCTTGTGTTTGTGAAGTGAACTCAGCTGCTAATGTGCAGCGTGAAGCAACGGGGCCATTTCCAACCCTCCCCTATCCCCTCATCCAAGGCCCAAAGTTTAAAGTTCATTATTTTTGTTCAGAGGGGGCGTTTTTAGGTGCTGAGATGCACCCCAGCCATGCCAGCTGAGATGGTCACTTGGTGGGGACGGTTGTGTGTAGCATATCTCTGCTGTGCATCAGGATTTCTCTCTCTCAGGAGAGGGTGAAGATTACAAGGTGTGTAGATTTAGCAACACGCACTGTGCAGAACTGAGACCTGTGTTGCAGGGTTATGCTAATGGGGAAGAAATACCTAGAGTGCTTCTCTGCAGATGGCAGCAATGCCAAGTCCCAGCCTAGTAGCTGGGAGGACCTGAGCACCATAGACCTGGGTACATCCCGTAGGGTGGCTCTCAGACCTCCAAAACTCCAGTGTTACAAGACTTGGACAAGGCTCTGGACCACTTGGAAATCGCCTTCTTATGTGGGAGACATATAGGATTAAACCCAAGAGCCTCCTGGGAAACAAATTTCACTCTGCAGCAATGAAATTAACTCCCATATTGCACAAAAGAGCAAGCTCTGCCCTGTGCTCCAGCTTGTTTTGTTGCAGTCCATACAATCTGCCAGCTGGGCAGGGAGGAAGGGGATCCAGACAGATCTGAGAAGAGCTGGAGTGTCAGGATGTGTCTGGCATAATGCTCCCAACCCATCAATCCTCAGCCATTTTTCTCCATGCCAGAAGACAGTTCCTGGACCAGGCATAAGGCTGGCTCTGGGCTAGCCTGCTCTGTATCCTCATTAGGCAATGCCATGTGCTAAGGGCAGAACACTGCCAGCTTTGCCTGAATAAAAGGATGAGCTTGTTGGGGTAAAGTTTACAACTGTCCTCAAATTTCTGGCTTGAATATTGACTGAGCAAAATTCCAAACTCTTTTTTTTCAAGTTTGAGAAATCCATATAATTTCACTCTGTTATCATTGATGTCTGTCTTTAATCCTGGTAACAAAATAGTAAACAATTGTAGTCAAACAGTATCAGAGAGGCTTTTAGCTTCAGAATCTGGAGCTCACAGAAAAGACTGGATTTCTGATGAGACTGTTCTCTTGAAAAGTTTCTGAAGAATCCCCACTCTTGGGTGTTAATTCCAAAGATTTAAATTGTCCTCTCTGGGCCTCTATGGAGATGGTGTCCTCAGGGTTGTAGTGAGGATGCAGACATGCCAAGACAGTGGAGCTCTGCCTGCTGCCAGGCAGATGAGTCCTGGTCCCCCTGCCTAGTCCTTCTGCAGTGGCATCTGCTGACCCAGCTCTGGAGGTCGTTAGCAAGACACTGTATCTCAGCAGGCCATGTATTTTACTGCAGGTCACTGCCTACTTTTTCTGATAACTTAAACAGTTTCATCACTCTGTATGGGAGCTGCACCGCCAAGGGGAGCTGAGCCTTCGAAAAATCTTGCCCTTTCATAGACCACAGTGTTTTTGCTGGTTGTTTTCTTTAGCTCTGTTGACCCCAGAAACCTCCAGGGTTACTTTAAGGAAACAAAGCATGTCTGCTGGCTAGATGCAACAGAGCTACAAAATGCACTGCTTATTTATCTTCAGAGCCTTCTGTCTCTGGCAGTAAAACCTTATTCCTTATACCTTGTGTAAGCCCAGCTACTAGAGCATGACATGCATACTGCAACCTATCTGTGCTGCAGTCTCTTTGAGCTGCTGGAAAGGGACCTTCTTGCATTATGCTTTCAAGGGACGAAAACTGGGAGGGACCCTGGATGGCAAAAAAAATGACTTCTACAGCCACATTTTTTCTGGGTCATTGACTACTCTTTGTTTGCGTGAGGTGGGACATCACTCTCCTGAAAGCAGGCATTGCCACAAAGAGGCAGACCCATAAGTAGACATTAGAAAACAACACTGAATGAATTTAGCATATGAAATCCAGCAGAGACTCTCCATGGAGGCAAAGCATCCACAGGGATATGTCATCAAGCGCCCTCTATCTAGGTAAGGGGTCTCTGGATGAAATGCCTTAAATCAAGAAAGTGGTGGAGGCGATGACAGAGAAGAAATGCTCACTCAGCTCCCTGATCATAACTTCTGTAGACCTGCTGGCTTTGCTGGATTACTAGATAAAGTCACGAGGGTTAAATTTAATCTGAATATAGCAAGCCCATTAATACAAGCGTGATTTCAATTTGTTGATTGATGGCTTTGTCTGTGTTTATTGCGAAGTCTTAAAAATTCTTGGAAGACAAGTACTTACAGAAATCAAATGCATTTCTGCACAGGATTTATTTAACCACATCAAACATGCTTAAGTACACATTGTACAACTGTGGGACTCAGTTCTGATCAGAGATACAAGATTCCCCAGTGCTGCTGCTGCAGCAATATGACATAACTTTGCCTGGCTGTTCTAGTCCCTTTGCTTGAGTGATTAAAAACAAGACAAGGCAAAGCAATGAATATAGCCTAGGGAAAAATTCTGCCTGGCTCATGAGAGATTGCAAACGGACCTAATAGATCACTTCCATCTCTAACTTCTTTAAATTCTGTCATGGTTCTCTCAGGCTTTTTGCAAAATATGCGTGACTGTACACATGGATTTGTAATGGGGCCAGAGATGAACAGAGCTTATCTAAACCTGTTTGAGAGGGGCAGTGTGAACTGTGGGTTCTGGTCAGTGTTAAATGGGGAGGGCTTGCCACATCTCCAATTTATATGTCTTTAAGCTAGACCAGAACAAGTCTTGTCAGTTATGAACATCTGCTCCATCTGCTCCATCTCTTTATCCACCATGGCCATGGGATTTACAACCGTTTCCCAGTGGTGCAGGGTCTGGGACTCTTCTGGAAAAGCATCCATTTTCTCAGTGCTTGTGTTTGACCTAAAGTTTGTTTCTACAGCATCCCTCCAGGAAATCGACAACTGGAGACAACTGTCAGTGACTGGAAGACAATCTTGTCTTTGTGCAGCATGAGACATCACTGAAGTGGTGCAGCTATGCATGGGCTCCAGGCAAGATGGGGTGTGTTCTGCTGGTTGTATTGGCATCTCTGCTTTGGCTCCAGCCACCTGCATGTGGTGATAAGACCAGCTCCATTTTCTTTGAATAAATACAGCACACCTGTGTAACACTGCTAAAGAGCTGCTTTGCGCGTGGGGCAAACATGACATAGATCATGGTGCAAAGCAGCTTTGTCTAGTGTTCCCTATGATGGATCTTTTTTGATATTGCTCCTCCCTGATACCTGTTAAAAAAGAAAAACTATCAAGGCACCTCAGAGATTGATTAGTAAGCCCTGTGGAGGATGTATCCTTGTTGTGAGCAAAGATGTGCCTGCAAACAGCTGTCTGTGCATCAGGCTTCCTCTCCTTTTGGCTGGCACAAGCTTAGCTTCAGCCCAAAATTGTAGCTGAGCTACATGAAAGATTTAGGAAGCACTGGCCATGGGTTATCCACCTGTGGATGGAGCTGTAAAATGTTCCAGTATGTCTGTTCCTCCATGAACAAGAGCTTGGTTAACATTATAGCCCCAGACAGACTGAGGCTCTGAATGAACTGCAGAGAGCTCCCAGACTTGAGAGGAGCCAGCGCCCTGCTCAGGTGTGAGGGTTTATGATGTGAACAGTCCAGGGAGCAGAGTTTGAGATTGCTCAAAGGACAAGGCATACCCATCTCAGGAGGCCTCCGCGCTCAGTGCTTAGTGAGGGACAGGGATCTTGGCTTTGCACATGTGATTACCCCTGTGAACCCTCCAACACAGAGCTATGAGCTTGCAGAGCTGGACTTCGGACATGGACTGCAATGGAGTTTATTTCCCTATACGTGGATGCCGCTTTCAGGCATGTCTGCTGCTGTCTGCTCCGGCAAGCGACCAAGACTCCCTGCGCAACCCCACGTGCACACATCGCCTCCGTGCACCAGAAGAGAATGGGGCACGTCTTGACACCAGCAGGTGAGAGGAAAGAGTTCAGTTCAAAGGCTCAAATTGCTCAATTCAAAGACAATTTTAACACTTCACAGTTACTTTCTCCATGCTGTACTCTTTGCCCCTTAGCTTTAAGACAATTGTCACATTACATCCATAGCAAACCTATTGTATAGAATATAGCTTTCTATTTGTTACTTATTAAATGTAACAATAATCAGCTTTATGGTGAAGGATAACACAGTCCCAACAAATGCTTGCCTGCCTATGTGAAATGTTGAATAAATACTCAGTTTGCAATTCACTAAATATTTCTCAAATATTGAGACAACAACAATAATAAAAGTTTTGCTTTCATTTCTTCTTTCATTGAAGATCTTAAAGTGTCTTACAGGAGGTAATAAGTTTCCACAGTAGGAGGGAGCTGGGCATGGCTTTGATAAAAACATGGTTAGAAAAACTGAAACCCCTCAGATTTGTAAAGCTTTAAAGATTTCCCCAGAATTCCTTGCAGGATCTACTTCCTTACGGAGGTTATCTCTCCCCAAAACACTACCGTACACTTCCCACAGGGCCTCATTAGGATTTTGAGGGATATCCAGGGGCCCAGCCGCTGTAGTGTTGACATGGCAGGCCTAGCTGTGACTGTTGCTGTGGGACACAGAGCAGCTCTGTCCCACTCCACATTGGGGTTTGGTCAGGCTCATCAGTCGCAGAGAATGTCTCCCTTCAATTGGGCTCAGCTCTAGGATCCATGCCAGGAGCAAGAGCAGATGTTCTTCAGAGAGTCAAAAGGATGAAAACAAGGAAGACTCATTCTCCCCATTTCCTAAGTCTCAGCTGCAAGACGTGGGCTCACCCTATAGCAAGGTGGGGGCTAATTCAGAGAAGAGGGAGCAGCCAGGTGAGAGGTGCCCTACAAGTGCTTGCCTGGGAGCGCTAACAAATCCATGTCAGGAGATATCCAAGGAAAAATCATTTTCCAAAGGACTCAGACAAGGTCCTCACAGAGTTCTTCCCAAGCCAGCCATGGGATGCTCTGATTTGGTGACCTGGGCCTCTCACTGCCCAGCTTTGCATGCAGGAGCACCGCTCATCCAGCGTTATTTATGGCAAACGGCTGAACGCCCAACCATCTGGAGCCCGGCCCCACTAATCATGTCCTCTGCCAAAATAAATTGAATCTAATTGGTTGGAAAAGGAGGAAGGGGAAAAGTAACAGCAAAATCAACAACAACAACAACAAATACCCCAACTCACCCCAGCCCAATATTCAAAACAAATTATTAAGTATCATTTAAAGTCAAATTGCACCAACTGTCTGACTGAGGCTTGTCCAAGTTTGGCCTTATCAGCATTCAGCACCAGTGCCCTGAGATGGACGAGGAAACACAAAACACCACTAAAGGATTAGCCAGGGAGAGAGGGCCCATGATTTTGTTCACCCCAAGGCCCTTTATGTTCTTTCGGAATATATTTTAAAATCTAACTGAGAAACAGGTCCATGGATTATCTCTGCTTAATCTGGCTAGAAGATAGGTCTTTCTTGCATTTTTGCTCTTTCCAGGCAGTGCAGGAGCTCACACCTCCTGACACTGAGATTGGCATGATGCTTGAGGCTTCAGGGCTGCAGGTCAGCTCCCGGCTTTGCTACAGTTGTCTGTAAAAGAGTCACCCTGCAGTATTCCTCCTGGCACATCCCTTCTTCCATGGAGGAGCTCAGGGCTGTCCCTTAGGCTCCACCTTGATACCAGGACATCCACAGGCACTTCCTCAGCTCCGAGTGATACCAAGTGAGGAGAACAACTGGTGTGCCTGCACCTCAGGATCTTCTCCACTCCAGTGGTCTTCTGCCCCAGAAGTCTCCTGCTGCCTCCTGTTCTGGTGGATTCCCACACTACCTTGTCACCATAAGATCTGATTGTCCTCCAGCAGTAGGCGTGGTGACATGGTCCACATCTGCTGCTTGTTTGTTCTCTCGCCCTCTCCCTAGGGGAGGACCATGTGCAGTGGACTGTCCTATTTCGTTTTGTTTTGTTTTCTCCGTGTGTGTGTGTGTACATATTTTTATATGTGTGTGTGTGTAAACATGATACAGATACAGGCATGGTTTTCCCAGCTTTCGCCTTCCCTCCCACTCATCAATTAATACCTCTAGGCATGCTACTCTCTTCCCAGAAATAAGAGTGAGACTGTTCGGTTGCACCGTCTCCCATTCTCAGCGTATCCTGGCCCCAGGTCTGTGTTTTAAAGAATGGAAACATGGAAAAATACATTAATGTGTCTTACACGTGCCGGGTGGGGGATTTGGTCTAGGATAACACATTGGAACAGTTTTTCTTCTTAGGCAGGATGTGGTTTCCCAAATGCTGTGGTTTCCCCTCAAAATTTTTTCCACCAGAGGACTTTTCCTTAGTCATAAAGGAGATGGTGCCATTGGGCCAAAGAAGAGACGTTGTCATCTGGGACCTGTCTCCCAGACATGGTGTGTTTCCTGAAGCAGAAGGTTTTATTTTCCATTTCAAGGCTGTGGCTCGGAGGCGATGATAAGATTGGGTACAGAGGGGTGCATGCCCACACCTGTCTGTCGCCCACTGAAAAAGATCCCTGCTCCCACATGTACAGGGCTCTCCCTGACCTGTGGGTTTCTTCTATACAGAGTTTTTGTGCTTGTAACTAGATGGGTACAGAGAGAGAAGTCCCAGCCATCAGAAATTGTTTTGCAGACTGTGATTTTCCCTAATATTTCTGCTGTGTCCAGTGCCCCTGGACTCATCTATGAGGAATACTTCTTGGGATATCTCTTAGATGTTTTAAACAGCAGTTATGGGAAGATAAAAATGCTTTGGATGCTGTGATTTTTTTCTTTTTTTTTCACCTAGAAACCAGCACTACCTTCAACACAGGTGACGCATGGATAAAGACAGGCCATCTCACTAGAGGGACAATTTCCTAGACATTGTTGACAAGGTGAGAGATGTTTCATCCATACTTCCAAAAGCTCTTGGCCTCTTTTTCCCTTTCTAGTGCAGCTCATTCATTCCCCATCTGGAAATGCTTTCTCTTCTGCTCTCTGCAAGCCTCATCCAAAGAGCTCGGTTTTATTTCTTGCTTTTCCATTTTCCTTGCCATTTCCTTTGCCCTTATCCCTGCTATTAAGGACTTCCCAGTGCCCTCCTCATCCAACATTTTATAATGCCCTCCAAAAACGACTCAAACTTCATCCTCAAACTAGTGCCATCCGTCAGAGCCCCTGCTACTTGCAGACAGCTACTACCAAACTCCACGCCAGCTAGAAGCCTCCTCCTAATTTTTTTTCCCAATGTTTTCATACGTCAACTGATCTCCTATTTGTTCTCATGCCAACAGGATCTTTTAGCTTGGATAGCTCTTCTCCCACCCTGGCATTCATGCCTCTGGTGTATTTACAGACAACAAAGCTATACACTCTCCTCCTTAGTTTTGCTAGACTAAACAAGCCAAACTCTCTAGAATGTGGGTGAGGAACACATTCCAGAGACCTGCCGAACCTGGGATGCTGATGGGAACTGCTGCTGGGGGTGCCCTTTGGGGCCCTGCAATTCTTTTACTTTAAGTTGCTAGAAGCAGGGTGCCTGTCTGACCATCAAAACAGTTTATCTTACCTCATCCCCATCCTTGGACAATTTCTCTGCTGTCTCCTGATGGACCGTTCCCCCAGTCCCACTGCACTCGTCCTCCTTCAGCCCCAGCTCACTCTTGGACCAACAGCCTCTGAGAACTGCTGTGTCTGCCCATCTGCCTAACCTCCTGCACTGGATTTTGGGATGGCAAAGGTGTTTCTGTGGGTAAAAGCCTTATTTTCTGTATGATTCAATATCATGTAGATGGGCAGGTGGCAGAGCCACCTCTTCTTCCTTCCTTCCTCTTCCCTTCTTCCAGTTGCTTCCACCCTTCCAGAGTGAAGGAGCTTTTATATAAACATTTTTTAAAAATAAAGTTATGGGATGGTGAAGAAAACAGACATCCACTCTAAGTTCTGTCCCTGGGCTCAGAAAAGCAGTACAGATGAAAGGTCTCGTTTTCCTTTTGCTCAGCCCAGTCAAGGCACTTGGCCTAGTGGGTTTCACTTTTCAAAATGCACTTTTCAGCTCTCACAAAGGAGAGCGGATCTGGCTGTCTGAGTTTGCAGCACGGTGGGCGTGTGGTGGGGATGGGCCTGGCTTTAGTACATCGAGTTTTTTAACCAGTGAAAAGATTGTCATTAGATTTTGAGCTGAAACACAGTTGGGGGACTACTGACTTCCCTGTAAAGACAAGGTTGGGGTCAAACACAGCTGCAGGTGCTGTGGGTTGGGGTGTGGAGACCTGCCCAGCCAGTGGCTGTCAGAAACACAGAGGACCAGCTGTGGTCAGCTTTCTCTTTTTGCGATTTCCCCTTTTTCATTATGACTTCTTGGTCAGGCTGGATCCCAGACCTGCAAGGGCCCTGCAAGATGCCTGTGGGCAGCAGCTCATAGAGCAACACATTCATATCAGGAAACCATATGGGGTGCTGCAACGTAACAGCCTTCCTGAGGGCTCTGCCTGTGTGTGTCTCTGCATATATGTATGTTGGTGTTTCAAAATGTGATTTAAGAGCAGAACGAGTGAGGAGAGTTCAGTGCGGAATGAAGAATGGGAAGGTAACTATAAATATAATGAATTTCAAATTTAGGATCACCTTACTTCATTTTAAGAAAGCCTTGGGAACAGCGTATTTCAGCTACCGCTTAATATATATTTGCTAAAGAATTATACTTAATTTCATACACCACATTTTTCCTACAAAACACCAAAAGCACTTTGTGGAAAGACAGCAAGCTATTGAATCAGATCTGAAACCTGGAGCTGTATCCTTGAGATACTCGGTTTTTGAGACAACCTTGGCCTGCACTATTCTAAAGTGGCATGCAACTCGGATTGGTAATTTCGCTTCCCTAGCACAAAAGAGCTCTCTACAATAAAAGTTCGAGCTGTACCCAAGAGAGACAGAACTCTGCCAGGCAGCTGATCCACGGCTGTGGGGATCCCTCAGCCTGTGTTTCTTTCCCTGAAATCAAGAACTGGGCACTGAGCCTAAGACTGTCACAACCAAATCCCTGTTCTTTCTCACCCACAGCCCAGGAGTAATGAAGACAAAGCCATATGTGATAGATATTTGTTGCTCAAGTGAAAAGCACAGAAATAACACGATGAGCAGGCTGGTGTGAGAGCCCAAGAGAGAATTAAACACCCTGCATAGCTGCACATATGAGGCACTGACATCCCTGGTGGTCATCTCAGACTGGAGAGCTGGGCAAAGGGGAACATTAACAGGTTCAACAAGTGTAAGTCTGGAGTCCTACACCTGGGAAGGAACAACCCCCTGCACCAGTACAAGTTAGGGGTTGACCTGCCAGAGAGCTGCTCCATGGAGAAGGACCTGGAAGTGCTGGTGTGTTCAATGTTATCCATGGCACAGCAATGTGCCCTGGAGGCCAAGAAGGCCAATGGTATCCTGGGGTACATAAAGAAGAGTGTGACCAGCGGGTCAATGGAGGTCCTCCTCCCTCTCTACTCTGCCCTAGTGAGACCACATCTGGAGAACTGTGTCCAGTTCTGGGCTCTTCAATTCAAGAGGGACAGGGAAATAGTAAAGAGAGTCCAATGGAGGGCTGCAAGGATGATTGAGGGACTGGAGCATCTCCCTTATGAGGAAAGGCTGGGAGACCTGGGGCTGTTTAGTCAGGAAGAGAGAAGACTGAGGGGGGATCTTATTAATGTTTACAAATATCTGCAGGGTGGGTGTCAGGTGGAAGGAGCAGTCTCTTTTCAGTGGTGCCCTGTGATAGGATGAGGGGCAATGGGCACAAACTGGAACACAGGAAGTTCAACCTCAACATGGGGAAAAACTCCTTTACTGTGTGGTTGATGGAGCACTGGAACAGGCTGCCCAGTTTGGTTGTGGAATCCCCTTCCCTAGAGACTTTCCAAACCTGCCTGGACACGTTCCCTAGGTGATCCTGCTCTGGCAGGAGGGAGATTGGACTTGATGATCTCCAGAGGTTCCTTCCAATTCCTACCCTTCTATGATTCTATGACTCTATAACTCTATAATCCAGCAGCTGGGATCCAGATTTCCTGATCATCATTTGTGGTGCATGGGCATCTTCCAGAAGTTTATGGAGAAGCCTATCCTGCTCACAAGAGCTTCAGAGCTGGAAGCCAGAGTCCTTTGCTGCTTCAGGATGCTGCAATGTAATCTCAACGGGTCTCTGACACCTGCAGTAGGCAAAACATGGCAGTTTCAGTTCACGGTGGCTTGGGCAATCACTTTCCATTGCCTTACCTTTATGCCCACTTGAGTTTTGCTTTCAATTTAGGGTTCGGGCTTACCCAAATCTTTGAGGTGAAATGAGCTCAATAGAAAGTAGCACAAAAGAGGACACTACCCGGATTTCCGCCAGCCTGGGCCTGTGTTCTCTAGAAATCACACGGAACATTAAAATTGGAGACTAGTTCATGTTTTTAATAATATTGTAAACAAAAATATGAATCAGAACATTTGGGATCTTCCAACGCATGATACAGAAATTGATTTTGATGCATTCCTGGAAGTTTTTTAACTGTTTTGGCTCCTTCACCCTAACGATCCCAATAAATCCTCTGCATGGACAGTACGACTGCTATGACTTTTCCTCCTGAATTGAAATTGTTTCTAGCATTTTTTCTTTAAGTTTTTTGTGTACCAGCAAATCACCTCTCCCTCCTGGAACCAGGTATCACCCTGATAGCCTGAGGAGTGAAGTCTGAATTGAAGTAATAATTTAGCTGCTGTGTGATTTCCTTTTGGTCAGTATTTGTCTTGAGTGGTCCAGCAAACCTCAGATTTTCTTGCAGCCTTCCTACCTCTGACCTGCTGCAGAAAATGTTGGAAATTTAGGTTGAAAACTTTATATTCTTGCCCTTCACTTCTTTTTTCACCAGCTTTCCAGCTGCCTCTGGCCTACTATCTCCAGTACACTGCTTCATGGAGTCCAGAATGGAGTCCAGAATGGAGTTCCAGGCAGGAACTCATGTGATCCAACAACCTGGCCTTTACTGATACTGCTTCTTGACACATTCTGCTTTCTAGAAGCAAGTTCATGCCCTGTGATTGTTACATATATCCTTATATCACAACAACGGGCACACAGAGTGATATAGTGGATGGGTGACCTGCTGTGTTGATTCCACAGTTTTAATTGGACTTCAGTAACTTTCAAGATAATTAAAATCCCTTCTGTGCAACCTTTCCTTGTTCTGGGTCAGAGAGATTAAAACACAAGCCCACACACATACAGGGCAGACTTTTTGTTCTAATACATTCTGAGCCCAGAGAGACAGCTCTTCTCTACTGAGTCAGAAGGAAAAACACACTCTTGAATCAGCAACACCACTTCCTTCCTTCGCAGTTCTACCATTCACATACTTGCCCTGATCTTGAGCGAACCAGCAAGAGCAGTCCTGAGGAAGAAAGGCTGGAGGTGTAGAGAAAATGTAGTAAAGGAGATACAGGGTAAAATACAGTGGAGGGGAAGAACAAACTTAATCCTCTGCAGCTGATATCTGTGATTACTGTGCTCTTTATTAAACAATGTCGCTTGGTTGGAATGAGTGTTACTGAGCTTAGCATCCTCCCAATAGCTGATGAAATGCATCATGTCACACTGCCAGGGCACGACTGGTGGCTGTGGGGGCTGCTGTGGAGAAAGGGTCTTTGACCCACGCAAAAGGGAGCAGCAGCTGCTCTTACTAGGCTATGCCATCTGATGACTCTTGCACCAGACACAGCTGCCCCAGGATGTTTGTCAGGGCCAGCCACAACACCACTGTGGTGAATAACTGATTTCCCTTCCCTGCTGCAAAAAAAACCTGGACGGCAAGACCCATTCACCAGCTCAACTCTACTGGCAGGACAATTAAAAGGTTTCCCTTTCTTCAAGACCCAACGTATTGTCATGTTTGGCTTTGCTGGCTGGGGAAAGCCTGGAGCAGTACAATTGCACGTGCAGGAGTGACAGCAGGGCTGAATTCCCCACCGCAGAACCATGGTGTTGACTGGTGCATTTTGGTGGCCAAGGGACCACTCTGTTGCCTTCCACAGCTTGAAGTACGGAACTGCACATGGTCTCAGCTGTGATGGGAAATGGAGATCTATAGCTCCAGATATGCTTAGCCATGGTTGGTACAGTTCATGCCTTCATGTCCCTGGTGCAGTCATTCAACAATGGATTTCATGCAATCCAGTGGAGACCGGGACAAGGAAATGTTGCACCTTGTGAGGGACTGTTATGGAAGACAGCGAGTTTATAAAACTTCAGGAGTGGTCGAGGCAAATGTCTCCTGACTGTCTTCACTCACCCTCAAACTGATGGCATAGACTTTAGTGCAGTGTCCATTATCAGCAACACTGGCCAGGAACCACTTCAAAGGAGCTGTTTGTGAAGACAAAGAAAGAAACCATCTACCCATTTCCCAGGCTAACAGCAGTGGTTGGGATTTATATGGCATAGATGAATTTGAAGCAGTCACCTGTGGGCCAGTTCTTGAGCAAACCAGCTCCCTGCTCACTGAACAGGACCATGCTGGTTTGAGATCATGAGGGACACAAATACAAGAGCAGGTAAGAGGAAGGTTTCCTTTCAAGCTAGAGACACGGTAACAGGATTTCAATTTTTATTTTGCTGATTCTTTGCTATTTTGGCTTTGTTCTGATTTTTTTACATTTTTATTTTCTTTTTCACTAAATCTCACAGAATCATGTGAATCAGGATGCTCAAAAGCTGGGTGAAATTTTTGCCTGGGGCTTTCAACATGCAAGATGTGTTCGTGTGTGTGAGTGCGCATATCTTCATACGCACAGATGAGTCATTCTTACTCTTGCTCGTGTTATTTCCGGGAGGGAGAAGTAAGTGAGGTGGTTTGATCCAAGGTAGGGGAATGCAATAGACAGAGCTCCTGGCGTGAGGGGATGGTGTTCACAGAGGGTTTTCTGGTTCATTGGATGTGGCTGGAAGGGGAAGTTGCTGCTGCTTTCCTAGAGGAAGGGTGGGAAAAGCAGATCTGTGCCCCCAAGTGCCTCGGCTGGTCAGAAAGTGGCAGGCGTGTCTCATCTCCGTTCCCTTGCTTTCTGAGTGTCACTGTAGGCAGAGACAAGACTTAGAGAGGAAACCGCAAGTGGTCCGGGTTGCTGAGTCTCAACAAACAGCCGAATGGGCTCCAGGTGCAGCCTGTTTGCTTTCTGAAGGACCTGGTGCATTGCTGTCTGTACCTTTCCTGGGATAACATCACCTCCTGCATGTTTACAGGGATGTGCCACCTTCCCCTGCCTCTTCTCCTTCCACCACCTTCTAAAATAGAGATTGACATTTTTTGTCTCCTTGTTGTCCCTTCTTATTAAACCTGTTTGATGGCTGGCAGATTTAGAGCTGGGAAGAAGGTCCATGCCCAATAAAAACTGACCCAGATTGTCACCCATGATTTGTACCAAATCAAATGGGACTGTTCCTGAGGCACTCAGTTGTTTAATTCGATGTAAGATGAATTATTTTTAATCATCTCACTCCTTCTAGATCCTGGCTGGGGACAGTACTATCTATATTATCATATATTAAAATGGAACTGAGGTTGAAAATACACATCAGCAAAGCAAGCTGTTCCTGGGGTAATTTATGGCTTATCCCGCACCAGAGACTGGTGAAAATCCTCCAAGAAGGTGTATCCTGCAGAGAAGATGAACATGAGTTTGGAGGCTCAAAGAGTGCAGATAGGATTTGGATAAATTTTTTAAGACAAGATCCATCAGTGCAACCACTGTGGGAAACCAGGCCAAGATCTGGCTCAGACCTTTGATTGTCACCAATCTCCCATGGCTAGGAGGAAGAAGAGCAGTGCTGCTGGCAGAGCTGGAGGTGGCGTGCCCCACTTCCAGGCACCCACATTACAACCCTGGTTTTGTCACGCGACCTCTCTTTTTGTGATGGGTGACTGTGTTCTCTGCCTGCACGTAGGTTTTGAGTCCCTATGTTGCATGTCACTGGTGGAGGCTGCCCTGGCTCCCTGGTTGCTCTTCTCTTGCCCTAGAATATTGTTGTCATTATGACAGAAATCATGTTTGGAAGTGTTTGGAGATGTTCACTCAGTGTTTGGGGCAGATGTACATCTTCTGTGGCATCTTCTGGGACTTCACCCTTCTGTGATGCCTTCTGCAAGGAGAAAACACATAGGTCCCCTTGTCACCTCATATCATCCTTCTTGCTCCTGTGGTCCAGGACTTTGCAAAAGCCACTGACAGCTTCATTTTCCTGCATGTTACTGGACATCTATCCAGAAGTATCACATGCAGAGGCATTTTCAGAAAGTCAATGAAGAATTTTACTGGACTCTGAGTAACACTTAACACAACCCTCCTTCTTCCCTCTCCAGAAAGACGAGATTGTCTTTGGAGGCAGGTAGTAGTTGTTTCTGCCTTCTGGGAAGAGGGAGCAGGCTGAAGCTTCCTCTGGGCATCCATATAAGAGCTGCCAATAAAATGAGTAGTACAAAAATCATTTACTAAGATTGCAGCAGGCACCTCAGTCTGAGGACAAGCATTCTGGTTGCATTCCTTGCTACAGCACGGAGGAGCACTGAGAGTCTCATGGTGACACCCAGGACTGCCCAGAGCTGCTCCAGAGTCAGGCATGGACTCTGCAGGCAGGATACCTACAGGCCAAAGCCATTCAGGGACATCCCTTCTACACCCTTTCTCAGAGCAGGTCTATCTCTGCAGCACCATCCGCATGCTGTACCAGCAGCACTGGAAGCTGCAAGCTGAGGGAATTGGATGTAGCACTTCTAGGGAGGTACCCAAAATGTAGGAAAGCCATTGGTGTGCCAGCTATAGGGGCTTGCTGGAGAAGGTGGTGTTTCATCTGAATTGTTGAGGCTTGGCAGCTCATAGTGGGAGGTGCAGAAGTTTTGGTGCAAGGTGACCTTGGAAGGCTCATAAGGTCAGGACTTTTAAGAAGTCCTGGATGTTTTGGTTTTTTTCCAGTGACATACAAAAGATTTTCATTAGTGTGTAGATGGACGTTAAAGGCTTTGTAGTTTTTCATGTCATTCTGGAAAGTCCAGTTTACTTTCCCTTAACTAGTGGAGTCTTTTCCAGGCACACAGATAGGACAAAGGAATTATTTTCACTGTGTTATTTCCAAACAGCATTGTAATGTGCCTTCAGAAGATTGATAGAAGAGATGGAGGACCTTCGCATGGTGGCCTGATGGAGATTAGAGATGTTCTGCTAATGTGGTAAACCATGACTGTGATTTTTCTAGTCTTTGTGAAGGTTAAAGGGAGGTCAATGTACATGGATGTGATAAGAACACTTGTGGTGGATGTTCTGAACAGCCAGAGAGACTGGGCTGATGCAACTGCACAAAAGCAGGTAGTTGTGGATGCATAGTGTTCCTGCTGTGAGCCTAGGGCCATGGTAAGAAATGCATATGTCTGTGCATAAGGCCTTTATTAAAATGACCTCACCCATATGTATACATTTTAAACATGTCAGTGAATGCCTGCTGTGTTTATTTTTAATACGGTGCTTGTTTTGATGTTACAATTGTGATGATGTGGATCTAATGGTGGTGACTCTTCATCTTAGGCCTCAAATCCAGAGCTGAAAGTGAAAAGACACTTTGCATTACTTTAAAATACAAAAGGGAATGTCCCTGGGCAAATTAGTCCTTCATTTCCATTCTAGACAGTAGCCAGCTGTCTGCTGCCTGGAGTCCACAGTGCACAAGTTGCTCTGGAGTTCACCTGAGGTCCTTTCTCCTGCTGCCTCCTGAAGCTGACTGATAGGTGACAGAAAGGCAAACAGACCTCTAGGGGAAGGTTCACTTATACCCTGAACTTCAGTATCACTTTGAGGGCAAAACACAGTCTTTACCAGCCCTGAATTTTATTTGAGGTGCTGTTAATTCCCTCTTTCTTGCCCTGAAAGACTCCAAAAATAACCCCAAGGGGAAGTCATATACCCTAATATCCAGATCTAGTAGGGCTTCCCATCAGACACCATAGTGCTGGTGTTATCTATAACAGTAGCAGTTCCCATCAGCTTTGCACAGAGGAGAGGTGTAAAGAAAAAAGTGTAAACTGAAAAAAAAGATCAGCAGAGCTGTTGGCAGCCAGTCCGTGTGATGGAGCCTCAGGAAGAACGGGAATTTGTGACTTCAGCCTTCCACTCTTTCCTTAAATTGTAGTTTTGTCACTGGATCTGCAGAGATCTCGCAGTTTTGTAATGCATGACGTGTGCTGGTGATAGACAGGCAAGCCAGCGAGCTGAAGGCAAGCTGCCAGGGCCTTCCCCTCATTTTGAATGCCCTTGGCTGTCCCAAGACTCATTCCAAAACATTTAAATTGCTTAAGTGTGAAGCGATGTGTTTTAATTAATGCAGGAGAGGGGGCAGTAACATCCAGGTCCCTTCAGTACTCATTTGGCCTTGTGGCTGAGGCACAGGTGCTAGAAAACCAGGAGTGGCTGGACCTGCCTCTGCTTCATTGCAGCATGAGCAGTGCTGCAGTTCCCCCAGCCTCAGTGGGGCTGATGGTGCTGAGCTACCTTTGCCAGGTGCCTGGGACATGAGTTGCTGAGGGAAAGGTGAGTAGAGCACACAGGTATTTATGACATCTTGGTACTCTGTCTAGGAAACAAGCTCTGCAAAATAAACAGCAGGTTTGTTATTAAATGGTAAGATCTGGAGAGTGAAGCCTTCCTATGACACACTTTGTGAAAAGTTTTAGTAAGTGGCAGATTTTCCTCCAAAGTCCTCTCTCCAATGTGGGGCAAGTGATAGCATCATATGAAGAGATCTCTGCTCCCATGACGCAGGTGGGGAACACAACCGTCACCCAGCTGCGTGACTTGCTCAGGAAACGTGGCATCAAATTAGGGCTTCACATACACTACCTGGAGATTCACACTTGTGATTTACCCCAAGACCATCTTTCATCAAAAAACCCTCGCTGAAACAACCTACATGTATTCCTGGAGAAGGGATGTTTCAGGCTACATTATTTCCCCTCTGAGCACAGTGGTGAAAGGCAAAGTGGAAAACTTTCTGGATCATAATTAATGTAAAAGAAATGAGATGATTTTTGGATTTTCAATGACACCTGGATTGTTAGGGATTACATATTGGCTCATTGAAGTAGCCCAACTTCAGCATCTATATCCTAACCATGACTTTTTAACAGAGAGGGATATATTGACCTGACTGTGTGAATATATCGTCCACTGCAAAGCCAATGACACTTCCTTCTGATAAACACTGGTATTTTAAACAATGGCTCAGCCTGTGAACTGGTCAGAAGATCTGGTATTAGCTGACCTGGCCAGTCAATGACCCTACTGTGTCTAGTCAAATTCTCAGTCAAGGCTGCAATGCACTAGGACATTTTTGTGAGAGATTTCCCTTTAAAAAGCAACTCAGCTGGATCTTCTAAGCTCCTCAGATACCAAGCATTTGAATGGCAGCTAGGAATGGCTTTGATTTTGTAGAAGTTTTATTGGAGAAATTTAACCAGCACCCGCAATTAGTCAGCATGAGTCTTACCAGAATGGTCAGTTCCTTAATTTAATGAGCATAAGAACAGTGATTCATTTCAAAGTGGAACTTCGTTATATTGCTCCAGAAAGAAGAAATGGCTGAGAGGAACAAAGAGAATGAGGAAATAGTTGTTTCAGGTTGAAAACAGAGCACTATGTTCCTGGAAGTACACTTTCAGCCCCTATCCAGGCCTGGCTCAAGCTGAGGGAGGAATCCCTGTATATAGTTGGCTCATCTTTTCTTAACAAGGTTGGCCTGGCCTCAACTCTTCAGGTCAAAGCTCTTCAAGGCTGCAGATACTGCCTAACACCACATGCCAGACTGCTTTGCACTCTAGAGCCATTTTCTGTGCATTTCCTTGTTCCGTGAAAGCACTAACACATTAAATGCTTGCATAGAAATGTAGTAACGATGCTTAATGCATTCCTGCCCAGGCTCTGGCCATTTTTCCAACATAGTGTATTCTTCTTCAAGACTATAGACCCTTTTTTTATGCCAATGGGTGTTCAGTCCTGCGGTCTGACTGAAGCCAACAGGAGATGAAAGTCTTGCACCTCTTGCAAGATGAAATCTACTCTTCTTTTGACCAAGAATATGCCTTCCAGAGTAATAAAAGCAATGTAGCAACTAAGCCTGTAAATAGATCAAGCAGAGAAACGAAAAAGCATTCATTGCCTGGGAAAAAGGCTTGTCAAAGCTCACAGTGGTGAAACCAAATGGAAATGTTGCAAACTTTCACCTAGAATAAACAATCCAAATCAGTTGGAAGCACTTTCCATCGCACTGGTTCCCAGGAATGGAGTTGCATCATTTTCTTGACACAAGGCTGCCAAAATCTGTAGTGACATACTAGAATCCTGCTGATTAGCCAAGCTCTTGGCAAGCTTGTGTGATCAGAGATTTTTATTTATTGTCATTTTTCTGGTAAGTATTGCTGGTAGATTAAAAATGGAAGGCAGGTAACACAAATACATATTTATTTGGGTGGAGGAGACTTTGGCTTTAGAGTAGAATAATGCATTGTGTTACGTGTCAGCTTTCTGTCGGAAGACCTCAGACATGAAATACCATTATTAACCTCCCAGCATCGTCTGTGGCAGATGAGACATGCTTCGTTTCTCAGATGGTCAAAAGCTGGCCGGGGATATTAGGTACCAAATGCTCTCAGATTCCCTTGAGCCAAGCCTGACTTGCTTCTTCATGGTTCAGAAGACCCTACTTTTGATAGGTCTCTGCAGCACACGCAATTAGTAGTAGCTCTGGTTGAGGAATTAGTGGCACACTAGGATCACAGATGAGGAGCTTTGGTTTTCTTGCTTTGCTACTTGTCGAGTTATGCTTGAAGCAGGGTCTCTGTGCCTTGGTTTTCAATATCCCTGTGAGAAAACTACTTTTTTCTTTTCTTCACAAATATCATCTTCCATTTGTTACCTGTTCTTCAAGCGCTGCCTAACCCATCTCTTTGGATGGCTGTCCAGTCTTTTCTGCTTGCTGCTCTTGATATACACAAACCAGATGCTGGAGCACCTCCTTCCCCCACCTCATCTTTACCAGTCCTACCACAGTGCCTACTTCTTCTTTTCACCCTTCACTGCCTGAGCCATCATCCTTCTGTTGTTCAAGGAAGCCTTTGTACACACTTCCTTTTTCTCTGAAACTCTAGCAATGCAAGAAGTATGAGTTTAGAAAAAAATTAAATAGCAATGGTGAGGTTTCCTCCTCTCTCTCAGCTCTTTTTTCAGCATGGCTTCCTTTGGGAATCCTGTTCATAATTTCTCACCATTTGCAACAGCATCCCAGGAACTGAGCCGCAATGTAACACATCTGGGGCTAAGTTTGAAAGGGCAGCCAGATGCAGACAGGCGTACTGGAGCAGAGGGGAAGGAAACAGGGAAAACACAGACACAACTGAACCAGCCAGGCCAGCAAGACCTTGCAAAGCCAACTGGCACCCCCATCTTTCAGGCGTCTGTCTGAAAGCAGAGATTTGTCTGAATCACTGATTTCCATCCACATGAACTTTGAGAAGGGTCAGGTCCAGATCGGTTCCAGCTGGACTCCAGACCCTGATAAGAGAGTTCCTCCCCTGAGCCTTGAGAGTATCTGAATCCTCAGGCAGCCTCTATACTGACCTCTCCTTTCCAGGGTCTCCAGGATTTTTTACCCGGTTACTAGGTCATGAGCTCGCAGGAGGAGATCAGCCCACTTTAGGGTTGTTTGTTTCACTGTCCAGAGACATTTTTGTTTCTTCAGGGAGCTCTGCAAAGCAATTTTTCAGGCAGGGAGGAGATTCAGCACGACTGAATGGTGTTTAACAGGGGAGACAAATGAGGAGATCCTAGAGGTACTTCCTTTTCAAATATTTCAGAGATTAGTAATGCTTTGCCATATCTGTAAATAGTTCACACACAGACATGAATGCCAACAAGTGCTCTGGAAAGCTGCACCTCACTACCCCTTGTTTTCAAAGCGTGCTTGTGATTTTTCAACAACCACCTACTGAAGCCAAGAAAGAATAAAAAGATCCCTGACCTTTCACTGCTCTGATTTCCTAATAATTTGGACACCTTTAATCCTTGCCTCAATCCGCAGGGCACGGTTGTGTAACACAGCCACAGTCCAGGAAGGGCCTGGCACAAGAGAAATGTTGGACGTGGAATTTCTCAATGTGCAAAAAAGCAGCGGGCGTGAAAAGAGGAAAGCACGTCTAAGGGCTCACAACAGCATGAACGATATTTCTGTGGTGTTTGGGGAATCATTTAGTGCATGGAAGATTTTTGCTTGTCACCAAAAAGGCCATGCAGAGTGGTCAGACAAGTTGGGCAGTGAATGCATGCGCATCAATATTTGCTGTCACTGAGGTTGCAAAACAAAAGTAGACAGATCGTTTCAGGACTTAACCTCCTTATCTCCACCTACCACAGCCTATAAAATTGCATAAGAAAACAGGATTGAATTTTGAGGTGGAAACCTGAAGAGAAATGAAGCAGCAACACCGAATGGCAAAGCTCGACCAGAATGAGATTTTTATGGTAATGGTAAAGTAGTTCTGAGCTTGTCTCAAACCCTCAGTTCAGGTCCTACCCAATTTAGGCCAAAAGAAGTTAAAATTAAGGAGGCTCCTTTTGTGGTTTGGACACTCTGTGATTATGGACACTCAAAAAGCTCATTCTACTGAAAGACTCAAGGATCCTGCCAGAAAACTTCCTTGTTTAACGCATATAATTCCAGTATGCAAAAACTTAATGACTGAGAAAGAGAGGAAGATGTTCCTGTTGTGGTTTAGTGGTGACAAAAGGGTTAATCATCTCCCAACGTTCCTGACAGGGTGACACTAAAAGCCATTTGAACCCCAGGCTTCTCCTAGGCTGCAAGAGGAGTGCGGTGGGGACAATCCCTGAATAAACAAGGTCCCTGCAGAAACCCAGCGTGCAGCAGAAGAGACAAAGTGCCTCTGAAGTGCTTTTGATCTGTTGGAAATCCTGACATTCTTTTTTAAAAGTGAAGATTTTTCATTTGGGAGACATGAGCACCTGCTTAGTGACTTCTCGGTGCAGGGGACAAGCAACTCACTGGTGTCTTGCCAGGTAAGCAGCAAACATTAGGTCATTGCAAACAGTTCTCCTTGGGCTCCATCTGTCAGATAAGGACCATATCACTGGCAAGATGTTTGTGATGACGAACTCTCCTTCAGCTAAGAAAAGCCAAATGGAAAGCTCGTTAAGGAGAGAACCTGAGATGGCCTCCCCAGACCAGCAGCAGCTGATTTGCTGCTGTCGGTTGGTTAATCTCTCATTAGCTCAGGTCAAAATAAGCTGCATGAACAAGAAATGTCTCTGTCATGACATGTCAGGCTTGTGGAGCAAACTGCATCCCAAATGCAGAATCTGTTAGGGGCCACAGGGGTGGTTCTGACTCTGAATTACCCATGGCTGATTATGTGTGAGTGACTGTGTGCAGCCAAGACATGCTCTGCAGCCTTCTCCAGGCTCAGCCTGCAGGAGACGAGCATGTGTTACAGCTCCACCTTCACAGGCTTTGGAGCAGGCCCTACCGAGTGCCCATTCAAATATGGTGCTGTCAAGGAAGAAGCACAGCACCTAGCAATGGTATACATTAAGATGAGATGAAAAGGAAAATGTGGTTCAGAAGAATGACGCCACGGAAAACATCAAGGAAAGTGAGATGGAATGTACAGTCATTAGCAAATTGCTTTATTTATGACTATTGTGTACTGCTGCTGTGCCAAATCTTGAATTTATTGGGTGCTGTGGATTTCTTCATTAAAATCATATTATTGAATTGTTCTTTGTTATAGTTTGCAATGACCATCCCCTTAGCTATTTTTACTTTTGATCTGTATGTGCGTATGATCCTGTAAAAACAGGCCAGCCTGTGGGGAGAAAGCATCTTTCTAGTCATGCTTTTCAAATGGCATGGCTGATTTTCTCTGAGTTCACTTGCTTCTCCCCTCCATTTTGGCTTTGTACTTCACCTTGCGGGCTGTACCACAATTATTAACTTTAAGCTGAGAAGCTTTAAGCAAGGATTTTCAGGTGTCTTTACAAAGCTCCTGTTGGCTGTTAGGTATTCCCAGGAGGCTGCAGATCCTGGAATCTTCCACCCTGGCAACATGCCCAGCCCATCGCATTGCAACTGTGACCTTACTGAGAGCTCAGTACCGGGATTTTGCAGCTCTTCAGAGGTCTACACGCACCACAGCAAATGGTTTCTGCTCTCCGGGTTAGTCGGTTGCTGCTTTAGATGATGCAGACACAAACCCTTTCAGGTTTGCCCACTCTTCCTTACAAGAACCACTTTCACAGTTGGTCTCCTCGAGATGGAGATGAAGCAATGAGTAGGGGTTAGCTACTGTGTCACTTTTTAGTTTGCTAATGGCAAGGTTTCTGGCAGCTAGTCTTCAAGGAAGACACATGGAGATGGCAGGATGAAGGAGAGCTGAGATGTCCAGAGCTAATGATTGAATCAGCAACTGAGTCTGCACACTGGCTGCATCAGCCCTCTTCTCTCACCATAATGAAATCGGTTATGTGATGCTGTCTGGATCCAAATTGCATTCCAGTAGTTTTATGCTTCACAGGCTGCTGGATTACTACGATAGTTGTGCAAAGCTGACAGTGGCTGCAGAAGGTCAGAAGCAGCTCATTCCTGAGCCCTGCTCCCTCAGACTATGCTCTCCTCAGATGCACAGTTGTGTGCCCTACAGCAACCCTAGAGCTCAGACTCAGTCTTGTCTGGTCGTATCAAATCATCAAGATTTACAGGTCTTCTGACCAGACATGGATATAGTAAGAGCGTAGGTCCTCACCAAAGCAAGGTAGACATTGGTTTTCAGTGACATGCCCATCATCAATCCCAACAGGAAGGTTTTTCAGTTTAGAAGCTCACAAGTACATCACATACTTTACACTCAGTGCTGCTGTTTTGCATAGCACCTCCCAGCCTGTTGGAATGTAGCCCTGGGCTTTCTCAGGTCTTTTTTGTCCTGGGGACAAATCTCTCTGGAGAACTGCAATATCAGCCTCTTGTGTTGCTCAGTTATAAGCAAACAACTGAAGGGTGGTTACAGCCAGGTTCGTTAGCAGGTTTCACATCTTGCATGAAGAAAGACCAAGAGGTCTGCTTTCATGTATGAGGTTTGTTTTGGGTTTTTTTTTGCTGCTATTTGAAGCACTCAGTGAGTAGCCTGCTTGCCAAACCAAGCTGAAACAGGCAACACTTGGGACATTCAGAGCAGGGAGAGTGCTGCTAAACCATCTCAGCAGGTATGATATTGTCCTGATACCACCCTGCACCCATCAGTTTGTAGCCCTTTCTTTTGCTCCAGAACCTCATGAGATGAAAAGCACAAGTGCAGAGAAAGATCCATGGTAGCACATCCCTGGTGCTGACCTCTCCTGCAGCGTTTAGCAGCAGGCTGTGAGGAGGCACTGGATGTGCACTCACTTGCCTTCAGCGAGAGACATCGCACAACTACTGAGATCCAGAGTGGAGGATGCTGAAAGGCCCATCCTTCATATATTGGGGTCTTTCCTTCATCTTTCGCCAAGCAAATGACTCTTACCAGGAGCTGCTCCCTATGGTAGTGGAATCTAAATAATCCTTCTAATTAGCTTTCTGACAAAATCAGACTACTGGCTTCCCTCCCAACACACACACACACACACCCCTGCAGGGTTCATTGCAGAGGTTTCAGGGAAAGATAAGATGCTGCTCTGTCAATCAGAAACAATGTGAATAGCATTCACCTTGCTTTTGTGGGGCTGTTGGGCATTTCATGTCCCTTCTTAGGAATTTTCACCAGACCTTTCTATGGATGGAAGACACCTGGCAGATGGCTCTCTAGACTGCCATCCTCAGACCAGCCAAAGCACATACACACGCCTGCCTTCAACCAGATGAAAATTAGACATGTCATCTATTGCCAAAGAAGGTTTCTTCAGTACAAGAACAACTAAAACTACCTTAAGATATGCAGGAGTGCTTCCAGACTGCAAGATAAAAATCACTTCCCGGAATCACTGTATTCAGAGTAGGGAAATATCCCTTTAAAGAAATCCATTGGCAGTATAACTTAAGGCCCTAAGGCCAAGCTGATCTTCCACATAACTCCAGTGAGTCCAGAGAAATACACCAGGGATTAAGTTTGGCCTGATAGTGAAAACCACAGGCAAGTGAGGATGATTCCCAGAATCAAGCTGACCTGAAAAGTGCAGTTAGATTTTGCCCTTAAAGGATCATTTTCTTGATAATAATAGATAAAATGAAATGCTTGTCAAAATTATTACAAGCATATGGAGATGAGATGATCAACGTTTTACGAAACATCTTCTTCAGCAGCTAGATTTCTGGTTCCTCCTTTAGCTGTTCTTCTTCAGTTTCAGAACTTTCAACCTTTCTACTGATTCTTCTAGATGTACTATCTGTCCTGTTCATTCCTGACTTCCTAGAGCCACAGATTGTGTGTTTTTTTGCTATTCCCAGGTTTGCCACTGAGTTACTGTGGGATTTTGGTGAGGTTTTTTTGCCCGATATCCTCCAATTCCATCTCTACTGGTAGATCCATACATGAACAGATTGCTGGGCAATGTTAAGGGTAAAATACCTGTTGTTATGTTCCTGGATTGGGCCCTTGCTTCTCAGCTTATTGCCTTGCAAGCATTACCAAGTTAGCATGAAGACAAAGCTTTGTCAGAAGCAGTGTCTGCTCATGGGACTTGCTTCCCGAGAGAGAAGAATGAATGACCATAGAATTAATCTCTTTCAAAGCTCTGTCCAAAACTCATTTATTTTGTTTAACTTGTTCTCAGCAAGTTCTAAACACACACTCGGAAACAAAGAGTGGAAAATCCAACTACAGTTGTTCACAAAAACCAAACAAAACCAAAACAGGAGCAACTTGCCAGTGTTCTAAATAGATCACTACCAACAAACCTCTATAAAACAATCAAGTTATTTCACTTACAGTATTGAAAGGCAATAAAGAGAAAGGATAGAGCCTTTTTTAGGGGATATTTATCAGTTTGGGAGTGGTTGCCAAGAACTCCCAGGCGTTTTCATTTGCTTTTTCACCCTTTCATATCTTCCAGGAGACAACAGGACTTTTAAATTATATTTTTCTTCCTCAGCTTTGTAGTCTTGAGTCCCAGAATTCATGGCTGCGAGGCAGGGCTGGAGACTCCTTCCTGAGCCCTGCACCTCAGAGATCCCCTGACTATCACTCCCTTACCTCTGTGTTTAACTCATGTTTGGCAAAGCACAGCTTGATCTCAATCAGACCTCCTAGAAGGGCAGCCAGCTTGGATTTGATGGCATCGTAAAATATGAATCCAATCCTGCCATGGAATTCATCCCAAAGACCAAGCATCTTCACTGACAAAATGCATGCTGCTTTCATACTTGAAAATACTAGGCTGTAGTGTGCTTGTCATAGGCCTTGCATAGGGATAAAGCCTTTTTTCCTACAACCATTTATTCCTGAATATGTTTATATATTATGGTTACATCATTTCTCAATTTATGGATTAATTTAACAGGTTAAATTGTAAAATTTTCTCAGGTTTTTTTTGTCTTAAAATGCAGAGACCAACAAAGGGGGAAATATTTATCTGGTTAAGACTGTCTGTGGAACTAGAAGTGGTCTATACTCCAGCCTGTAACTCCTCTCTTCATCCATTTCGAACTCCTATGAGGCCCTTTAGCTCCAATATCACACTGAATAACACACTCAGGTTGGACTGCTTGTCCACTCCGACCTCAGCACCCTTTCCCAACTCCCTGCTCTGCTTTTCAGGACAGGGCTTCTCCCTCCACATCAGTCAGCTGCACCCCTGGCTCCTTGATGTAGGGCTCTGGCTGTCTGAGCCCAGTGACCTGGCTCTCTCCACACCACTGCCCCCACCTCTTCATCAGCCACCTTTCCGCCTGCCTGATGTTATCTGCAGGTTTTGGCAGCAGTTGTTGTGCATCATCTTCCAGATGGTTGATAAAAGCATTGAAAATTATTGGATGTCCTGTCAGTCCACAAGGTTCTCCTCTGGGGACGTGCCCCCAGTCATTCCCCAGGGACTGCTCATTTGGAAGAGCTTTAATCTCACTGCTCCCCAAGCCATATACAGTGCATGCTATTGATATCATATATTCTGATATTTTAACACAATGTGCTAAGTCAACCACCTTGCCAAAATCTATCCTACCCACAGAGCTGCTTTTCCCAACTAGACTTTTAACCTCTCCAAAGAACATAATTAGATTCATCTGAAATGCCTGTTTTTCATTTTAAAAGGCTGAATCAACTGCTGCAAATAGTAGTCACAGCTTTTAACTCCATTCAGTTCAGTTCCCCAACAACTTTTCCATCATAGAATCATAGACTGATCAGGGTTGGAAGGGACCTTGAAGATCATCGAGTTCCAGCCATGTTGCCATGGGCAGGGACACCTCCCACTAGACCGGGTTGCCCAGAGCCCCATCCAACCCGGCCTTAAAAAATTCCAGGGATGGAGCTTCCGCTGATTTCATCCTATTGTGTAGTGCAATTTTGCTTTAAAGCTTTGTCGTGCTCTAATGATTTTGAAGATGCTGGGCCATGCTGAGTGATGTCTAGGGTGGAGTGTGCAGTGTCTTCAGGAGACAAGAGCCTCTTGGGAAGGTCTCAGGGTAGAGTCTCTGTTAAGTGGGCCAGGTCTGAAGCTGATAGAAGTTCTCCACTATGATGCAGCAACTGTTTACTGTTTACAGAGGTGGGGGAGTTTGTGCTAGGAATAGCACGAGAATTTATCTTTCTATTTTTTAACCACTTTTATCCCTTGTTAAGTGTTTTCAGACTCAGCCTCAGGCTTGATTTATTTTTGCAAGGCTATTTTTAGCCACTGTGACCTAAACAAACAAACAAAAAATGTCTGTTGAACTTATTTTTAAGGAAGAAACCACACATGTGCACCACTCTGTCATGGTTTGTTCACTTCTCAATATCCAACGAGATCCTCCCTGCCGTGATACTGGTGTATCGCTCCACTTCTCTTCCCTACGGTTATATAACAGCACTAGGGTGGCAGTTCTTCTGCTTTCTAGGCTGGAGCATGAACAGCAGTAATCTCACAAAATTTTGAGAGGCAGGAGCAGCCCTCTTCAGAGTAACCCACCTGAACCTTCAAGCTGTTACACTGTTTGGTTAGCTACTTTTTGTGTTCAGGACCAGTTGCAATGAAGGCTGGAGAAATTTATCTTAAGCAGGTATCTATCAGCATTCAAACACCCAGACTTTCTTCCTGGCTCTGGTTTGATTCTTGCTGCTTGGCAATTTTTCTTTCCAGCTGCCATGATAATGTGAGACTTTGAACTAGCAGCCTCTCTTCTCGAATTTATAAGTATTTACTGAACAGTGTTTAGTTAAGGGACCAGATAGAGATGTACACCAAAGAGGACGAGATATGGTGTGTTTGTGGTCAAAGCGTAAGACTCTGGATCAGAAAACAACCAGAATCAACTTCGAGAGATGGGTCGAACCCACAATGCTCAGTTCTGCATCTGCTCCTGCACTGAGCACC
The DNA here is from genome assembly GCA_013396935.1 of Baryphthengus martii. Lineage (NCBI taxonomy): Eukaryota > Metazoa > Chordata > Aves > Coraciiformes > Momotidae > Baryphthengus > Baryphthengus martii. The sequence continues at coordinate 56,788 of VWZK01001567.1, forward strand.
AAATGCCCTGAAGTTTGGGCTGATTTGGTCTGTGGCTGCTGCATGGAGATCACCTTTTTTTCCCTTGGACTTCCACAAAGCGAGTAGTTATTAATGGCATTACCGAGTATGCCAGAATGCAAAGAGGGTTCAGCGCAAAATTAACCAGGCTGAATATAGCTTCCCACCAGTGAAGGAATTTGGACACCACAGGTATCACCTGGATTGCAAGTGTTGTGAGAACTTTCTTAGATTGGCTCCCAAGACATGGTGCACACAGGCAGACTTAGCTTGTGCCTGAGCTGGAAGGCAGTGGCTGCAAAGCTGATGGCATCCTTCTTCTCTGAGCTATCTGTGTGCATCAAGCTGGAACTATCCGTGAGGAGCAATAACAAATTCCCTCCCTGCTGAACAGCACCACGAAAGATGTACAGTATCTGATTCCCAGACGGCAATGTTAAAAACAGAAGGCAACATGTCTGGGAAAGTACCCGAGGCATACTTGAACAATAGAAATAATAGAGATGCAAGAAGATAGATCCTTTTTAGTTCTTCCTCTTTTTTTTTTTTTTTTTTCTGATACATGACTTGTGATCACTTAAAAACAAACACTTTTTTTTTTCTATCAAGCAGGAAACAGCCTGATTGAATAGAAACACAGCCAGAATGCTAGAGTGAAGTAGTTGAAATAGGTAAAAAGTTGGTAGCATGAGCAACGTGCCAGGACTGTCTGCTCCTGATGTCTGTGTTGCATGTCATGTGAACACACAAATCTTTGGAATCCCTCAGCATTTATTCAGATATTAGCAGACTAAGCGCATATCTACCTTGCCAGCAACTTGGAGGGTTATTCTTAAGTGCCAGAGTTCCCTAGCTAGTCTGTGTGCACACTCAGAAACATGAGGCTTGGGATGGGTTTTTATGCATAGGTTTTATTTGAGACCCTCTTAGGACAAGGGTTAAAAGGCTAACGTGAGGAAGAAGTGGCTGCCTTGTCTCACACATTCCCCGAGCTAAACATCCAGCAGAAACCAAAGATGGTGAATCTTTTCTAAGATACCTGTACAAACATCAGTGAGATGGAGATACCAGCCCGATGAGCAGCGGGCAGATTCATGAAAGCATACCGGCTTCTGTCTTTCGGGTCTCGCCCTGCCTGCATTTGTTCCTCCTTTGCCTGATGGCACGTCTCCCCCACACAATGGCATGTAAAATCTAATCTCTACTGAAAGCTCTGCAGGGCAGGAACTCACACATTCAGATCCAAATAGGCTACTCATGCCTTTTTAATTTCACTGGAATAACAACAGCAAGGAAATCAAGTAACAGCCAAAGAATCAAGTCAGCGCAGTGAAACAGTTCCCTTCCCTGTTTTTCAAGTTACATCCACACCACCTCAATGGCAGCGGGAAGTCTTCTAGTCACAACCGGCAAATCTTTTCCAATTAAGCAGGTAAAAAGCTCTTAACCACCAAGAAGTGCCTTGTGATGTCGAATATTCCCAAAGCCACGTGGACTAGACCATCCTTGTGAAGTATCCTTGGTCTCAGAGGTGACTGGAGAGCCTGTCCATGCTGGCTCAGGGTCTGAGAAGAGCAAGCCTGGGGTTGGTGCACTCCCACGCGCACCTGCACCCCAGGCTGGTACGGTGCTGATTTTCACAGCCATCAATCCTGATGCCATCTGGATGACAGTTCTTGCACAAGACCCATGCCATTACATAAGGCTGGGGCTGTTTACAACTGCCCGCCCAGCGCACACCCGCCGTGTGTTAATCAGGATGGTTCATAGGCAGTCCTGGAGTAAACAAATGCAACTTCACCAGAAAACATGGGAGCCACACCTCTTTGCTCCAGGTGTGCATTTTGGCCCACTATCTGTTTCTCCATAGTGCTTAGTGGCCGGTATTTAAGACAATTTCTTAACAGGAGTTGAGATCGGTGGTTTATCTCCTCATTAGTTTGGTAATGTCATTAATTAAGGCTATGTCAACGGACATGATGCCACAGCAAATGGGTGTTATCAGTGGCAACAGCCTTCCAGGGTTTGGGCTCACAGTCTGCCTACTGCAACCAGCCAGTTAGCATCCTGGCCAAGGTGGGGACCTGCCCTTTCCGCGTGCTACCGCTGAGAGCCCAGCTCACCGTAAATGTGTTTTGAGGCCGGTTTTAGAAATGCTCTCAAAACTCCCTGCTCTCTGACTGATCCCTGTATCCCTGCTGACAGACTAGCTCAGAGTCAGGAAGGAGGAGCAAATGTGGAATTTCAGCAGGGCAAAGCAGGGACACGGAGCACATCCTCTGTCGTACCCACCTCAAGAGCAGCAGTCCCTATGGCGCAGGTTAGGTCCCCCACCTAACACGGCTGCTCATTCAGCCAACTCTGTATTTTCAACTGAGAAAATTAGCATGTTACTGAGTGATTCATGGACCCTGTGCCATGGTGTTAATAGCAGGGCTGGATAGTTTGGAGCAAACAGGCTGGCAGGGATAGAAGGAATTGAGTGATCATGATGTTCCCTCTAAATTAAAAAAATGAACACGTAAGATTCATGAATCTGATTTTTGAGACTTCAGAAGTGAAGAGACAGTGTGTTTAGCCTGTCCCACTCACATGATACACTTCGATGTAGTAGAAAAGTGTGAAGACCTTTTAAAAATGTTCTTCCTTTTCCCCTTCTACTCCAGGAGACTCGTAGTAAAGTCAAATACGCCCTTGGGCCAAGTCTTGCCCTGGTTCTGTGCAGAACTCCTAATATATCCTGAAGACTCAGTGCACTTTAAATATACGTCAACAGCAGCATGTGCTGGCCAGAAGAGATTTTAAAACGCGGTCCTTCAAATGAATGCAGTTTTAGTTGTTTTCCTCGGTTGTTTGAGGTCACCATTCCCCCACCCTTGTTAATAAAGATGTGATTAATGACTTTTGGCAAAGCTGCTGCCTGAAAGAGCCAATGCTTTAGGAAAAGCAAAACCAGTTTTCAAGTATTTTCTTTAAGGTTCATCTCAGAAACACACAAATACATTTCAAAGCATTTACAAAACACATTGACACCCCCTTCGCCTGGTCTCCACCACCCTGCAGACACATCACCATTCATAGCCTGCATAATTACATTCCGTCTACCTGGAAGAAAGTTCTCGCTGTGCCTTCAGCTAGAAAGGTACCCCTGTGAAGCATGGGCACCAGCACAGAGCAGCTATCACAAGGCTTCCCAGGGTGGCCGTGTTGCAGTGATGGCTTTGTGATTACTCTCCCCAGACTGAGCAGTACCAAAACCTCCTGAGTGATGGCCCCAAGTCCCTCTTTAAATAAATCATGGCAGTAGGGGTAATAAATAAATAAATAAATAAACGAATAAACAAATAAATAGAAATCATTTCCTCTGAGAGTGCTGAGTTCATGTTTTGAAGCCTGTTTCCTCAAGCAGGGATGCTCAAAAATCACAGCAGTTAAAACCAACACAGCAGAAGCTGAGATTCTCATAGCTGGGCTCAGGGTGCTGCAGCGAGGATCTGGTGAGAAACACCAAAACTCAGGGTGTCTCCAAGAAGTGCAGTAGTAAACATAATTTGAGCAGTGTTGCCTCTGCTGAGGACCCACTTCTCCTAGGCAGTCCCTGTTTCTCACAACAGCTTGATATGGATGAACTTTCCTGATCAGGTGGTATAATCTTCATGGGGATGTGGTTTAGCCTGCAGTGCTTTCGAGGGGGCCAGAAAGGATGTCTGAGAGAGGGTAACTTCTGCCTGGGGATAGGGATGCTGATACCAATGCAGATGTGGATGCCACTGAATATGCGCTGGTCCAGTGATGCTGCCTCTGATACATGGATATCAAGTCCGTGCTGTGAATTAGCACCACAAAAGTTAGAACCAAAGCAGAGATGGTCATGTCTCAGACCAGAAGGGTGCATTATCCAGATGTCACTAGTTCAAAGACCACATCAGCTCCTTAGTCGTCAAAGCTGACCTTCATGCTACTGAAGCTGAGCTCTAAGGATGTGAGCTGACCTGTCTGAGGCAAGCATGACGTGGGCCTGGGTTTGCTCTCAGGCTCCACAGCAGCTGGATGGAGAGACGGGGTTGGCTCTGAGGTGCCTCAGACCAGGCATGGGCTCATCACATGCCTCACACTGTGCTCCATGGGGCTGCATTTGCAAGGGGATGGTTGTGCAGCTTTGCATGGGGAAGGAGTGGCCATGATGTGAAATGTTCTGTGCCCCCAGCATGGAGAGTTTGGCAGAACTAGTGAACTGGTGTTTTTCCAGCTGCAGGAACCTGTACTGGAGAGATTCAGTTTGGATGAACCTCTGAAATTTTATAATCCGGTGGAAAGGAGTGAGGGCTCCAGTGTGAAAGTGTCTCCAAAACTGAAGCAAACCCTTTAAATTAGTAGGACACTTAGGCTAAGAGCTTATACAGAAATTCCCATTGCTGTGTTTTCCCCTTTAGGCACTACGGTGGCTTAAAGAACCGCTAAGCTCCAGGCAAGGAGATATGTCTGCAGGTGCTTACCACTGAGTTTCTGGACCCGTCCAGTCCAAGCAGATGGTGAATTGGCAGCACTTACAATAAGATCCTCATCCATGTGTTAAAGCTTCCCCAAAATTGCTGTGGGTGGCTCTAATTATAACATGTGTCCTACCACCTCCCCTTTCTGTGAGTAGGAAGGAGCCGAGCTTTCTTGTTACTCTAGCTGCCTGCCCGTTACCAGGTCGAGATTGCTTGGTGGGATAAGGGCTTTCCATTTGTTTGTAGTACTGATGTCCTACTTGGCAACACGCTCCTCATTCCTTCAGCCCTACAAAGGGAAGAGCCCCGAGCAAAGCAGGTTTGCAGCTGGCTTAGCAACACGGCCTCTCTGCATTCCTGTAAATTTCCAGGTTCAAGTGCAGTTTGTTTTTCTGTGTTGCCAAGCAGAGTGGACACCTCGTCCCCTCCTCCCCAACTCACATGCTGCTGCTGAGCCTTTGGGAAGGATGATGGGACCTGAGAGAAGCACCGGCTCCAGAGGCAGGCGCAGGGCTGCAGTGAGGCAAGTGGTTCAGCGACGCAGATGAAGGCGACCAAGAGCTGCACCATCCGCCCATCTCCAGGCTTCCAAAGCAAAAGGGAAGGTTGCTCTTGAGGTCTGAGGTGAAGAGGTAAATGCAGGTAATAGATTCAAGTCCTCAGGGTTAGTCTGATTTATTTTTAAGTCCAGTCAATCCATACTTTCAACCTTGGATGTGATGACTCTCTTCTTTTTAACATGTGGTTCATTCTTGGGTTCCCATTATCTTATTCCACATGGGGTTGGTGTTTCATTGTTTTCTCCTGTGCATGATTGACATGAGCAGGAAGGAAATGTGGAAACTATAGAAACTGTTCTCCATGCTGAAGGAAGGTGCCTCATATTCTTCTGAACCTGACCCCATTGTTTGCTGCTGCACTTGCAGGCACGTTCTCTGCAGCACACTGGAAGGACCAGGGGCATCCTCACCCAGGTTTGGGCAACGGTCACCAAGCAAGAGTAAAGGGCTGACCCCATTCCCACTTAAGTCTGCAGGAGTTTCACTCATTATTTGATCAGGGGAAGAATCATGCCCCTAGTTACACTGTATAAATAGAAGAATTTTATTTTAGGCAGATGGATATCAAGTTCTTCTGAAATTTTCCTCTGATTTCATTAGTGAGGTGATTTGTGTTACAAGGAAAACTTGTTCTAAAGCTGTCATTATTTACCTGAAATGCATCTGCACTTTGAAGTAGGCTCTGGAAACACAAGCAGAATGAAATTGCCTATAAAGCAGAGGTGTAGTGGCTTTTTCTGAGGTTTGAGACTGTTGGGCTCCCTCTACGCTGGAATGCAAAATTAATGCCCTATATTTAAACACTCGCTAGGTTTGTTTTTTTGGTGTTTTTTTTGCATTCATGACTTGAGAATGTATTCAGTCGTAAAAAGAAATGCAACTGACACATTTGGCATGCAAAACAACCATTGTTTTTGCCGGGGGGTTTCAGTGCACGTGTGTCTGTGTTTATCTGTAAAACAGCTCAAGAGCCTTCATGGAAGACTTACACAGTAGAAACACTGGATTTGGCTACCCAGAAGAAGTCAGCATCCATTTGTGATCCTCTGTCCCCTTATGGATCATCCAGGTCCTGCTCTAAGGATCCACCTGGCTGTATTCTGTTACAAAGACTTAACTTCATACAAGAACACTGCAGTCCCAAACTAGTAAATGAAATAATTTAACAATTACATTTTCAGGCTGGGAACTCGTGTGAGCTCAGACACCAGGCATGGTTTCGTATGTGGACTTTGTTTTGTCATGCTGCTTTCTTCCCAGATATATGGTGTGACAAAAGTAGCAGCAGCAGCTTAACACAGAGCACCTAAAAAAAGGTGTTTGTTTCCATTGCAGTGCTTAGCTCCTTGTTCCTACTGCTCGTCCTGTTGACTGCTTTCTCAGGAAGACCATGTTCCCAGCAGCCAGGAGCTCCTGCTTGCTCCCCACTGCTCTGCCACCAGGTACCTAAATTCACATTTTCTGTCTCCAGTGCCCTGTTCTCCCTCTCTGTTGACTGACTTGGTTTTTTACTTCTCTCACAGGGATGTGGTGGGAACTTTTAAAACCTTTGAAGGCTGCTTACAGTTCCTCACATGGTAACCGAGAAGTGCATACTGGTATCACTGGCAGTAGATACAGGGATGCTGACTCTCTCTTGAATCTGCCTCTCACGAATCTGGCTTCCCTAAGCAGTGTAATAAATTATACCACTCTACATCTTCTGGACACTGGAGGGTTAATTGAAATTCCCTTGTATGCTGTACTTGAATGAAAATGCCAGCAAGCTCTGGTATGATAATATTTATATCTGAATCACTTTGGACAGTCTTACAATGAATGAGAACTCACAAAAATGGGGATTTGCTTCCCACTTCAGTACTTTTTCCTGGTGCTGCTCTTTTCACCCAAAGAAGGTATATGCAGGAGCAAACCCCTTTGGGTCCTAGGTGCTGTCAGTTCTCCAGGCAGGGTCTCTGCCCACCTCTCCTCCAATTGCAGGGCATGGTCTCGTATTGAAGGGTGAGAGATGAGTCAGTCTTCCTACTCGCTCTTCTGTTCTGTGTGGCTTCCTGAAAACAAGCATTGAATAATGAAGCCAAATTTTGTTTTTCTTAATTTTCCCACCAGATCCAGAACCAAAACCATCATTTCATTTCACTGAAGATCTTGTTCTCAACTCAAATCAGCAATAGCTACCTCAGCTAGCACCAAGTTTCCACCCACTGAATCAGTTGTCCCAGCTCCTATGGGAATGAAGGTACCTGTTTTGCAATGTGAGATAGCTTTTTTCTATTCAGAAAACAAGGTGAGAAGCTTCCCTAAAAACTCACTACACATCTTTATGACCCTTCTTGGAGACACATCAACCCCACACTGATGCGCTGAGGTGTAATGAGGGAGGGCTGAGAGTGGGAAACATGGAAGGTCCACCTGTACATGAGATTTCCAATCCTGATCAGAGAATGACTCCCATAGTCTCCAACTGTGTCAATTTGAGATCTACTTCCCAGATCATGGCCCCAATTTACAATCCATTTCCATAACCCCGCATCATGTAGGCTGTGTTGAGAGCATCAGAAAAGCATGGGGACCACAGGATGATGGCTGTGGAAAGGAGTTCTACCACATGTTGGCCTTGCTGTGGCATGTCAAACAGAGATGATGCTGCTCTAAGCTCCAGAAACACAAATTCTCAGTATCTGTTCTCATATCTTTCAGAGATGAACCAAAGTCCACTGAGATCAATGGAGTTTTCACACTGGCAACCATGAGTTTTGGATTCAGTTTCCTGAGATGAAAGTGTTAGGAACAGGCAGGAAATTATCCACTAGCAAATCTGTGTCAATCATTCCCTTTTATGGAAGATGCTTTGGAAATTATTATGTGCTGTGTAAAGAAATATGGTCTTCTCAATTTATTCAGGCTAATTCTGAGTGAGCCCAAAGCTCTTTTATACTGTTCAGCCTGTGCAAAGAGTCTTAATGCACACAGAAATTAATTTATTACCAATTTAATTCATCTTTGTTCTGCTAGAACCATGGAAAGCAGAAAAACCTAAACCTACACTGTTTTTCACACTTGTGTGTTGGTCAAGAGTGGTTTTTTTTCTTTAACTGCTGCAGTTAGAGCAATAGAGTGAGCAAGAGTGATAGGCAGACAGAGCAAATCCCTAGGGCGGATGTAGTGATAGCTTTATTCAAGTATCATTTATCCCTCTTCTCATAAAGGAATAAGCCCCACACATATAAACACCTCTATAGCATTACAATTCCAAGCACAGCAGGGAAGTTTCCTGCTTTCCCACACACAGACGCAGGCTTACAATAAATGTTGAAGCCCAAATCAGCAAGCACCTCCTTGCTCCATACTGTGTGATGAGTTAAAAAAAAAGTAGTGGGACACATGATTCCACTTTGACAAAGATCTCACTTTCAATGGCCTTGACAAACTTCTCTTACCTTCTATTTGCTGCAATTTCATGTTATTTGCCACTCACCTTGAAAGGTTTCCAGCTGACATCCATGAGCTTGAGTCTACCTTCAACTGCCTCAGAGGGTCAACTTATAAAGGATCTTCTCATCCCCACCAGCAACTCAAGCTCTGGAAGTGCCAAGCAACTCCTTAGGCAAAAATGAGTTGTTGCCACTGAGTGCAGATTGATCTCAGCCACTCTAAAAGCTCACTTGCTCACACACCTGCAAAACTCTTAGAAAGAAGAGTTCTGATGGATCTTCCTTTTCTATTCACAAGGATGTCCCCTCTGGTATTTGTTTCAGTTTCGGGATAGATTTTTTCTCTCCCCGATTTAAATTGCAAACCCCTTGGGATAAGGAATCTTGACTCTTTTCTCTAAAAGCACTAAATCTAGCTGGGATCTGAATAAATCACAGTATCCGAGGCAGCCACAAATTTGCTTATCTCTTCCTTGCAGGGGAGGGCTGAAGGGTAGCTGTTGAAATTGTCTTTGGCCACTCCGTGTTGAAGATCTACTAGGTTTGAATAAAAAGCCAGGGTTTCGGTTTCTCTGTATAGGAGGACCATCCAAAGTTCATCTACAAGTTCTCCACACCGTCTGTAAGTGGCTGCATGCTTGGCACTGAGCTCAGGCCACTTCCAGTGCCTTTACAAGGAGAGGAGTCTCCCTGCTGATGCCAACATGGGGCAGTGTGGAGTGAGGGCTGAGCTAGCTTACCAGGAGGTCCAGAAGTTTTTCTAGGTGCTTTCAGCCACATTTAAACTCCAGTCACGTGGATAGAAAGCTGATGGCATGGAAGGCACCATGGGCTCCAGTCTCCTCTCTGCTCTACTTTGCAGGGTGCTTGCAAAAGCCCCCCTCCAGGGGGCTGTGTGCAGAGGGGGTGTGTGAAAAGCCAGATGCATCAGCTAAGACCAAGCAATGCTGGGTGCAAAGCAAAGGGAGACCACAGTTTGCTTTCTCCCAACAGAAGGAGAGCTCCGTTTTGTCTTCCCACAGCCCTCATGGTTTCACCACCTATGTGACTGTTTCGGGACACCGTCCCCAGCCCATCTGAATCTCAGGAACAGCACTTAAAATGATGCCCTTGTTCCCCACTGCAGCATCTCCAGGCTTAGGACAGCACTGAGCCCACTGCTGTTGAAAGGCCTCTGTATCACTGGCACGTAGGCTGGCTGCCAAAATCCACCTCCCTGTATTCCCTCAGCCTGAACATGCATTTATGGCTGGCTTTAGCCAGGAGATACCCGGCACATGGTTAAAGTTAGGTGCCTGCTCCAGTTCCCAATCAAGAAACAGATATTCACCATGTGAACCGTGGTGCTACTCAGTCAAAACAACTCAAAATAAAAGAGCTGTCTACTAACAGTGAGAGGGATTTGCTTGGTTTAAATTACTTGGCAAATAATCCTGCATCTGCAATACATTTCAGAAAACTGTGACCTGTTTCTAGATGACTTATCACACCCACACCTTGCAAAATTCATCCAATAAATCAGTTGTGATGAATGAATTCAGTGTTGTTATTATTGCTATTATTATCATTATTGTTATTATTGTTATTATCATTATCATCATCATAACATGCTTTGGCCACCTTAAATGTTCTGAGACAAGATGAAAGTACTGAAACTTCTAATGCCTCCCTGCAGTCGCTACTGTAGGAGTGAAAAAGAGAAGAATGGATCAGTTTTTAGTAAAACCCTTGGTTTATGTAAAGCATCTGATTCAAAACCTATTTTCTATGTAGCTTTTTCTTGTCGACTGAAATAGTAGGCTGCATTCAAACTAGACTTTGAGCTCACTGAAAAGGAAACACTGATGAAAATTATGACTCAAACACCCTTGCATCATTTAATTCTATTTGTTTTATTGGTAAAATACAACCTGGGACCCGTTCCACTGCTGTAGAAGGAAACTCGGTGGAGGGCAGAAGGCCAACCTCAGTCTTAGGCAGCCACTGGACCACAGTCAAACCCAGGAGGTGGAATTCGGACCAGATCAAAGCCCACAGGGACTTTGCCATCAGCTTCCAGACCTTAATGACCACTTCAAGTGCAACCCTGTAGAAAGGAATACATTTTTGTTCTTAAAACAGGTATCTGTTGAAAAATTCAGGTTCTCCCAAGGGCAGCCCCTCTTTCTTCTTTGCATCCACCCCAAGTCATGGAGAACAGCCATGCACCAAGTTCTGGGCAAAATTCATGCCCTGCTTCTCTGCACGTGGATGGTGGGGTTCCCCTCTCTTCAAAGCACCCACACAGAATTCATGACATATTTCCTGACTGCCCCAAGGGTTTGTGTTTCTCTTGCGTGACTTTTGGGTCTTGGTGTCTCTGCAACAACTGAAGCTTCTGAAAAACATTTCAAACATTCCTGCCCGGGAGGCTTTTGGTTAACAGGCCATCATCATTCGGGAGAAATGAAGCTATGGGAGTCAAACTCTATGTGCAGCGGGCGTGCACATGTGCTTGTACCCACAGAGATGCGGTGGCACAAGCAGACAGCTCTGTAGAAATCACCAACCCGCTCTCATTTCTACGATCTCAAAGTAGCTTCCTATTTTCTACATGTGAAAAAAAATATTTATAGGTATCGGGGAAGTGGTGACACAAACCTAACTTAAAATGCCTTGCAGCAGAAAAGAAACAAAGTTCCTTGTTGTGGCTACTGGACAAACCCCATTATTTGGTCTGGCTCTGTTCCTCACGTGAGCGATGTCACAGTACTGGAGGCGCTCAGTTGAAGACAAGGCTGTCACCACACTAGGCAGTGGAGCAGTGATGGTCAGATATTGCATCTTAGGAGAAAGAAGCCTAACATTGGACAGTCACAGTAAAAACATACTTCTCTAAGGAAGCTGAAGCCAACACCTGAGAAGCTACGTAGCAGTCGTAAAAGATGCTCAGCCTGCAATGCCAGATGAACTATGGATCAGTCCAATTGTTTCTTACACTGCTGAAGTATATCAAAAAGCAACATAAAGACTCAGTGGCTACAGCAAACACCTTATCTTTATTTCCACACTGACAGCACCAAGCAAGTTGATTTATTTTCCATGCTGTCTTAAATATCAGAGAAGATAACACGTATCCTAGAATATGAGGCATGGGATACAACATGCTAAATGCATGCTTAATCAAAGCCTTCTCTTGATTCACTCTGACTTACCTGAGTGCTTGCTAAGTGAAACTCTTTAGAGCATTTGTGAGCCAACATCCACCAAGGGTCTTTGCATGTGGCAACAGAGATTTGCTGGCGTAGCTCAGATAAGTCACAACTGCACTGATCATTTCCTACTCCCCTTTTTTGAACTCTTTTGTCGTACACTTAACAAATACTGCTCCAAATCAAGAAATCTGTGTGATTAGCAGATTTAGACAGAGGATTGGTTTCACATTATTTGCCTTCTGGTTCTGATGCTCTGTGGAGGGCGTGTTTTCAAGCTTTCTCTTCAACCACAAGATTTAGAAACTTACTTTTCTACTTTTTTTTTTTTTTTTTTTTTTTTTTTTTTTCCTAAAGAAAGATGAGATTCTCATGTAATCACCTGCCTCCAGCAACTGGGGCTTAAAATACAGGACCAAATATGGTTTGAAGTGGAAACAATGAATGATCAGCTTTTCTCACATGAGTAGTCCCTTTGAAGACTAAGAGTCTATATTCATGAGCAAAGTTATGTTATATATGAGAGCTTGCAGAACCAGAACATGAGCAAAATATAAAACTTAACTTACCCTAGAAATACAAACTTTGTATAAGCTTTTTTGTTTCATAGTTGGGGGAAATACTCTTTTTCCTAAACTAAACATATTTCTAATCTTTTTCCCTTTCCTTTGTAAAAATAATTACTTAGATACAGATGTCTTGTAAACCCCACTGTTTTAAGTCTTTCCTTAAATGTTTCAGTAAATATTAAGAAAGCTTAAGGCAATAACAGTCTATGACTTTTAAAAAGAGCTTGTTCCTTTCCCTCCCACATTATGTTGTGTTGTTTTTTTAAAAAAGTCACATAACCTACATCTTTATCTGCTCCAGTCTGAAGGTTTCTATTTATAGTTTTTGGTTATGAATGTTTTTTCCTATGAAAAGGTCAGACCTTGCACATATACAATGGTGGAAAGCCCTGCTTATTAAAAGGCAGGCAGATGGATTTGTTAAAAAGAAGTCATTTCATAACGCAGCTGCTGTGAAAGAAGGCTGCTTTAGCAGAAACATCCTCACGCTGCTTTATGAGAAAAACAGGTAAAGGAGTTCTGTTTTGCAGCTAAGTCATTTTTCCTTTCCCAGCCTCCATCCTCACATACACAGCATGTTCTTTACCTGTTTACGTGCTTTGTCCTACACCCACACAGACACACAAAAGCACACATGCATATGCACAACTGTACACACGCTCACACTCACTTGCCCCATTTTTCCCACCCCTGACACCCTGGAAAGGCTGAAGGAGGTGATGGGGCACCCTTTCAGCATCTCCTGTATGGACCACCCACCTCCACACTGCTACTCAGGGCTCACTCAACACCAGCCACACTCAGCTTCCGTCCAAAGCAGATTACAAGTGCCTTGGGGTAGTTTAAGAGGTGGGTCCTAGCCCTGGGGCTGGGGTCTGCAAGGTGGGAATCACCTGGTAGACGCAGTTCGTGCCCAAGGTGACGTGGGAAAGGGTGAGTGTTGATGGGCAGATGTTCTTCACCAGCATCCAGAGGAGATGCACTGTCCAGCACAGGGTGTTTCTTCAGAGGATGGGATTGCCCAGTGTTTCAGATCTTGGCAAGAGGATAACAGCAACTCACAGCCTCCTGCATGATGAACAGCCAGCACACACCTCTCATTTGAAGATGGTAAAAAGAAGAGGTCTTGGCTGCTTTGTTCCAGCCCTGAGCGAGGAGCTTTGTTTAGCTGAATGAAAACCACTTCATCCCAAAAGCTTTTCTCTCCCTACTTTTTCCTCTCTGAAGCATCCTAACCACTTCTCACACCTGCAGCACCCTAGGGTGCTGGAAACAGTGCATGTAGCCTCACACTTCCTAAAATCCTGTGTTATTAAGGAAGGGGTCTCCCATGTTTTATGAAATCATATGCAAAACTTTCAACACTTTTAAATTAAAATTTGAAAATAGCCACTTATCTCTAATTCCTGGCTACGTTATAGAAAATTTGCCCCCCCCACTCTGACCAGTTTCTTCTGCTTTGAAGGAGCAGCCTGTGCAGAAGGGGATGAGGTTGCTGCTAAATGCATAACTTGCCCTCCTCCAGCCTCCAAGAGCACATCCCTCTCAGGGTTTAATTTCCAGGGGTGCACTGTGGCATGTTCAGCCCAAAGGGTTTTGTCTGCACCACCTCCTGCTCAGCAGCACCCCCAAACAAGTTGTCCCCAAGGTTTTAAATTCCGAGGCCCACCTGTGCAGGAAAAATTTGCCCTGTTAGCATTTCTACTACTGCCGCTGTCTGCCATGTCACTCCTGTGAGGAACAAGGAGGATGGATTCACTGAAAACCTTCTCTTTCCCCACAGTAGGCTTGGGCCAGCATCTCTGGGCTTATTCATGACCTTCTTCTGCTACCATGAAGTAATGCTTCATGGTGCCCTCCTAGGGGGTGCCAGCACTGCTCCTGGTCCCATTAGCTGCATGTGAAGGGAGAGCAGTGGCAGGGTGGCCAGGACTTCCCTGACAGGCACAGCCTGATCCAGGGAGGCAATAGGTCTCATCAGTCCCAGTCAGTACCATTGATCTCCTTGGGGATGGTCACATGGGTAGGTACCTCTGTCCACACTTCACCTCTGCTACTGGATCCATCTCCATGAATAGCTCCACACACAATATTTATATGCTTCCCCATGTGCTCTTCTCACATACCTTGGTGGGGGGAACAGGCCACAGCAGAGCTGGGCTTCAGGACTCCCATCCCAAGTGCAGCAAAGCTTTCACTGCCATATGCACAGAGAGCTAAGCAAGCCTCCTAGTTGAATGCCGTATCACCTAAGCTTTCAAAAGCAGAACCTGACAGCCTTGCCCAATGCCAGTCAAGTTCCTGATGGAGAGATATGGCAGCTTCCACTTATCTGCAGCACAGTATTAATATCAGCAGATTATCACCTGCCAGTTTGCCACCTGTTTGCACCAACAGGATAAAAACACAGATCTTCTGTAGCAAGAAATCTCATGGGATTTAGAGTTTAGGAGGTGTGTGGTTACTTTGCCCCAGGTTCATCTCACCCATTTTGAAATTTGATACAATCTGATGGGATCCCATAGTGTTCATCAGTACAGCTGGAAGAATGGCACTGAAGATGGGCAGAATATGCATAAGGAAAGCTGATCTAGTCCAAGAGTCAAAGTGAGTCTGGAATTTGGGAACTTGGAATGAAATATGGGCCTCTACCACAGAGTATGTAGGTGTAGTGTTTATTTCTTTATCTGCAGTGAAATCAATAAAAAAGTTTAGTAAGGCAAGAGTGGAAAAACAAGAAGAAACAGTCTTTCTAGCTGACCTGTTGTGCCTCTCTCGACTGTTGTTTCAGAGATGAGCTTCTGATAGCCATTCAACATAATGCAACCTGGCTTTAGCTCACCTCACATGCCTTGTCTCACTCCCAACTCCAGGTTACTGCAGAAGCACTAATTACTACCTTTGCAAAAGAACATCTAATTGCACCACAGTGCTTGATGCATGTGAAAGGGGATACAGTAAATTACAAACCACTGTTCCTCTAAGCTGCAATGTCTGTATGTGCACTAGGCTGCAAGTTACTCTGGCAAGAAAAGACACGTTACAGATTTCTAAGTGCTGTGCACATTAGTCAACATGGCCACTAAAACCAATATTGCAGTTATGGAGGAAGATATTAAAATGTTCTTATCTTTTATGGTAACCGTATTAATCCAAGAGGAAATCAATTTATGATGAACTTGATGCTGGCCAAGACTGAGATCGTCAAGCTCTCCCTCTCTGTGATACCACATAGGAGATAGTTGTGCAGTCCAGCTCTGCTGTGTCTGACAAGCAGGGTCCTAAATCTTCTCTTGCTCTGAGCATCCCTGGGACCTGATCCTCACCTGATATCCCTCAGCATCACCCACATTACCCTGACTTGGTGTCCTCAGAATTGCCTAAGGATTAAGATGTTGTGACCCACTGAGACGCTGGGGAAATGTTCCCAGGTCTGCTGGAGAAACGACTGTGCACCAGCAAGGCTGAGAGAGGCCAGGAGGTGCGCAGTTTGGCAGCGCCATACACCTGTCTGCCCAGCTGTGAGTCTGCAAACCAGGGGAAAGTGAAATAGCTCTGCCCACACCGCTGTCATCGCAGGGGGGCTGGGGAGTGGGGAGGGCTTAGTAATACCGAGAACAAAGAAGTCTGCCTTAGTCAGATATTTTTAATGATCTCTCCCCACACAGGGCAGGAAGTGAAACTGAGGTCCCAGTGGAGCCCCCCCCCCCACAGTGCTCCCCCTCAGCAGTCCCCTCGGCAGTGAGCCCGCTCGCATGGTCCCACCATGCCGGTGTGCCGCAGCGGGTGAGATGTTATGCTTTCAGTCAGCACAGCTGGGATGCTGTGAGCTGGGCTCCCACACTGGCACCCACCATCCTCCCTGGCCCCACCCACCGCCATCTACCTCCATGCCACCCATGCTGCCCACAATGGGGATGCCCGGGCAGGACTGGGTTATGGGAGGGGGACCAAGACTAAACTTTTGATCTGACATCATACAGTCCAAGACGATCTCTTCCTGGTCCTGTTTCCAGCCCAAACGGGAGACCTGCAGGGCCTGGCAAAGCTCTCAGTGACCAAATGCCCCAATCCTTATGTGACTATGTGCCCCAAGCTGGTCTCCAGCAATTGCAGCTCCTTGGGAATCTGTGGCACCACTGATTTTATTGCTGCCTTAGTGAAGTCTGTCCCTTCTTTGATGTTCTCCTACTGATTCAATAGTATGTGACAGGCAGATTAGAGGGGCATCATCCGACCCCTGTGTGAATACAGCCCATTCTGAAGCAGAGCACAGGTGCTGTGTGATGTTGCACAGCATGGACACCAAGCTGCTCAGAGAAGACACTGAAAGGAAAGGAGAGTGGAAAACAGGAAACATTTGCTGCCTGCTAAGGGTCCCAGGTGTCAGAGTAATCCCAATGCTTGAGCTTTTACCAGCAGAGCTGCAGATAAGCAATCTTTGTGGGAAACAAGCATCCTCCTGCCCACTGGGACAGAGCACAGGCTTCATCCAGCCCTGTTCTATGATTCAGCTTGCAGTTGGTGAGGGTGGGTGTCCCAAAAGTTGAATAAAGAGCTGGTGGCTTGGTCACTTTGGGTGCTCTGGAGGGGAGGCTCCTGTAATAAATCCATGAGTTGTGACACCCCACTGCGGCAAAGCCCAGTTTGCAGGACCCAGATAAGCCAAAGAGAAAGATGTGGAGATGCTGCTTCTTTGAGTAGCTATGAGTGAAGACTGTGAGACAGCTCCTGACCTCAGATTCCCAGGAAGCCTCTTGAAAAGTGAAATCACTTGGATGTGATTGAGCGAAGGGAACATCACATTGCAATCTCTTTCCCAGCTGCTTCTTGATACCTGTTCCCATGGCATTTGCAGGAAGGGAATGTCTTTACCTCCCATCCCTGTGCTGGACCCTCAGACAGATGTCTCCAGTCTCCCAGGTGAGACTGTGAGGGATGCCACTGCCACATTTGCTTCAGGGAAGCCTCAGCCAATCATTCAGTGCTACTGTGCCTGGTTGGTTTTGGGTGGTCAGAGTACATTTCTACTCTGTACAAAGTGGCTGGGCAGAGGGGAGAGCTGGAAAGCAGATTAGGACCTTTGGTCTATTCCCTCTAACAAGGGCAACTCAAGGGAAGTGACCGAACAGCAGTGTTGTCCTTCCTCCCGTTAGCCAGATCTCCAGGGCTTGGTCAAAGGTCTATTACTGTTCTCTACTCCAATTAAAATATCCTACAGATTGTGCTTGGCAGACTCTCAACGGCATCCAGAGCTAAAGCCTGTTAACAGGATACAATCAGCCGAGTTTGGGGCTTGAAGTAAGCCAGAGGGTTAGGAAGCCTTTGCCAACTGCAATGTGCCAAGTCTATGGTCTGCCCATTTTAATTCTGCCTGTTAATTGCTTTCCGGAAGCACCCACAGGTCCCAAGTGACAATCAGAAGCCAGTGGCCAAAAATGCACATGCCCGGAGCAAAGGGAAGCCCAGCTTGAGAGAGCTGTGTGGCCCCCTTGCACTCGGGGTGTCCCCATGGAGCAAAGAAGGGTGTCAGGGGCAGTGTGGTGGCATGTGTCAAAGGACTTTTGTCCAGCCAACATGGCAGGCTTGAGGACATAGTGCCCTCCTGCCAGCTGAGCATTGTTCAGTGTTGTCTAAAGCCCATTGGGCATTTTGTACACTCTGGCAGGATTGCTTGGGCTGACTGGGAATTCAGTCCTTTCAGGAGCTGTTTGAGATATGTCACCTATTTTCCAATGATCACCCCATCCCTTACCTGCTCCAGGGAGTGTTGCTTTGCAGAAGGATTTTCACCAGCAGCAAAGCAACCAAGCAGCATTTCTCTGGGGTGCAAAAGGAGGAATTAGAAATAAACAAAAGACATAGCTGCCTCATACTCTAAGGAACAGCGTCAGAAAGATGTAAAGAAATGGAAAGAAATCTGTGTTCATGAATCCCTGTGTGACAATTCAAACTCAGTAACACTCAGAAAAGAGATATTTCAGAGCGTCTATGGAGAAGGAAAGGGAAAGGGGTCACAGACCAAATCCCATATTAATTGGCTTCTGGGGAAACCATTCAGCTTAGGGTGTGAGACTCTTTGTCAGGTCTTGGGCAGGACCGTGAACACTTTGCTAAGCGAAGTCCCAGCTAGGGAGATGGAGGCAAGCTGCGACATTGAGCTGGCAATGTGCGAGCACTGCTGTGGGAGAAGAGGAGCTGGGGTGAGAAGGGGATGCTCTGCTAAACACTTTGCTCCTGGAGGATCAGCACTGGCTTGCAGCAGTGCAAGAAGTGGGCAGCAAAAGAAACACACAGAATGAAGTGACCAATCTGATTTCCTAACGCAAGGTGAAAAAAATACATAGTGTGAACCAGCCTCTGATGAAAATAAGGAGTGATTCACAGTAGTCTGGAGACTGTAGGATCCAGCAATTTTCTCCCCAGTTCAGCTCTAATGGCAAGTGAGTTTGATTTTTACAACCCATTCACTTTGAATGATCTATGGGTGTCATCAATGATTGAGTTAAGGACACATCTTTTATATAGAAAAGCTTTATGTTGACAGGGAGTCTTTGTAATTGCTTCCTGTTGTTTGTTTTTATTTGGTTTTTTTCATTTCCAAACATATACATTTCCTTTATTGTTTCTGACACCTGTCAGCAAAAAGCACAATGTTTGTATATCTCCTGCCATCCCTGAGCAATGTGCAGGGAAATGTCCCCGCACAGCACGTGTGAACTATGCCAGCAATTCCAAAGATCAGGCAGGGAAAACAGATAATGTAAACAAATCATAGGTACAACAGAGGACTCTCCCTACAAGGATTCGTGGCCTTAACGTCATTCAGACCAACAAGAATCAAAGGTTAATGCAGGTGTCACTTGAAAGGTAATTTTCTATTGATTTGCAGGTAGGTCCCTGACCTACTGACCTTTGTGCTACAGGAAATAGGAGTTCCCCTGGAGCAACGTATGTGCAGGCAAACGTACTATTTACTTTGGTAGTCTCTCTAGAATTTATAGGCCCAGGCAGGACCAATATAGATAACCTAAGGAATGTAGTAGCTCTTGTAAAGATTTCTGCCTCATGCTTAAATATTTGGGCAGGAAAATAGTAACCTTGATCATAATTTGACAGAAGAAAACCACAGGGTGCCGTCCGATTTCTACATCCTCTTACAGGCGATTAAAGCCACCCATAAATAATTTTCACGCAATAAGCCTCAAGAACTCCTTGCAAGGGTCAGCTCAAGACTCCCTGGACATGATTCATGTTGTGCAGGGGTGTAACTCCATTCACTTCTGTGCAGCTGTTCCTAGTGTGCATGGCAGGAGGGGTTGGATGAACTGGGCTCAGGAGCATGCAGCAGTGTGGTGCTGCTAGTAGGGGCCACATTTTGGGTGAGTCTCATGAAGCACCTCCAGAGGCTTAGCTGTGAGCATCAGTTCCTGACTAGACAAGTTCTTGAGTCTGGAGCCAGGAAGCAACAGCAAATCTTCTTTGGCTTGGTCACAGATCGGGAACCGTGAAGTTGGAATTTTCCCTCCTGTTTCTTCGGTGGGAAATCAGGGATTTTTTTAATGAACAACCAAAACCCTCAAAAGGTTTAGCAGATAGAGGTGGCTGCAGCACTCCCTGGGGATTGCAATTACATCTCACTCTCCCTCTGCTTGCTGTTGTTGATGGTCCGTGATTCACAACTGATGGGAGAGGAGATAGCATGCCAGGGAGCCCGCCTCCTGGGAAGCACAAAAGGGCGTAGGGCTTCCAGCCTGATAGTCAGCAGCAGATTTCCCAACTCAGAGAGATTTACGCTTACAAATAAAAGGTGAATATTTTCAGTGGCTGGAAGTCTAAGAAAGAAAGTGGTGGAGAAACAAGAAATATACCATTTTTTTACCAGATGTAGCAGAAATGCAAGGATCCTCGTCACATCCTGAGCTCACCTCTCTTGACTCCAGCCAGGTGAGGCAATTAAGCTTGTGAAGGTCTACTGTGCTTCTCAGAGCTATGAACTGCAGCCCTTCCTCTCCCATTCCTACTGCTCCCACACTGCCCCAGGTACTCCCTGTGCTTGTCCAGGCTGTCCCTTCCCTGGTGCCCCATGCAAAGGAAGGGTCCACCATTCAAGAACTGGATCTGGGGTTGTGCACGGCAAATGGCAAAGGAGATGGGACTTCTCTTCCACAGGGTTCCATACCAGCTGGGTAGTGTCAAAGCTTGCAGAGCTGTTGTCATTCTCAAACTCCTCTGTGTACTGCTGAGAGCAAGGCTTAGGGGTGGGGATGCTTACAGAGCCTCCATGGCCTGCCGGGAAGCATCTGGATCAGGGCTCGATGGGCCTGCCAGCTCCAGGAGAATTCAACTCTTATCCTCCTACAGAAAGACTCTGAGACATTTCTTTTCAGCTCCGCTTCCCACACCCCACCCAAGTCCAATTCTCATTCCTGGTTCCTCTTTTCCTTCCCACTCCTAGGGCCTTGATCTCCTTGCCAAGACTGGTCTCCTTCAGTAGGCTGCTGGCTGTCATCTTCTGCCCTACAAGAGTCTTCTGCCAGTGATGGATCCAGGCCTGCCTCAAAATCTAGGGCGCAGAACCTGGCAATTGCACTTTGACCCACCCAAGCTGGGTGTCTATCGCAGCCTGGGGACACCTTGCCTAGGTGTGACTCAAGTTGCTCACTACCTGCCAGGGCTGCCAGTCAGGCAGGGCATTATATATTCTGCGTTCTGGGCTAGCTTCCTGGGAGACCCAATTTCAGACAAGGATTTTGGGGATAGTCTTGGTACATCCTGGTAGTGGTTGCATCTTCAATCCAGCCAGGTCTTTCCCTATCCACTGGGAAAGCCAAATGCGGTAGCCTGGTGTTCCCATCCGTCTTTTGCAATGCACCACTTCTCTCCCACTATCATGCACACCTGCTCTGTGGAGCAAGTCTTGCTTTGATCTTGCTCCTGGTAGAAACTAGGTTGCATCCAAGGCATCTCCGTGTTTGCTTGCATGGCAATGGTGTCACCTCAAAGAAGACAAACCGTTTATGTCTATGATGCAGGAAGAAGTTAGTGCTCTCAGCACTCCCCTAGCTCTCCAGTGGAGCAGGAGGGACAGACATTCAGTGGTTGCCTGACCCAGTAAAATCATTTTTTGGTGGGTCCACCCTCTTCATCTCCCAGCCAGGGATGGGGGTTATGCAGTAGTCTACTTGCCAGCCACTGCTTCCCACCTGGTGCAAGAACCAGCTTTAAACAGCCCATGAACCACAGGCAGCCCACAAGCCACAAATTGTCCAGCCCTGGCAGTGTTACCCCATCTGCAAGCCTGAAATGCTACAGCACTAGATTTGGGGAGGCAGGAAACCTGCAAGAAAGCTGTTGTGGGAATGCTACTCTCCCCAACACCTTCCTCCTGGTGCTGCTAGAAACCTTTCTTTCCTTGTTCAGCATCTCCTGTGACTTGCCCATTTCCCTGATCTGTAGGTCAGGAGAGAAACCACTCACCACTCAGTCCTTGGTCATTCCAGTGTCCCCTGGGGCAGCAGAGGCTGTTGGGGCATGGAAAAAAAGGGAAGATAAAACCCTGGCATGAGACTGAACCAACACTCACCAAGGAGCACAGCCAGGCTGCACTACTGTCCACAACCCTGCAGCAGGATTCCCCCACCTTCTGCCAAGAAGTACAGAAGTGACACAACCTTGATTTTCCCAGGGAAGAAACTAGGCACAGAGAGGTTTAACCACACTCTGCTTTTCCAGAGCTGCCCAGTCCCTGCAGAGGACCAAAGTGAATCCAGGTGTGAGGTGGATTGGATTCTGATGATCTTTTCTCCACTAGATGTGCAGCACCTGTTCCATACACTGCTGCTGTTCCTTAGCTGGAAATGGTATTTATTCACTGAAAGAAATCTCTGGATAAAGCTATTTTTGGATTAGGAGAGAGAAAAAGAAACCCTATAGAAGAAGCACATTTAAATAAAATTGTCACCATAGGTGACTCTTTAACTCTGTTGCCCACAGTTGGTCAGTGCCACTGCAGAGAGAGTGGTACAGCTAAAGTCGATGACTGAAAGAAGTACAAAAATGCATTGGCAAGGCGGTGACTATTCCCACCAGCAATCTTGCAGATCTGCTGCAGCCAGATTCTGCTCAACTCTGCAGCGGGGGGAGGCAATGACTGCTGTCAAAATGTGGTCTCCACCCATATTCACAGAGTCAATCTCCACAGCCTTACTTTTCACTGATCCACTGGGCACTTGTGTCAGCTCCTCTGTAAAGGGCAAATGAGGTCTCAAGTGCAAAACCATAGACATCTTTTATTAGGCCAGGTCAGCAGCAGATGAGTAAGGTAGGAGAAAATTCACAAAATAGCCCTCCCTGAGGGAAACTCTTTAAAAAATAAATTAGCTTGCAGCCTTCGACCCCTTCTATATTGCACAAACCAGGCTGTGAAGCAGAGCGATGTTGCTGGGTGGTGTTAGAGGTTGATGGCTTCTTCTCCCTACAGAAACTCCCCCAGATGCTGCTGAGGAATGGAGCAGCAGTTGGTTATTATTTTTAGCCCCCTGTTCACGTGGTCTGAGGATCAGATGCACATTCCCAGATGCTCATTCCACAAATGCCGAGATCCCTCCAGCCTTCTCTGCGTGGATGCACAGAGCTAGCACAGCGCACGGCAGCGCTGAGGGTAACGGCAGAGGCTGGCGGTTCAGCTCCCCGCCATCCCACAGACCCACATGGACACGTGCATGTACACGCCACCTGCCTCGTTCAGGAAGCCTCCAGTGAAAGAGACTTTCTAGGAAACGAATAAATACGCGGGAGGAAGTCAAATTGAATCAATCCATCGGGGCAAGCGCTCTGCCAGGCAGCCTGCATCCCCCGAGGACACCGGCTCACTGGGAAGGTGAAGGGCTGCGTTTCAAGGGGAGAAGCCAGGCGGAGGCAGGAAGAGCAGGAGGCAGAGTCTGCCCGCAGAAGGAGCAGAGTGTTGAGGGGGATGCAGGAGAGTGGGAGCTGGAGCCTACAGCAAGGGTGAGCCAAGCAGCTGTGATCCCTCTGCCAGGTGGTGACAGCCAGCAGGTGCTGGGGTGGGTACCACTTCCCATCCCTCAAGGAGAAGGTGGTTCAGGAGGGTACAGAGAAAGAAAAGAGAAAAACAGTTCCCAGAGTGAAGAACAGTTAAGTGCATCCTTGGCTCTTTCTTGACCTCTGCAGAAGCTGGAGGGGGACTCTGGCATGTCTGGGGTGTGGGGAACAGACTGGGCACACACACAGTATCTGCAGGACATGCACTGTCAGCCTAACCCTGGGGAAATATATGAGCTCCCTTACCCCTGCCCACACAGCTCTGAATGGGCTTCCTGGCGTCCAAAATGTCAAATGAGAGTCTGAAGCCTTTGACCTTCCATCCATGCAACATTTCTGGGCAGGGAAAAGCGATACTCGGGGTAATCCAGGGCCAGGGAAGTCCTGCTGGGAGGTGATGTGGTACTGGAACTGAATAATGCCAGGCCTGCCCAGCTGTGGGAGATAAAACAGATCCAGTGGCTACAACCTGAAGCCAGACAAATGCAGATTAGACATAAGGTGCGTTTCTATCAGGAGGCTTAATTAACCACTGGCACAGTCTTGGAAGGCCATGACGGATTCTCCCTTACTGGCAAGGATCCTGTTTGCGTTTGGTTATATCATTGAGTGCCCTACTCTTGTTCAAGCGCAGATATCAATCTAGCAGCAGACCTGATAGGGGAAAGGCCAGAGGCCTGGGTTCCCCAGGTGATCAGCAGTGGTGGAGCATTTGTGCTGGTTTTGGTTTTGGCACCAGCAGAGATTTGGGCTGGCACCAAAACCAAGAAGAGACACAGCCTTGCAGATAAGATCCAAGATGCGAAAGAACCTCTGGCCTTAGTAATGGATATCCAGTGACGTTGAAACCCATGACAAAGCACAAGGACCATGGGGATGTGAGGAAGGCAGGTCCCTGCTCGGCTGCAGGGCCGTTCCCGCGAAGTCACTGATCATTTGCTTGCAGAGACACTGCAGAGAGCAAGAGATGTCTCGGGTGCCCAAGGCAGATGCAGGCATGCCTTGCCCTGCTCTGTGGGCTGTGAGCAGTCTCTGGACCATCCCAACCTCCTCTTCTCTTACGCAGGGTGATTGCACAGCAACACCGGCTGGGAGAGGCTCAGGGTGGGGTTGTGGGCTCGGGAGGACTTTTGCAAGCTACTGGGGTTGCTTCTGGCTTGAGTGCCTGAAGAAAACTGCTTACCTTGCTTAGGGAAAACTGTGTTTTCTTGCAAGTACTTTTCTCCTGGCTTCTGTCCCTTAGAACAGTTTCTGAGTGGTAGATAGCTATGGAGTGAGTCACATTTCTTTGTGCCTCAGTTTCCCTGTCAGCAAACTATCTGAGAGTCTGAGCCTGTTCGTGTTGATTAAATCATAGTGCTCCTGAGGGAGGAGGAGAGGAGCTCTCTGAAGCAAACCCAGAGCCTTAATGCCCACAACTTTCCAGGGGCAAAGCCTCACAGCTCTTGATATCACACTTATTACCAGTGCAGTCTGGGAGAGTTGTTGCTTCTAGCCCACGGACACCTAGTAACTGTGATCGCAGCACAGCGCTTCATGCTGCGCATCTCCCTCAGGCTTTGCTTCTTCTCGGGGTGCAGGGTGCACCCCAATCCGCAGCACCAGCTGGAGCAAACGCCTTTGGGGCAGGGTCCAGGACTGCTGGGCGTACTCCAGCAGCTCTGCATAGCCAGCCTTGAAAGGAAAGAGGAAGAAGAGAAAAAGAGATTTTTGATTAGTTGAGCTTCAGCTTTCTGGCAATCCCAGAGCATCTCTAGGGAGCAGGCAAAACTTTTCCTGATGCAGCAGGATCTCTGCATGTATAGGTGATCCCTGTAATAGCCCTCATCTGGGTATGGCACTCTTCCCATAACAAAAATTGGACATACTCAGACTAGTAAGCAGAGGAAATATTTGCTGCTTTTATTAATAGCCTTAAGAGACCTGTGCCTTCTGTTCTTTAGCAGTAAACTGTCAGCACCACATGGAGAAGATTTGCTAATGATCCTTCCACTTTCCATGAGACTCTTTTAAAACATACAGAGTCATTTCTATTCCCTTTTCTATTTTACTGTAGATCAGTAATTTGTGAATTACTGCAGCTGCCCTGACCACGGGTTCTCTGCAGGTCTGGAGCACACTCCTCTGCTAAAAAGGACAAAGAGGGGATCAGGTCTTTCTGCCTAATCTCCTGTGCAGCAAACAAGAACTACAAATATTGTGAAATAATCTCAGGAAAAAATCTGGTTACTGTTTCAGCCCTTACAAAGCATTTTCCTGTGTCCACTGCTGCCCTTTAAACTCCAACCAGCTAAAACAAGACCTGCTTTCCCAGCTAACCACAGAATTGATTTTGTCTTTGTTGTTGTGTCTGGTATCCTTCTTTCTCTAAAACCTGTGTGTCCATAGACACACAAACACACGTGTACACAGAGACATCCCATCCATGGCAGATCTCATTGCCCTCTTCTAGGGAGAAGTGTGATCAGTGACTGTTACATTAGCCTGGGGCTGGGACAGCTGGCTTCAAGCCTGGACTCTATCCCAGACTTGCAAGTTGCATCTCTTTGATGCTCTGTGCCTCAGTTTCTCTGACTTGAATAGAGAAGGAATGATTCGGATCTCCTTCACAAGGTGCTTTCAGATCTAGAGACAAGAAAAGCTGCTCTGTGGCACTGGCATCAGAGCCTCCCAATCACATTATTATTTTGCATTACCTTGATGCACTTGAAATCAAAATATCACGCTGTGATTTCATTAGTTTTCAGAGGGGATATCAGCAATCTTTCTCAAGTATGTGCATGTGTCAGGTGAGGGGCTGAGGGTGGTGGAGGTTACCTGAGATGACTATTAATGACTAACAGCTTCAAGCTCCCACACCAGAAGTGAGAACATATAAATCTAGATTGAGGCACTTAATTAAAACTTTATTAAACTTCCTTCAACACATGGGCAAAATTCTCCCTTGCTTTGTGAAGCCATGAATACAAAAACAAAAGTTGCCCTTTCACACTTAGGCACATGTTACTTCTACTTTACTTCAACATGAATTGGTATTCAAGGAGGAAGAGTAGGAAGTGTCCCACTCCCTCTAGCCTCATTTCATTGCTTAGGGAAGCAAAGTTTAAGCACGCAAACAGTGATGTTTTGGTGCATCGAAGTCCTGAATGCAACCAGAGCCTTTGCAGGACCAATGATACAGCCTGGCCATTTTGGGCTAGTTGTTTCAAGGAGAGCAGCCTGCTTTGCATTAAGAATAGAAGTCCCCACAGCTCTGATCAAGAATGTCTGGACCCAGACGATGGAGGACCAGACGATCCAGACGATGGATGGATGGATGCCAGCCAGGTTGGAGCCCAGCCCAGCCAGAGCCCATGTTCCCCAGCATTTTGTCCCTGTGACTTTTGTCATCAATATATAAACCTTCATTCAGCATGGCCCAGGCAGGTGGTTCTTCCTGTTGCCATGGCCCTGGCTCAGATAACGCACAGAAACAATAATATTAAAAATCCCTAGCATTGTTAAGCAGCTATAATAATTAATCCTTAGTACTTAGACCTACTCTTTACACTTTCAAGATACACAATGACATTCCCTGACTGTATTCACTCACCCTGCTTCTCCTTGGAGAAAACTCTATATCACATGATCTGTTATAGAGGGAATGAAGGATAACACATCCACAGGCATCCGTGCATTTCGGTGCACCAGATGGGAATATGGTATTATGATTTAAACAGTTTGCTGTCCTTGAGCAGCAGTTACAATGTTCCCTGATTCACAGGGTGCTGGCAAGCCACCAGAACAGCAGCAAGTCGGCAACCAGGACTTGCAAGTTTGGGCAGATTAGCCCAAAGGACTCCTCTGGATATCTAACCACACTTGTTGTGATTTCTCTGCTTTTGTTTTTTATTGTGCCAGGAGTGAAAGACATATTATTCTGGACTTGTTGTGGGATAGTGTCCCAGCTATGATGTCTAAGCAGTGCTTGGCTCTTCAGGAGACCAAGGTTCCTCAGAGACAGGCAGCACAGCTGGTTATAAGCTACCAGTCACACCACTGGGCAGAAGCAGAGCTGGGATGGATGTGTAGGACCTAGAGTGGCTCCACATGCTCACAGCAGTCTGAAACACATGGCTAGAACACAGCACAATTAAGTTTGTAAGTGTGTGCTCAGTGCTCAGCACAGGAGCAACCTACTGCACAACAATGCTGACTTCAGGAGCCTTATCTTTGCTTAAAGGTCAGAGCATGTTTAAATGCCTCAGTAGCTTAAGACCTTAGCACTCTCACGGAGGCAAATTGAGAGCAGTTGTCCTTTCTAGCAAAGCAAACCCTGGAGAACTGGATTTTCCTTTCCCTTCTGACCAATCTCTCTGCTGATTCAAATTTCACATGCCCTGATTTTATGCTGGGGCAAGTGGAATAGGACCCAGGTGCTTTTCTTCATACCAGAAGAATGGTTGGGCAAATATGGCTGGACCAAACTGGAATGGCACCTGCACTCCCAGCAGAGCCCCTACACAATTCTTAGCTAAGAGATGCTGGCAGTATCTTGTGCATTCTGAAGCTCTGGGGAAGTCACGAAGTGCTTCTCATCTCCCAGGAGACCAAGGTCTCCAGAGACCTGTAGGTCAGAACCTGGGGAGCTAGGTAGCATGCAGAGGCAGCCAGGGGACAGCCAACTCTTGCCCACCACCTGCAGCGTGTCCCCTGGCTGCACCATGGTGTCCACCATAGACATCTTGTCATGCCTCCCCCCCAAAAAGAGGTATTTTGGGGACCTGTTTTGATCTCCTTTGCATGTCAGTTACACTATTTCTGAGCATATTTATTTTTATTGTTTTCCGGTGGTGAGCTTGTCACCTTGAGCTCTCGCCTTGATCTTTTCCACTTCCTCTCACTTTCATGCCTCTTTCTTTCCCCGCTAGGCTGACGGGTCGGGTGTTTTTGTCATAGCCGGCGGATGAGACGTGTCCCCGCCACGCTGCAAGATCTGGCCGCCCCCAGCGGAGACTCCTCGGGGTGGCGGGAGTGCAGAGTCAGCCCTCGGAACCGAGGGCGTCCATGTGGGTGCTGCCACCCTTCTGCCTAGTTGGGCTCTCTATCTGTTTCCAGCCACCACCAGCCAGGCCCTGTCACAAGGAGAAAGAAGTGTTGACTCATGGATTATCATGATGTAGGTTATGGTTAGACAGATGATTAAAACCTCTTCCACTCAGTGTGGCACCACAGAAAGGAAGGGTTTACCCTTTAATCACCCTGTTCCAGAAATGGCAAAACAAGCTGGGCACTGTTGGAAGGGGTTGTTGGGTGACAACCTCAGCTTCCCGCTGAGGAAACCTAGCTCCCACCTGGAAAGCTTAATTTCTGTTTGGTTTTGGCTACTCAAAACAGATATTCTTCATCTAAAAATGAGGGAGAGGAGCTGGGGGAACAGTGATGTTTGGCAGGTGAGAAAGAGAGACAAAGAGAAGGATGTCTCTTGAACTTTTTTTCAGAAAAACCTTCCTTTTTGTATCATCATTTTTGTATTGTTCAAAGTAAAATTTCTTTCCACAAATCTTCAACAAGTCTCTTTTTGAAAATTAATTTTTGAATACAAAAGACCCTGAATCTAAGCAGGTACTAATGGCAGATCCATTGTAATTTTAGCCTATTTCAACAATCATGGAAGGAATGCACAACCATGAACAATCACAGCCACTGGAGCTCTGCTTTAACAAGATTTTATTGAAACAAATCCTGGCGTGAGATACAGGAGAGAATCTGACACATGGACAGGACTACCATTCATATTTCCACAGAGATGGGGGAAAAAAAAACAAGCGAAAAAATCCAACTGGCGTGACTCCAGGTCACAAGCCCACGGCCAGCTGAAGGTCAGCAAGCAAGCTGTGACCCAGGTGAAACCTGCACACCTGTGCCAGCTTGGATGCATGTCCATGAAACCTTATGGATTCAGTGCAGCAGAGAGACAGTTGCAAAAACAAGCAATCATTTTTTGTTAATATTGTATCATCAGGTGGTTAGTGAGGGTTTTCTCTCCAGATAGTATCTTGCCTTCCCATGGAGCAGCTGGGATCAGCTATTTGAGGAGACAAATGAGTGGCATGCATGCATTGAGTATTTGAGTCAGCCTGTTCAGCCTTAGGCTCCTCTGAGTAGCCAACAGCTCCCCCGCAGAAGGATGGCATCACCACCACCCTTGCACGCCCTTCCTCACACTCTTGCTAGCTCAGTGCACCATCTTTCTTCTCACTCCTTTCTCTTGCTTCATTCCAGTCTTCCCATTTGCACTTAGCGTGCCTGATACCCAGTGCAGGACCAGTGAATGGGGTCAGGCAAAATCCCCCTGGGCATGTGCTGGGCTGGCTGCTAGCCCCTGGCTCTAGACCAAATACAGGGCAGCTGATTAGTTAATAGTCAGGTGGTAAGTCCCCAGTCACTTCAGTAAGGGTCAGCAGTCCAAAGGGTCAAGCGGGGATCAGCTGTTTATCTTTCCCAAGGCTTAGTTTCTCAGTTATAGTTGCAGGGAAAAGCAAGGACACCTGCAGGAGGGAAAAGCAACTCTAAAAGCACAGAAGCATCCCATGGTGTTTAGACGCAATGATAATGGCAGTTGTATAAGCACTGAAGTGAGATAGCATGAGGGAAGGGTGGGTTTGGATTTACTCAGGTGTAGTTTGGACAGTCTGACCAGCAAGCACCTCTCTTCCCTCCTCTCCAACCCTAGACTGGACTTAAAAAAAAAGTATTGCTCTCTGGGAATCTCTCTTCTTACCAGCTCCTGGGGCAGCCTTCTTCCCTACTATCCGTGCTAATTATCCCCACTCCCTTTCTTCAACCTGTGGTAGCTCTTGCAGAGCTCATCAGGCTTGAAGCTATATACCATGAGGAGCCCATAATAAGTTTGGAAAAAAAAAAAAAAAAAAAAAAAAAAGAGAGTATCTGCTCCAAAGGCAAATCTTACTCTGGTTCCCAGAGAGCCCGCTCGCCAGGGCTGGGTTTGGCCGTCACTTTGCAAGTGTGATAAATCAGACAGCAAATTCAGAGTCTGGCTTCAGTGCACAAGTGCTGCCCGTCAGAGATACCCGAGCTTGCTCCAGCACTGCTGACATACAGCCTGCGAGCAGGACAGTCCCACTCGTCTCCCACATGGCCTGAGTTAACAGTGCTGTGGGTCCGTCACCTCAAGCAGGGACTGTGCTGTCAGAAATGCCCCGCTGATTGTCCCTAAGAGCGCCCACAGGGTAGCTGTGGACAAAGCACAGTGTGGTGCGGCAGTGCCCATTGCTGGCATAGCAATACAATTCCCTTCCTCTTCTCTCATTTGCCTCTGTCACCTTTGCTTAGCAGCTCTCTCTAGCTTCTCACGGCCAGACTATGTCCAAAGTTTAGTAATTCACACCGCGCACATCCGTTCCCTGCTTGTGCCAGTCCTCATTATCGTACCAGATAGAAACATCTCCTGTCTCAGGCCCCTTGCTGCTTTGCCCCCACTTCCCCAGGAGCACTGGCCCAGGAAGAAAGTCCCAGACTAGGTTCATGATGCCTTGCCCAAGCCCATGCACTTCCCTACCCTGTCTTTCTGGTGCCTTGATTTCTATTGAATGCCACTGCTCTGAACCTGCTTCCCACTCACAGCCTCCGTTCATCCCATAAACACCCTGTTCTGTTTGATTTTGATGCTAACATTGTCCCTGATTTTGGTGGCCTTTTGCACAACCACAAAATTAGTTGTGCTCTGCCGGTGCCCATTGCACAGCTACAAATTCACCTTCCAGCCCTGTTAAGCCCTATACCTGCTATTTTTCCCACAGCCGCCCTGCACTCTCCAGTGCTGCCTCTTCGCTTGGGCAGAGCTCCCTGGACCACGCTCCACACAGCGTGGTTCCCCATAGCTCGTCCCAACCCAGGGCCGTGACACATGCGGGTAGCCCAGGGGTGGCAGGGATGGGGGGACATACTCCCAAGGGGTTAAACAGGGAAGATGGTCCCGCTCCCTCCACCCCACGCAAGATACTCAGCCTCTTGCTTTTTCCAAGTGCGATATTCCCACACGGAATGAGAGAGGTTTCAGGAAATTTCTGCTCCTCTCAAAATCACTTCTGATTTTTCTAGTAAAAGCGTCTGCCAGCCTCCTGCCGCCAAGTTCCCTTTTTTTTTTTAATACATATACGATTCAAGCTGCGTTGGCTCCACTCCTGAAGTCTGGCAGGTGCTCAGTGACATATGTTCTGTGATAAATGTTTATTACATAAGTTCATTCAAGCTAACATGGATTTTGAGATATAGTCAGCTCTCATTATACAGCTTGCCTTCAAAGCTCAGTGTCCAGATTACGCCTTTTCTTGTAGGGATGTCTCCCAGGGTTTGTTTGTTCCTTCCCTGATTTAGCCAACTCTTGATTGGTTCATCAAGGTAGTTAACGAAGCACTCAGACTGACTCGGGGGAGGGGAGGAAAAGGAGCAATTATAACTTCAGCTTGTTCCAGCTCATTATTTTAATCACTGTGTATCATATTTGGCGAAAACATCTCTCTACAAACATTAAAACTTCGGAGCTGTCATCGCTTAGAAACAAAGGGTCTGATTTCACCGATCCCCAAGCACTGGTCCTGCCTTAGAGGAGAATTGCATCAGGTTGTTATCACTGTGTCTCATTGGAGGAGCCGCTCATGCTTTCTGCTGTTTCAGGACTGTGGATGCAATTCACACTGTCTGAGATTTCGAAGAGTGTTCATCTTCATCCAGGCTGTTTTAAAAACTTATTATTGTTTAAGCTTGTTTTAATAAATTCCAGCCACTTTGTGGGCTGTTCTTTGGATGGATGAAATTACAAGTGCTGCAGCATGAAATCCTGAGCATCCTGTGCAAGTCCAGGGGAATACAGCTATTGAGTTTCTCCTTTTAATGTGCATCAGATGACAAACCTCAGGATAAATGCTTCTTTGCTTTGGAGGAGGAGTGTCGGCATGGCAGAAGCCAGAGCTGCCTTTAGGCTGCCTCCCAGGTCTGAGCTCCTCTCTGGGCTTCACAGAGTCTCAAATGTATTTTGCTCACCAGGTTTTGTCAAGGCTCACGGGATACATACATATATGTGTCCAGGAGCAGTACGGTTCACCATGCTGGGGGAAAAACCTTAGCCCTGGTTGTAAAAGTTTTGCGTGGGGCGCAGATCTCCATGTTTGCTCTCGGGGATCAGGAAAACCCTGCGTGTTTTCACTCCCGATGCGACAAGTGCTTGTACAAACTGGATGATTCACACATGTTTTGCAAAGGTCTCATGACTCTCGACTCTCTGGTGAGTCCAATCTTGCTGAGGCAAGGCTGAGTGTTGGAGAGTGCAGCAGCAGCAAATGTGACATTTTTTCATAGGATCCCTTTAGTCTCATGAGTTGGGGGGTCAAAAATGTTGGACCTGACTACAGGCAGGCAAAGGCCTGGTGCTATGCACTGTCCTTTGCCAGAATGAGACCTCTCTGGTGAGGCTTTCAGAGCCCAGCGAAGGGGAAAGCAGTCTGTGTACTTTACACTTGATTAGTTAGGGCCAGCAGTAACAATAATCATTTTCTAGTCAACACATGTGTGTTATCTGGCAAATTCTGAGGTAAATGCGCAGCAGCCTGGCTGTTGCTAAGTGCCTGTGCCTCTCTGAATGTCCAATCCATGTGTCAGCCTCCTACCTTACCTTTGCTATCGGAGTAATCTGAGAAACAAACCAAACTGTGAAAACTCGGCAGATCTGCAGATGGGAGGGTTTACAGTTGAGGGACAGCACTGGGTTATGACATGTGGTTAGAGTTATAATGTATGCCTGGGTTATTATGGTTGAAGTGGCATGGTTTGGTTTTTTTAATACAGCTGCAGAAGATAGTATGTCAAGCCTTCACTGAATGTACCAGTTTTAGCCAGACGTGTGCACATTATTCAAAGAATCTAAGGTTAAATTTGCTGAGCTGTAATTCTCAGTGACTGCCATGTATTGCAATTCCAGGGTGTCCCAAAGCTTGCCTGGGAAGAGGAGAAATAAGGAGGACATTATCCTTAGAGTGCTTGGGATCAGAAATGTGGACCGGCAAAGATCATCTGTCTCTGCTCATGCTTTGCCTTAGGCTGATTGTAATCGGCCTCAAGTTTCAGAGATGTGGAAAGGGTAAAATCTGGTGGACAGAAGAAAGGGGATGCAAAAAGAGGAAAAGCGCATTAAGGGGAAATGCAGTGTCACCAAAGATCCCAGACTGATCTTTGCTTTCTCTTGTATCTTTGAAAGCAATTGGGTGTCCTTGCTGTTAAATAATGCATACCAGAGAGCACACGGAAAACATCTCCTGCACAAAAAGTGGGGACACAACCAGAAGAGCAATTAACACACTTTTCAAACTGGCATAGGTCAAAACTGCCCCTCCACATCTCTTGGAGTGAGCACAGCTGGAATAGGCAACCATCTCAAATGGACATGGCCAAAGCAAGGGGGCAGGAGCTGTGCCCTACATCATTCTTAGAGAATTCCTTCAGGAAAGGCTGTGGCAACCAGGAAATTTAGCTGAGTTAAACCCCAGCTGGGAGAGACTGGCTGAATTTGAGGGGCAACTTGGCACAGTCAGTTCCAGAGGCTCCATGGGGTCAGGGTTTCTTTGCTGGGGCAGGTGCATGCTGGAAGCAGGGATGGGAGCAGCAGGCAGTGGTGTAGTGGGACAGGAGCCTCTTTAGAGATTGGATGGTTTTGCATAATTCGGGATTGAATAAGCACACTGAAAATAATACAGTCAGAAAGGACTGAGTGTTTAACCTGTCTCTCCTATGAACTTATCCTGCCAGACGACAGACTTCTTTGCTGTAGCTTGTGTCCAGCCCCTAGAGAAGTCAGGAAGCACCTGCGGTGGCATTTGCATGCACTGCAAAGAGTTTTGAAGCAGGGCCTGTCCTTTGGTGGCTTGTGCTGGCAGCCTTCAGAGCCAGGGGTCTTGGCTGGAGCACACCTGCAAGGCAAACCTTAACAAATCGGTGTCCGTCTCAGCCATTCGGCAATGAAGCATCTTGTCTCTGGCTGGGCAGATGACTCAGACCCAGAACAAATTAAAGTTAGCTTGGGTGGAAGTGTGATGTGAGCGTCTAGCCATCACTTGTGGGGAGGGTAAATCACATTGTTGGAGCTCCATTAAGAACGACGCAGCCATTCTTCACCTGCAGAGAATTTGTCCCAGACCTCTTTAGTCAGCTCCTTTTGGCAATTTGATTTCCCTCTCCATTAAAGACATTAATGTTACAAGTGCCTTAGATGCTGATGTGACCCATGGACAGGTGGAGGTGGTGGTTTTGCATGTGCTGACATCCAGCCCCTCTGAGCAATGCTTTGTTCATCAGATTGCTTTTGGAGCATCCTTACCTCAAAAAGAGCTGCCACTGTGCTGAAATTAGAGCTAAGATTGCTCTTCAGAGGATCAATTTGCCTGACAACCCTGATCCTCTGGGGGGATGACATTAGCATGGTTGGCTATCATCACTCAGTCTGCTGCTGAGGGCTCCCTGATCTACAGGCATCTGAGTACTCTCCACCTTGGAATGAGCCACTTAAAGCATTTTAAAACTCAGGGATTCTGGGAAACCCAGTCTAAATTTTTCAGGAGGGACAGTGAAGAATGAGACTGAGAAAGCTATCATTGGAGATAGATGTGTCTTCAGGGTTTGTAGAACCAGTCACCAGAGTGCTCCAGGGCTTCATGAGCTTAGGTTAAGAAGCCTTCATAGGCTATAAATTAAAAGCATGAGGTTGATTTGGTTTATTTGGTTTTTTTTTTCAGAGGGACCAGGATTCAGGCTTTCTTGTTGAGTGGTCAGCTACGTTCTCCTTCAGGCATGAAGCAACCCCTTCTGTTGTTTCTTCCACAAACAGGTCTTGCAAATACTTGGTTGAACTGCACAGTCTCAAGGTTAAGCTTTCCAAAGGCAATTCTTTACCCTGTGGTCTCTACTTCTGGGATGGCTGGGCAGAGCTCATAGGAGCAGCCTTACCTTTGGAGAGCATTGAGCATCAAGTCTCTGACTGCTACATCCTTCAAAGAGAGAAGCCCCAGACACAGAAAAAAGGTCTGATCACTCCTGAAAACCCTGGCATGCTTGTAGTGTGACTTTGCTCTCTCCCAGACCTTTGCTCTTGTTCAGCCGGCCCCATTCTCCAGTTCATCATTTGTTCAGCTCTTCAGTGGATTCTTCTCTCATGCACCTTTGCTCTGCCACTTTCCTATTTAGGATGTGGATGTAAGAATCAGCCAAGACACTGGTTGTGGTGGATTAGACATTAAGTCATTTGCATTTCCTCACCACTGCCAATTACTAGTGTTGCAGCAAAAGACAAGGCGCACACACTGACTGCGGCTGCCGCTACTGACGGGAAAACCAGAAGGGAGCACTCCTTCCGTCATAACATTCACCACTCGTACTAACAGCAAGCCTCTGCACGCTGTCAGATTGTCTCGTGTGCCTCTCCTTCATCACAGTGCTGTGGAGGCTTGTACTAACCACCCTGGATCCCATCACTGCTGCTGCTACCCAAGAAAATTGTTTGGGGTTTGACCAAAGGAAAAATACCCTCCTTGGGAAGAGCTGATACTCAGGGAAGTGATTTTGTCAGAGTTGCTTGCTTAAGCACGTGGGAACAACTGCTCAGGGTCGGCCACGGGTAATGAGCCTTCATATGACAAATGGCAGTCCTTGACTGTACAGTAAGGGGTGTATGTTCCCAGAATGCTCTCTGTGAATTATTGCAATGGCAGCACTCACTTCCCTTCTCTGGGAAAGAAACAAGAGCAAAGCAAGCAAGAACTAGCACCAGATGGTCCCTCCTGCGCCCAGATCGTTCCAGCCAAAACAAATCTACATCCCCAGCTGAAGGGAAGGGTACAGGAATAGAACAGGAGTGTGACTCAGATCCAGTGACTCAGACAGCAAGGCAAGGGGAGAGAGGGAGGGGGAGAGGCAGAACCTGGCGCAAGAGCCTCTTACGGATGACAGTGATTATTGCTATTATTCCAGCGAGTGCTTGCGGGTACCAACAACTCTCACTCCCGCTTCTGTTTTCTTTTTTTGGGTTGTTTCCCCATCCCACGTCTTTTTCTTTCTCTCTTTTCCCTTCTGTGGGAAAGCTGTGAGCAACCCCCTCTGCATCTTTATCTGTTTGTGAGCTGGTAAATAAGAGGCCGAACACTTGTGTGCCAGACATCAGATAGGCTCAGCTGTTTGCATGCCAGTGGAAAATGCCACATGCCCGTCCTCCCTCCGTCAGGGCAGCATCGTGCAAGATTCCAAGCATGGTCCTCGGCTTTCTCCTCTCATGCCCAGCCCGCAGGCCCATAGCTCTTTTGCCGTGTGTGTCCCCACAAGAGTGGTTGTGTCAAATGAGGAGGATGTTTGCCCAGCCTAGGAAGTCAGATTTTGACTAATGAGCTCAAGTGCTGAACTGTTGGTGTTATTCTGTCAAAGCTACGAGGCAGGTCAGATTAGCTATTGCCACTGACTCATGCCTAAGATGTTTCTGTGGCCTTTGAGTTTGCCACAGGGGGATGGATTCACATCTTGATACCCCTTAGATGCTATGAAAGGCTTTACAAAGATCCTGAAAAGCACTATCACTGGAAAAACTAGGCCATTGGGTGAGATCATGCATTAAGCACTAGAGGCTGGCTGAACAATCTGTCCCAGAAACCAGCCTTGGATTAGTGCTGTGCTGTGCTCTGGACTTTGGCACAAGCACAGGTGGGACAAAGGGCCCAGATCCTGCCTGACCGCATTGAAGGAAAATTCCCCTGTGGAGCAGAACATCCTGCCTCACCGGGTGCCCTGGTTTTGGACACGGGGCATCTGGGCAGTGGGTACAAGGTCCTATGGAAACCTAGACTCTGCTATGAACCAGCAGCAATATACTTCATCTCCATCCCAGGTCATCTTGATGTTCTCCCTATCCACCACCAGGCAGAACTTGGAGGCTTCTGGTTTGTGTCAGACTCAAAACCATTCTATGTTAACCTCACCTAATGCGATCTATCCCATGACAATATGCTCAATAGGCCCTGGCACCGTATGTTGATGACCCTTGAGCAAAGTTGCTAGTGAGGAAGTATGATTAGCACATGCAGCTTGTGTGGTGCAATCATGTCACCTTTTGGAAGAGCTTGAGTGGCTGGGAAACATCGGTCTCACTGACTTCCAGCTAAACAAGGTGCCCTAAACTGCGTAGACTGTATCTCACTTGTATCCCATACATATTTTGGGTTTCATGGGTGGTAAGCACCAGAATACCTGTCTTTTAGGACACAGAGATGTTTGAATATCCCATCCTCTCTCCTGAAGTGGGTCTCATGACTAACATAGTGCCTGTGGATCCAGCAGAGCTGGCTCGGGACTCATGGCTTACTCATCATAAATGTAGACACTGGCACCTAAACTGAAGGCTCCCCAGGGACAGAGCCAATGGATAGATGTGAGCATGTGCCAGCCCACACACTGTTCACCAGCCAGTGACAGGATCAAGAAAGCCCTATGGTCACTGGTCTAACCAACACTTCTGGGTTTGGGGGGACAGGACCAAAAACTGGTGGATCCCTATCTACTAGATTTGGAGGGTTTTCTCTTTGGGGCAGTAGAGATAAAGTGCTGAGATTATCAGTGCTTGAATTGTTTGCTAAGCAGCATCAGCCCAAGGTATTTGAAGGGTAGAGATATGTTGAATTTATATATAAAAAATATATAGATGCTGTTATATAAACTATATAGATATTTTTAACTTTGGTACCCACTTTGGGTTCCATTTAACTGAACAGGATACAGGAGGTAAAACATTCTTCATGGCTACTTGAACAACTTCCCCCTTCTTTGCATGTGTTGGTGAGACCTTGACCCATTACAGATGATAGCAGTGCTATATTTTCACCTGTATAATGTGCTGGTTTAAAAAAAAAAAAAAGTGATTCAGCAGTAATGTAGACTGCATGCACGTGTGAGTAACTCAAGGGGAACTTTAACGTAAAGCCCCTTCTCCTCAGTTACTCCCCCCTCCCCCCCAGTCATGCTATGGACATGAATACACAGCATGTTTTCTTCCCTTTTTGTTATTGACCTTGCTCGTATAATGCTGTACAGGGTAAACTACCTAATGATGCAGGATGAGGGACAGATGACAAACTTTAGGGTCAGCCTATAAATCTACTGCTGTCCATGTTGAGAGAGGAGCAAAGCTTCCTTTCCCAGCCCAAGCCGATGCCTCGGGGGCATAACCTTTACAAGCGCACATACTAATGCATGATCTGATGCTGTATCTGCCACACTGTTGTTATACCCAGAGGCTGTGTCTAGGGGAAAGTTTGCATGACCTAGATATAATCTCGTGGTTCTTGCAGGGAAGATAGTGTCTGAAATCAAGACATTCAGGTGGGAAACAGGACTTATTCTACACCAAGCTCTGGCATGGGTTTTCTACATAAGCTCACTAATCAACAGGGCTGCAGTGACAGTGTTCTGTGCAGATGAACAAGGCATTTCTATAGGCAGAGTGGATTGGTACCAGAGACTGAGGGGATTTAGGTAAGAGGGACCCAATGGACTGTGCAATCTGACCCATAGAGTGCAGATCAATTGCTTTTACCTTGCTAGCCCTTACCAGCGCTCAGTGACTTGTGCTTGCTCTAAAGCTTCTCTTCCAGAAAGGTGTCTAGTCACTACCTGCAGATATCAAGAAAACGACAAGCTCCCCCTCCCTTTGGTCATTTGTTCCAGTGGTTAATCACCTCTTTGTTAAACACGTGCACCTTGCAGCTGATTTGAATTTGTCTGGTTTCAGGTTCTAACCAGTAGTGGTTTGTGTTTATGCTATTCTCTACTGCATTAAAAAGCCCTGTCTCGCTCACTATTTTCCTCTGATGAAATTACTTATATGCTGAACTTAACTCACCCTTCAATTTTCTTCTTCTTCCCCCTTTGGGTGCATGAAACAGATCGAACAATTTCAGTATCTAGCTTTAAGGCATTTTCTCTACTCCTTAATTCATTTCTGTGGCTCTTTCCTGCCCTCAGTTTAACCACCTTTTGAATATTAAAATGTGAGCCCCAGGCCTGGATGTGTTATCTTATCCACTTTAGTCTCAGTGTTTTATATGGAGGCAAATTAACCTCCCCAGTCCTACTTACTGCCTTCCCTGTGTGCTCATTTCCAGGCAGCCCTTGCCCCTGGTTGTCAGAATGCCAGGAGAGGTGTTGGCGCTGAACCACTTGCCTCCATGACCTCCAGTATTCATTCAGGAGCTCTGCTACATGTGGCCAGTCTTGCTTGCAAGGGATGACCTACACTTCTCCTCCCTCCAGGTACCTCAGAGAACTGGCTACAGGAACACATCCCAAAGGAGCCCCACTTATTCAGCGGTCACCATCCCTTGGCATAGCTGCCTCATCAACCGCCTTCAACCACCAAAGCGGGTCATCCATACCCTTTAGCAGTGGGCATTTTACATTATTTTCCAGATCATTGATAAAAAAGTATAGGATAAATCAGGGCTGAGTCTCAAACCTGCTTGGAATTTGTTGTTTGGTGATGAGTCCTCACTGACAATAACATTTTGAGATCTGTCAGTTATCCAGCTCTCAATCTGTCTCGCATATTCTCTGGTTCCTACTATTCTGTGCTATTTTTTAAGCAGGATGTCATGGTTTTAGCTCAATCCCCTTGTAGAAAATCTAAGTATAGCATATCTGCGTAGTTACCTTTATCAGGCAACTTTGTAATCTCCTCAAAGAACTAAATCAGGTTTGTTAAGTGTTATTTTCTCTGTAACAACATTGAATCACATTCTCAGAAGACAGGAATGCTAAGAGGATATTAAATATGTTATTATTTTATATATAGTCATCTGCTATGGTTGCCTAATTGGGAAGACTGATTCTATATTGCCGGTCTCTTCAATGTAGCACCTTTCAGGAGAGCAACATAGCAAGATCACAAAGTCCCCTAGCTTACCTGAAATGCAAGAGATGGCAATGGTCTGGTGACTGCTGTGCACGGCAGTTGGATATGCATTGGAGAATGTGGCCAGCCCAAAGTGATCGATTGTTACGTAGTATGGGCTAGACTGTGGCTCTTGTTGCAGAAGTACACCCCTGCAGGCCATCTCCTGGGCTTGGGCATGTGCCACCAAGCCATCCTTGCCTGAAACACCAGCTCCAGGACAGAGAAGTGGGAAAGGGTTCTGTCCCTTCCTGCTCCTTTCACCCTTCTCCAGTCTGCCACTACCTGATTGGGAGATACCATGACTCCATTGTGGTAAAGGTCTGGAAAATCAAAGAAGAAAGGATGATCTCAGATGTTGGATGCTGTCTTTCCTGCCTGAAGATAGCTATGCTCAAATCCCTTGAGTCCAGCTTTAGCATGCTATAAAGGAAGATGAAACTTCTGGGTATCTAGACTTACTGATAGAGTGAGCATCC
This sequence comes from Baryphthengus martii, assembly GCA_013396935.1. NCBI lineage: Eukaryota > Metazoa > Chordata > Aves > Coraciiformes > Momotidae > Baryphthengus > Baryphthengus martii. The sequence continues at coordinate 97,553 of VWZK01001567.1, forward strand.
CACAGGTTTCTAACACTACTCTAAGCTGACCTTCTTGGTAAATTTTCCTTAGTGAGTGTTGCAAAACTTTGTCTCTCCTTCCTGGCTATAAGGGTGCACTGCAGGGAGGCACTGGAAGATTGTGCAGCACCTCCATGGAGCTGGTCCACTTCTGTGTGGGGCGTGGGCGTGTTAACTGTTGAAGAGCTGAGCTCCCACTTTTCTTTATGTTCTCTCCTGACTCAGCCAATCCACATTAGAAGTGCAGCTGCACTCAAGAGAAGAATATTTTATAAAGAGAGTTCAAATTGTCTCTTCTGCTGTGTTAAGTTTTCAGCTACCATCTCTGAAGCACTACTTCCTTCTTGTTGGCCATGTCAAATGGTTTGCAAAGATCTTTGCAAAGGCTTGTAAAGACACTGCCCAGATATGGGGCATTTGATAGCCACCTCTTCTTCAGAAATGCTGTCCTCATCACTTCCTCTATCTTTGCATAATTATTAACAATAAAACATGTCCGAGGAGTGGACAGAATGGCCCATGCCTTCTGAACATCCCAGTATGTCACTGGTCTTAGGGTCATGGAGGACTGGGAGGTCAGGTTCTGTTTCACTTGACCTTCAAATCATTCCTAGGAAGATGGGAGCTCTCATGATTTATGTCACAGTAACCAAGATCTAAAAAATATGCCATGTTTCCACTGCAATTTTCTTTCTCAGATGTGCCAGCTGCTCCTTTTCACACTTTTGCTGCACATTTACGAGAGTGAGAAGGAATGCACACACACACATGCACATACACACAGCTGCAGCAGTAAGACCAGCCTGGCCTTAGCCCACATAGTGCTTTCAAGCCCAGGGCTGTATTTAGTTAGAGCAGGAGAAAGCAGAAAAAAAAAAAAATTAACCCCCAATTTTTTGCTGGAACTATGTCTAGATTCCCAAACACCTGCACTAGGGGTTTCTGGTATTTCTGCAGAAATTTCCATCAGAGATACAGCTGCCACAGTGCTCACACAAGACCTTAGCTTTCATTTGATCATGATTTTATTCTCATTTAATTTTCTCTTACTTAAAAAAAAGCTAATGTCTCTTGTGCATTCAGACATGCAATGGCTGAATCCACACTTGTGAAAAGTATTTAAGGCTACTTACATCAGTTTAACATCATTTAGTCGAAGGGCTGCAAAAGGCTGCATGTGCTCTGTCAGTTTAGTTTAATTTGAATACATGAAGAATGGGCTTAAACCACTCTAGCTGTAATGGATTTTAAATAAGACTGAAAACTGATGTGCAAAGAAAGCCTGATTTGATGATGCTGTAGTTTTTGGAAGGGCAGACCTTTCCTGCTGTTGTAAGGGATAAGACAAGTTTTAATTTGTGATAGTTTTTATTCCCTCTGCAGTATTACTTCCTTGATGAGTGCATTACTTTTTTTTAGATGCTGGGGATTTAAATAAGATAATCAGGGCCAATTCCCACCTGATAAAAACAACAAACCTCACTTTTCTCTGTTGGGTATTCCCGAGGTGTACAGATTCTTCTCCTTTCACTGACTTTCCTGGGGCATGATGATATTCCCTGCTGTGGTCCCCTCCTGAAGACTGCCCAGCTATATCACAGATGCCTTAGACAAGTAGTAATGGGAGTGAGAAACGCAAGTCAGGCAGCTAGCTCATTCAAATTTCTCAACTTAGAAAAAAAAGAGAATGAGGACTACCACTTGGTATGTCTACACAGTTTCACTCTCTGCTTCTCATGAGGTAGCAAAAGCTGCAGATTCTTTAGAGGAAGCCAAGCAAACAATTTCAAGCAGATTTATTAAAAAACAAACAAAGAAAAAAACCTCACAGCAAAACAAAACAGCAACAGCTGAAATGTTTCTCCCTATCTTGGAGATTCTGTAAAAAAACCCCATTTTTAACTAAGCTTAGATTTGGGATCTACACCAACCTGACAGCTTCCTTTAATTAAAATCTCATCCACAGTTCAACTTAGAAAAAAACACAATGACAAAAACCCCAAACTTCAGAAAACAAATGAGATGATATCTCTTCTTCAGGCAAGGCTCCTTTGTCCTGAATTCTAGAGAGCTGGCTATTTAAGGAGGGACTTATGAGAATAAGTAAGATTAAACAGAAGCAGCAACACACCCTGATGCAAGCATGAGGGTGTTGAAATTGCTCTGCTCTTCTCCCCAAAGACATTTCGGATCCCATTTCTTGAACACTGTTCATGTCGAAAGCGCTCACATTCTGATTTCCTCTACAGCCAGTTCGCTGCTCTTTGCAGTCTCTAAAAGCATCATCAAGCATTTCCTCATTAGATAATATCATCACACACCCTAATGATTAGACTCAATGAGTCACCTTCCTTTTTGGAGCACTGTATTCAATCCAAAATTGTGTATCCTCTCTCCCTTGAAGAGAACTCCCTCCACATACAGATGTCTCAGGAGACCAGCCCAGCTGTAGCAACAAGTTCATTAGCCAGCCCATTGTGGTGGATACTAAAACCCCTTTGTGTGATGCTAGAGACAATAAGACTGGTGTTAGGGTTAGGGGTGTTCTGTGCTGCGAGCAGTGAGAACACTTCAGAAAGGGGCATCCCTCGCCTCAGAGCACTGTGCCATCAAAAAGGCAAGAAGTCAGCTAAGCAGTTAGTGAAAGGCTTTGGGGATCAAGAAAGAGGATAATAAGCAGTTGGGGGTGGGGAGGGGAGAAGCTGAGACGAGTAGAGAGGAGGGAGTAAATACAACAAGTGTATGAGGAAGGAGAAGAAAGAAGGAGAAACACTGAATAGGGACAATGAAAATTGTGTAGGCAACAAAGTAGAGGCTACTAAAAGAGGAAAAGGGATGGGTTCCTCCTGTTTGATTAAAAGGGCCTTTTCCTGTCATCTTGCCTGCAGAACAGGTTTTATTATTTATCCCATTTTTTTTTATTCAGGTGGCATTATCAGTAATTATAATGTCATCTCTATTGCCATATGCATTATTTGAATCCCCTTGAAGCCTATGAGCTGTAGACAGGGGCCAGGAAGAGGGCCCTTGTCTGGGAGCTGTGGCTAGCAGAGGGGACCAGCAGGTCAGGGCAGCATCCCACAGGCCCCTGAGCAAGCAGCCAACTTGGCTGGGACTGTGTCCAGGCAGGGAAAGCCTGTTGCTCTCACAAAAGTTTTCATCAAAGGGCTTTCCTGCCCCTCCTCCCCAGCAGTAGTGTGTGGTGGACTCTTCAGGATCTTTGCTGGTTTCATTTATTTTTGTTTTTATAAACATTGTAAGCAGCAGATACTTCCCGTGAAAGATGGCTGTTTGCATCCCCTCACTTGCAGATATTTATACGGCTCCTCTTTCTGCAGCGTCTGAATGCCTTGTGTTTTTGGCTAGATTTATCCTCGTGTTTACTCCTTCCATGCAAGGAGTTGTGTGCAGGCAGATAGAGTTGAAGATGGGGCAACCAAGCCCAAAACTTAAATCTAGAAGAAGTCTACTCAGGTGCCATTTAATCTTAGCCATACCTCAGCCCAATTTTTTTTTACAACTTCCAACTCTTGAGGCATCCACATTCCTGCTTCTGCTCCTGCACCCAACACAGCATCTCGCTCTTGGTAGCATTGAACAGCACAGCCTACACCTCCAGCATCAGAAACTAGGTGGAGAAATGCCCTAATTCCCAGTGGGACAATTTCTAGAAGATGTTTTCCGAGCACATGTAAGACTCACACTAAACAAGCCGCTCCACTTTTCGATGAGGTTTGCATATTCCCTCTCACTCACCCAACCCACTTACAGGATGTGCCACTGCGCGGGAGCGCATCGCTGGTGCCAAGCTATAGGTTGTCTAGGCTTGACTCCCTGGCTCTCCTAGAGAAATGGTGACTCACATCAGCCTCCTGGTTAAGGAACTCTCGTGCATCACCCTTCAGTATCAAACGTGGTGTATTTTTTCAATGTATATACATGAAAGGAGAAGCATTTTCCCTCAGCGACAGAAAACTGGTCACTCCTGCTTTCTCCTTCTGATTCAACCACTGTTGGTTTATGCTGCAAGATTCCACCTGCTTGGATCGCATTTCTGAAGCTTCCACATGTTTCCTAGAGAGTCCCAGCCCCATCCCTGAGCTCCAGGGACCACTCTGAACTACGTAGCTCCTCCCTTTTCTACACTTGATCCCTAGAAACCCTCCACCAACTGCAGAGGATGGGGATGTGGGACCAGTAACCTTCTATCACAAGTATCTGTTCACAAACAAGCGCTCATTTCTGCTGCACACAGAAGATTCAGAAAGGGCTCCAGTTTGGAAGTCCAAGTGCTGGTCACAAAGAGTAGGGCTCTATACCCACTACATAAGCCATCGAGAGTGAACTTTGAATGGAGGGTTACCATAACCATTTGCTGCAAGCTCTTGTTAAGGACAGTATCTTGCTTGGAGCTTGCTTGTACCCTACTTCTGTCTTTCTGCCCCTGGGGAAAGATGTTTTAAGCTTCCTTTCTCATACTGCTGAGGTCTTGTCCAACCAGCTGTTTGGACCCAGGATATTTGCCCCTGAGAAGGAGATTTCTCTTCTGCTCCCCCTTTTCTCAAGCATTGCTTAGGTTTCATTGCTCTCATCATTAAACAAGAATCTCTTAAATATTGTCCCAATAAGTCCTGCTCAGCAGAGGAGCTTTAGTGCTCCACAAACTGGGGAGGAGGCACAGCTGCTCTGTTTTCTGTCTGTTCTGCTTTGACAATTTGTTGCTCCCAGTCATCCACCTCCTCCTAGGTCTTTTCTCTGGAGGAGGTGCTCTTGTCTCCCTGTCATTGTTTCATAGACACACGCTTCGCGATTTCCCAATAGTAGTATGTGGCAACAATGAATCCCCAGTGCACGGAAATGCACATGAAATTGTATTAGTCACAGGCAATTAGGCAACGCACAGTCACCATGCAATCAGGGGAAGCCTAGATGCAGATTATTGAGGCGCAAAGGTTTTTGATGAACCATGTTGTCACCCCAAAATGCTAATACATGACAAATGAAGCATTTTCCCTGAAAGGGATTGTACTGGGCACATTTTTCAATTTTAATTGTGTTTTAAAGGTTGGAAATCGCCCCTTTATCATTTCCAAAATAAAAAATTCATTTCATTCAAAATTACTTTTGATTTCACAATTTAAGCTAATGAGTTTTGGGATTTTTTTATGTGACTGAACACAAAACACTTCAAAATTGTCAAAATGAAGCAGTGTCGATTGCCCTCATTGAGCTTTTTTTTCACACTTTGTTTCTAAAAATCCTCATCATCACCTATATTTGCATTTAAGGAAAAATGTTTAACCATTGAAGATCTATGCAGGACAGCGCAATCGTGCGTTGCTCAGCTCTAACGCAACAGCAATTTCACCATCCCCTTGTTACATGATTGTGATATGCAGTCTCGTCTTCTTGACATCTTCCAGAGAACTATTTATTTCCTTAGGAAAGGTACCTGACTATACACGTATTTACAAGCTGCAGATCCACATCAGACGTTTCAGAACACTTGTTAGACTGAAGTGCATTTGTGCAGAGATGGAAGAGATGGATATGGTTTGGTTTGCCTGAGTTGGATGGGGTCTCAGTGGGGCTCAGATGGTATTGACTTATCAAAAGGAGACCTCTGCATGTTTTGCAGTCTCCAAGTAAGATTTCCAGCGTTGATTCAAGGCTGCAATTGGTGTGCTACCCATCATTATAATTCCATTATAATAACTGGAGACATGTTCAGTAGCTCAGTGTGCTTCCCATAGGTGGAATGTTTGCACAAATCGTAGGTGCTGCTGGCCAGGATGCTCCCTGAGACACCAGACCTCTCCCATGGGATGCTGGGAATGCAGCCACACATGCTTGGGGGGAGCACATTGAAACTTCCTGCATGGAGCCTTGCTGACCACCATCAAGACCTCTCCTTGGAAAAATTAGGGCCAAGGTGCCCAACTAGTTACCAAACTGATCAGTGTCACTTTTGTGTTTTCTCGTACTATCCCCTCCGTCTGCACCCCTTGCCCTCTGGACTCTTACAGTAAGCTCTGGGGGCACACAATCATTCTCTTCTGTGTTACAGTATCCCACATAGTAAAGATCCTGGCCCAGAAGTGTCATCCTGAGTCCTGCAGTAATATAAACACTCTAGCACAAGACATTTCTCTGAAAACACTTACAGCACCGTGTGTTCTGCCTAGCAAGAAATATCTGAAATTCCAACCAGTGCCTTGTGAAGTGGACATGCCTAGAGTATTCAGCAGCCAGGGAAGCCCCTGATGCCTGTGTGAAGCCTGCAAGATTGAATAGGTTGTGCGTTACCCCGTATGTTTGGCCGCTGTAGCGAGGCCACCCTGCAGCAGAGCTTGTGAGGTCCCTGGGCATTGCTAAGGTGTCTGGCACCATTGCACATCACGGTCCCTGCAGGTGCTGTGAATTTTCAGGAGCTGTAAGTAGTCTGTATGAGGCACCAACACGGAGAGTAACTTGCTCAGTCTGAAAAGATGCCAAGGATTCTGGATCCCATCCTTTACCCTTTTTAAACCATCAATTTTTCTCCTTCGTCATATAGGACAATTTATAATTTACTAAGAGACAGTGTCTGATGCTGAACAGAAGCGTCTATTGAAAAAAGCTTGCATAACATGCTTGAAACCAAAACTAAACCAAGGTAATCCCAAGTGCAGTGATGAACTGAAAGACTGAGATCTCCCTAAGACAAGTTTCATGTGCCCAGACTTCACAGAAGGATGGCGAACAGACAAGGAAGCTGCAATGTCATAACAGCCATTGAGAACATGACAATAACCAATTTATTTTGAATTGTCTTGTATTCAGTATTTTACAGTAGGAGCAATACAGAACATGAGACAGGCAATGCAGGGCAAAAGCCCACTAACCACAAGCATTTCCCAGTGAGAATAAATTTTAAATAAATCAACAGCATCAAACCCCAAAATGTTTAATATATATTCTCTTTTGAAATACTGTCATTTCAAACTCGAGAGGCAGGGCTGCTCACATGCCCAGCTGGCAGCAGCTCTCTCCTGCTGAAGCAAGAGTTGTATCAGTCATCTGACTCCCATCTTACATAATACACAGCTCTGCCTGGCCACACTATGACTGAACAGGGGAAAAATAACTTGAGCTTTACAGAAACACACTTGTCACTGCTGTGCCTTAATGCTGGTTCAGCACTGCGTTTCTAAAAGGTAAATTTAGTGAAGATACATGTGGTGCTCAACCACATCAAGTGTTCTTTCTGGCTGTAAAATTTAGCAGGAGTTAAATTGCTCCGAAGTCACTTGTTCCTGGACTCGTTCTTCCATGTGGACCATGCCTTTCAGAAAGTCTAAGTTAGTGTTCCCTAGGTGACCTGAAAGGTAAAGTACATACATATATGTATACATATACACACACATATACATGTTTATACACACACGCAGTGATACTTGTGCATGGGGGCACATTTTGGAGAGATCGATCCTCATACTTTGGCTCAGGGAGCAGAGGTCTCCAAATGCAACCCAGCCATCACTTGCATGAAAGAGTCTCCTCAAGGCAGTTTGGCCAGCCCTCATGCCCCAGTACCTCTGGCCCTCAGTGGCTGAAGGGCAGAGTCATGGCCTATTCTCGGTATAGCTGAAAAGTATAAAAAATGTTTAGCGTTTTGGCTGTTCCCCAGAAATCTGTACCTTTGCTTAGACAGTCCCCCACACCACTGCCAAGCTCACAGCTTGTACCCACAGTTTCCCCAAGCATTTTGTTTAACAAAGCCGGGCTGACCAAGAGCAAATGAAGCTCTTCCTTTTCCTTTCTGCATTTAGTCTTTCTCATCCTGCCACCACAGAGCTGTGTTTGCTGGATCCTATGGTTGCCTCCCACAGCAGCAGTAGAGGACAGTTCTTAGATGGTATGGAGGAATGTGGCAGCTACAGCCTCCCCACCAGTCAAAGCAGGCAGAGCACACTGGGTGCTGAGCAGTTTGGCGCCTCGGCCGGAACAGTTTAAGGCCTCGGCCATTCAGCTGCACCTCGCGGTGCTTAACTGGCGCCTCAGGGCCTGGAGCCCTCAGCACACAGGCTCGGGGGCTGGGCCTGTCCGGGCTCTTCCGTGTTTGCCCGGGCTTGTCCCTCAGCCCGTGAGACTGACCACGGCGCGCCCCCGACTGTGGTCTAGGGAGGGCCCTGCCTGAGAGCCAGAGGAGTTGGTTCTTCGCAGAGTAGCAGGCCTGGCAGTGGGACCCTCCCCTTGGACCCTCCCCTTGGACAGGATACTTCCATGGACTGAGGGAGTCTCCGTGGATTGAGTGAGCCTCGCCCCCGCCCCCCCCTCCCCCTTTAGGTGAGTGGTATCTCGGGCATCCTGGTGTGGGAGATTTTCCCTTTTATGAGTGACGGTTGGCCCATTTTGGTTTGTCGTTTCTTAAAGTTAGGCATTAGTTGTGTAGTGGTTAACTCCCGACAGACATCCGAACCTGTGTTTAGTCAAAAGGAGTGCTGGCAACCATGGTTTCAATAAACCCTGGTTTTGGATAGCGGCTGCTGTTTGTTTTGTGGGTGCCTCCGTGATAAGGAACAGCAGGAATTCAAGCCTGTGGTGTGACCTGTGAGACAGTGTGGTCTCTCAGGCTTCTGAGGGTTGTTCGTCAGTGATCCTTAAGAACCCTTAAAGAAGGTGTAGGTTTGTGAACTTGTCCTGTTCCCATGCTTGTAAGAGTCCTTCTTTGTCTTTCTTTCAGTGGCTTGCACTGTGTAGTGTGAGTGCTAAAGGAAAGAACCATAAGCACTTTCTAGTGATTTGAACTTTGCTTTTGAAAAAACAACCAGCTTGCTATTGTGTAGGCTCTGGATAGGAGCATCCCACTTCACTGTAGAGCTGATTATTATTTAAATAGGAAAGCATTCCTCAAGAGTAGAGAAACACTTTTTCCTCACTACCATTAGCATCAAGAGCTCAAGAAAATCTTTCTCCCAATAAAAGAGTAAGTAAGACTTGGGGTTTTTCTCCAAAAGTCTGTGGTGTGGCATCTCTTTTTCTCTCACATATACACATACACAGCAGCATCTCTACTTGCCAGACTATCTTCAATGAATTAATCTGTCCTGATATATGAGATTCAAGCCAGCATAGCTCCCTTTCTACCCTACCTTTCAGATCTCTGTCTGTACCACAGGAACGGAGCACTTCCCAGGTCTGTCAGCCCTGCACAGGCAAGTGCTGCTCAACTTCTGGATCTCTTTTACTCCTCTCCTTTTTCAAGTGGAGGAGACTTCACTTGGAAAGGGTTTGCACAGGGAAGATTTGCATGGAGGGGTTACCGTCTCAAGGTTTTTTGTCTCCCTGTGAGCTTTCACTTCTCTAAATATGACTAAATATTTGATTTCTCTTTAAATATGAGGGGTAATGGTTTTAAACTAAAGGAGGGTAGCTTTAGACTAGATATAAGGAAGACATTCTTTACAGTGAGAGTAATGAAACACAGGAACAGGTTGGCGGGAGAGTTGGTAGAAGCCTCGTCCCTGGAAACATTCAAGGTCAGGTTGGACAGGGCTCTGAGTAACCTAATTCAGTTAAAGAGGTCCCTGCACAGTGCAGGAGAGTTGGACCAGATGACCTCTAGAGAGCCATTCCAACCCAAACAATTCTATGTTTCTATGATTCTGTGACAAGGAAGCTCTGTAAATTGTCCTACTATGGATAAACTGAGACTCCTGAAAAACTTGTTTCTTCATTGACCTTTTAGATCCATTGAGCTTTTATGTGACTTGGATGCTTCGTTTAGCTAAATATTTATATAGTAAATATTCAGTATATGAATTGTTAAGACTGCAAGCTCTGTGGGACAGAGGTTGATTCCCTGTTGTGCACCTTACACATCCATAGACAAGACAATGCACAGCTATAGCAACAACATTCCTATGGGTTTTGAAGGCACAGACTGTGATTTTCATGAGCATAATGGAGCTGCTATCATCAGTTGCTCCGAGAAAGAAGCTTTCAAAATCACCTTTTCTGCAAAGTCTGAGGAGAATGGAGGGGGTGTTGAATTCTATCATGAAAATGCTAGAAAGAAGATGAGTGAAACGAACCACAGGGGTGTCCATCAAAGAATAGAGATAAAAATACCAAATTCCAGGAGCAAATTGTGCCTAGCAGACACGATGAAATAATGCTGCTTGAAGGGAGTAAGAGGAAGTGTCACTGTGCCCTGAGTGCTAGAAGTGCCTCTGTGAGTGCCAAAAGAGTGAAGTTGTCTTCACCACCGAGCTGCAGACGTTCTGTCTGATGCTGGGTGAGTCACTGATGTGTGGCTCATTGCAGGAGCGCAAGTGTCTGACTGCTGTGGAAATCAGTGCAGGTCAGGTGTTGAAAAAAATTTAAGGATCTGAGCATCTTCTCTCCTATGACATACAGATAATATTTCCTCTGTTCTTTCATATGGTAAGATCTTTGAGAAATGAAGTAGTTTGTGCTCAAGGCTGCAGCCTCAAGTCCTGACCTCTAGGGAGACTTCACTGTTATTTTGGCACAACAGTAAATGGGGGAGGCCAAAATTTGGTCTGCTGTTTATAGGCAGGGGACAGCTTGTGGACATTGTTAACTCCTCTTACTCAAATGGAGCAGCAGGTAAAAGCCCATATGGGTCCAGATGATGCCCAGCGAAGCACGACTTGGCACACTCATGTGGCCCAACCTCTGCATTAGCACCAAGGGAAGGGAGCTCTGCTGCTCTTTGCTCCAACGGGATTGCCAAACTCTTGGTGGGGCGGCGTTTGGATTCCTCCATTGCAGAATGACAGGCAGAACCACACACCATTTGAGAAATCCTACCACCGGCACATTGTCGGTGTCTGCAGGGCGCGCTATGTGGTCAAGGACGTGCTAGCCAGCCCTGGAGGAAGCTGCCTATGCTATGAAATTAATTTTTTAACCAACAAACAAAGTTTCCTTTCCTGTAACCCCAGACTTAATGAGTCAGCACTTCACACGTCAATTATTTACAACAAATAGCAAGAAAAGCAAGTTTAAGATTTTGTAGGATGTAGTGGAAATAAAGGGGAGAGATTGTCCATGACACTCCTAAGTTAAATGTATTCCCTTTCTTTGCTTTCCAGAAATAAAAATTTCTTTATTTTCTATATTTCTTTTGTGTGAAGCTACTCCAGGCCTAGAAATTTATGTTTAGCCTCAAGTTCAATGCAAAGGCAACATGTTTTACAGTTAAGGAAACTAGACACAGATAGCTGAAACAACTTGGCCATGTCTTTAATTCCCCATACCAGCTCTATCATAATCCTATGCAAAAGCAGCGCGTGTGCACTCCCTTCTAGGAGATGCAGGAAATCAAGTAAGGGTACAAACTCCATTTATGCCATTAGCCTGAAGACTTTCATTTGGTAACATGTACTCAGCTCTAGACTGTAAATGAAAATTGCATTGAGTCACAAGGAGAATCCAAACAACCCACAACCTCAGTGTCTAACGGCGCTGGTGAACACTGGCTGAAGTCATAGAGGCTAACGTGGCCTTCTCTACAAGACAAAGTGATCACTAACTGCTTAATGTCTTTTCCAGCCTTCACAGGCTGTTTGGCCACCACGATGATGTTGTGAGGTGGTGACAAAGGATGCAGGAAGTTCTTATGAGGAGGATGCTTTGACGAGGAGGCAAAAAAGATGAGCTGTTAATGAAACACAAAAAGCACTGAAATCCCTCAGAATACGTGGGGAGTTTTCTGGTGAGTAATACCAGCATTTCAGGAGCAGAAAAATGAGTCATCCTACTCCACATAAACTCCTCTCATCCTACCATGATTTACAATACAGTGCAGTACCATGGAGTCCTTCACTGAAGGATGGAGTAAATGACACTTCTCCTGTAGTGAAGACAAGGTTTCATTTTCCCCAGAAACCTGTGTCTTGAGACCTTTCGAGGAAGGTTGTGCTGATGGGAAAAAGCATTAAGGCCCTAAGGGAGAATTTGACACGCCTACAGGCTATGCCCACTGAGAAGAGCAGCAGCTCTCCTGTCCTCTCACTACCCAGAGGACACCAGTGTGCATGCAAATACACTAGTAGCCAACAACTATGTGAGGGATTAGATTGGAAGCACTTTTCCTTCTCCTCTTCCTCCAGCCATCACTTGCACGAGCAGCACTGTGTGCTGTAGGGTGGATGGGAAAGCTGCCTGCCCCATCTTGTTTGGAGTGATGCAGCCAGTTGAAGTAAGTAGGGCGGGTGAAAGTCTTTGTTATGATGAGCTGGCCGGTGGCTCTTGCACAGGCCACTTCACTGGAGGGCTGTGAGCGATATCTGTAAACACATTTCATGCAAACATCGTTATCCTTGGCAGCTGCAGTAAAAAAGCTGTAGCTTAAATGAGCGTCTGGTTCCTCAGTCTTTCCTGTGCTATGATCTCATGTTACAATGTGAGCAAACTTCCTATCTGTGAAGAAGGGAAGCAGAGAAGCCTCTGGGGAGCTGAGGTGGATTTTCCCTCCTTCCCATCAGGTGCTACTTTTAGCACAGGGCTGTGGTATATCCAGGAGCTTGAGTCAGGGTTAACTGGGGGCTCCCTGCAGCCCCACTGGTAAGATGCTCACCGTCCATGCATCTTGCTGTATTGCTGTTGTGCCAGCAGCAAGTGCTGTGGTCTCTCTGGGGTCCCGCTGCCCGTTTTGGAGTTGTGTGCTGCCCCAGCATGGATGAGTCCCCTTGGAGAGCAGGGTGTGGGAAGACGGCAAGGGGCCGTGAATGGTTGGTGCTGGCATGGAGGTACTGGGTCTGGCAAATTGTTGTGGCAAGTTGCTTTGTCATTTTTTTTTGTTCTCCAAGATCTGGGACTTTTACTTTACTCACGGGCAGCCTTACAGCAATCTAGTCACTCAGGGAGGAGGGAAGTGTTTTGTGTCCTTCCATAACAGCAGGGGTCCTAGAGCGATCCACAGCTTGCCCAGCTGGGCATAGCAAATGAGTGAGTCTCACACCACTCTGGGTCCAGCGCCAGCCATCTACGGCAAGAGCAGCAGAAACTTCTGTAGATACCTTTGGGATCAGGCACTTTTGATACTGTGGCTGTGTTTGGATTTGAGCTTGTTATGATTTTTCTTTTTTTAGAAATATCGTGGATTAGTCGTGGCTTGTGCAATTGTACCATGTTCTGTTTTTGTGTTGTATGGGGCTCGGCAATGGTGTCAGGAGACACGCTCCTTAAGTACTCTTATTATTTATCTTCGTTGTACAAACTGCACCAAATAAGTACCAGGCATTTCCAGAAATTGCTATTGATTGGGCAACCGTGTTTACAAAGCTAATCAATAAGCTCCCCCTACCATAAATTTATTTGTGATACAACTGCTCTCTTTGTGTGCCTCGTGTGCTTTCCAGAGCTTGTAATTTGTCCAGTGTAAATAGCTGATTTCATCCTTTTTCCTGGGGAAAAAATAGCCCTGCTATTATAACGCCATGGCTCTTCTGGTGAGGGAGGTGTATGTGTCTTCCTGCCTTTAGGGTGGGTAATCTCACCCTTCACAGGAAGAAGATGAAGGAATGGGAAAGAGCCTTGTTGTTTCCTGAACACCAGAGTTACCGAAGTCTCCTGTGGATTTTTGTCCTTTGGCCTTTTCATCCTACTTCTGTTCCTACCATAATAACCCCAGCTCTTTTCACACTGCTCTTCCTGTGACTCTAGGCCACTGAAGATAACATAATGCTGTAGCTGTGCAAGCAATAGTTGGCCAGCCAGGACACACGTGCTGTTTGGCCAGGCAGCCGTTTCCATTTCTGTTGTGCAGCACGTGCCTTTCCAGAGTGAGGAGCTCATCTGAGTCTCTATCTCCACTTCTCATCTGTTCTCCCAGACCCTCTGGGCGCTTCTTGGGGCTGAAATTTTTACCACTCTTTCAAACATGCCCAAATTGAGTCAAAAGGTTCAAAAGTTCTTTGAGGAGGATCACCGGCTGGAGGATCATCTGCGTTATCAGTCCAAAAATAATCATCTGTGTGGATGGCCGAATTGCCAAAATATTTAGAGTTCTACTTAGGTTTCAAATTAAGGAGAATTTGGACGACTTCTTCTTCTGGCCTCAAATGACTTATTTTTGCTGCCCCTGCAGTCCTGGTTTGCCTATGGTGAGAATGAGAAAGCACACAAAAGTCTTCTAAAGGATTTCCCCACAAACTGGAAGTGCCAGAATTTTGCAAGAGCTTTTTCTGTAGTGTGGGACTATGACTAAAGAAACATTGGCTACTCTTGCTCCACTGCAACTGACTATGGCCTTTATGAACCTGGATATGTGAATGTCCCCACCTCTGTTCTTGTTTAAGGAGAAACAGACCCACGTTTGACTTTCGAAACCCAGTGGTTCCTACATTTCTGTCTGGAATTTCTTACTTTGATCTGTACAGTCACCACAATTGGCCCCATTTTGGACATGTTTAAATTTCCTCTCACATACAGAATGGCTACTGGATCCAAGACGGGATTTAAAACAACAGGCTTACACATTGGCAATATTTTTCCAAGATTTTGAGAGACTTCTTTAGGAACTACTGCTCTTTCTTAGAAACTACAACCATAATTTTAAGCAAGGCCAAAAATGAGGTTGTGCAGAAGGTGGTGTGTAAGAACGTTAATTATTTCCAACATAGTCATATTGGTGTCTTTATTGTATTCCTTCAGAAATTTTAGAAACTGTTGACCAACTTCCCCTAAGTAGGGAAATAGACACCCAAATAATCTTGTTACTAAAAGCTTCTTGAAAATCAATGGTCAAGCAATAGTGTGCCCTATATTCAAAACTGGGAATTTTCAGAAGTTATAGGTACAGTTTGGCTGACTGGCTGATGGTCCAGTTGAAGCACAAAGAGCCTGAAACCAGCCACAACAAATGCTGGTTCTTTCCCAGTTGGTAGTTACAGAACATAGGAAGGAGCTGAGTGCATGGGGAAGGGAGAGAGTTTTGAGGATGCCATTGGTACTGGGCTGGGAAAGGGGAAGGTCATGGTGAATGTAGAGGGGATCTCTGAGCTCTGTACAAAGGGAAATGTGGGGAACACTAGTCTAGATGTGCTGGTGGAGTGAAAGGACATAGGATACAAATTCTTAGGTCATGAAAAAGGAAAGATGAGGCCTGGAACAGCTTAGATGGTAAAATAGAGGTGTATGATGTGGTTTCTCATTCTAAAAGAAATCCTATTGCCCGTTTCCATCAGGACAACACAAAGTAGTTTTCTTTGGCGCTAGGGGCACAATAACGGTACGTCCTGAAAAAGTCAAATTGACCTGTGTATAATTAATGCATCTACTTAATATACATGAAGGCTTACAACTAGTGGAGCTAAGCTCCGAAAACCTGAACCTTTGTCTTTTGACTTTACTGAGATTACTTTAATTCAGGGCTGTAGACACAATTACAATTAGCTCCTGTTCCTTCCTTCTGCTTCTCTGTATACTCTGTTGCTTGTCCACACCCGCAGCTTCTTGGATCATTGACTCAGATGTTTAAATGGAAAAATACTCAGTACAAGTTTATTGCAATGAGCAGAAGCAAAGAGGGTCTCAGTAAATATCTTGGTTCTTTGTATGCAGCTGGGTTCCCCTTTGTTTACTTGACTTCCCCAGTTACTTCCAAGCTGCTAAGGTCATTGCTAGTTAATAGTTGGCTAGAAATCAATAGACAGAGAGATGGTTAAAGATAAGTTTTAATAATGGGTGCAATCAAATTCTAACAACTTTTATCTCTCTGCTGCTGCCAGTGGTGGGAAGTTTTTGTGCAGTGATTCCATTCATCTTCCAGCTGTACAAACTCCAGGCAGGAGTTTTATCTTTGTACAATAAAAAGTAAAAGCTATCATAGCCCACCCTGGTGCCTAGTGGCTGCTACCCTGCTGCTGGAGAGCTGAGCCCAAGTGTGCTCAATGCTTTCCATTGGTTTCAGCAGGATTTTCTTCTCATGTTCACTATTGTCCTGAGAAAACAATGCCCTGTCGTGAGGAGTCAGCCAGGGATGGAGCACTGTCATCTCTTGACTGCTCTCTGAACAGATAGGGGCATCTCAAAGTCGCAAGGAGCATTGCTAGTAAATTCTGTTGTTAAGTGGCTTCTGCACTTTTAATTGAGCATTATGTTGAAGTTGGATTTTAAAAGAGCTAAGCTTCAGCTTGGAAGACAAAACATTGTACTATGATTTATGTCTTTAAGGTCTGTGTTTGCTTGATTTGGAGTGTGTGCAAAGCACTGCAAAAGTCTAATAGTTATCCCTTGCCAGCTGGACATTACCACACGCAAGAGATTTCTCACAACTACCTCTGGTGTTGAGTGATCACTTGAAAAAGTGTGTTCAAAGCGTGCTGGAGACAATGGCGGCTGCTGGGCTTTAGATCAGGTGCTGCATGATGCTGCTTGTATTGGAGGTTCCTTGGCTGCCCACAGTTAGCCTGATGATCCCGTGCCTGGCACCAGGTTCTCTTCCTGAGGGTTTTGCAGAATGTTGTCGGGCTGTGATGCAATGGCATCCCATCCTGCTGCGGGAGATTCACCCAGATAGGTATGGCAGGCAATTCCATGCATTCTCAAGCAAATGAAAAATCTTAGATGCTCCACCTAAAGCCCTGCCAGATGTTTTCACAAATGTGACTGGCCATTAGGATGGCCTGGGCTTGAAGTGTCTGCCAGGAATTTGAGAGACTTGTACTCAGTTTGCTGTTTTGCCCCAGACTTCATCTTCTGCCTCAGGCAAGTGACATCAATGTTGTGATTCAGTTCCCTAGCAGTGCAATGGAAATAGCAACACTGCCCTGACTTGTGGGATTATTGTGATGGTAAACACCTCTAAGACTGCAAGATACTGTGCTCCTGTGAACAGGACAGCCACATCAGCACCTACTGTACAAAAAGAGCCTTGAGTTCTTGTATCTGCTAAATGCTTCAGGGAACAGTTTGACTTGAGGAAAGATTTTAGGAATGCTGAACCTGCCCCAAGGTGTGGGAAGGAACATCTGAGCACTCCGAATCTTGTCCTGTAAAAACATTGGTAAATCCTGAAGGTCTTGCCGAACTGGCATGTCACCTGAAAACTTACACCAGAAGCACCAGGCTTCCGAGGTTCCCCTGTTGTAAGAGGTCTGTCCGGGTTACGAATCTGGGAAATTAATTCAGTCTGGATGCAGGGCCATGAATTCAGTCTGTGAGTGAAGAAGAGCTGCAGGGCACAATTAACTATCCAAAACTACCTACTTGGGGATTACCTACAGCCTGAAAATGTTTGCAACTTCTCCAGGGTACAGAGACAACTAACTTGAGTGCAGGGATTACTAGGAACTTGGATAAGCTACCACTGGCTGCACTGCGATCGCAGAGCTTGAAATCTCCTTATATGTGTCACATCTCTGGAGGAACTTCCCCTTCTTCCTGCAAGAGCTGTTCTGCTAGAAGAAAGAGGTAGCACCTTGGCCAAAGGCACCGCTTTTCAATCCACTATAGGCAAAGGCTGTTTAGGCTACTTTAGCCAGCCCAAGGGACAGCTGTTTGGACAACTGAAGAATACTAGGGCATGGTTTCTGATGATTCACTGGTGGAAGAGAGATGTGGACTGTTCATTACAAATCCCACTGGAGGTGTGTGTTCTGAATGATCCTAGCAGTGACCCTTGAGTAACCTCATGAGATACTCGGTGAATGAAAAGTGGCACAAGAAAGAATAGTAGAAGGTGTTGGGTGGGGCGCATTGTTGAACATCCAGACAGCATATGGAGTCCATTTTCATTATGAGACAGAAATGAAAACAGTTCACACAGAGTATTTTACATTTATATGTAAATACAGTATGCAGTTTCCAAATTAATAGGTTGAAGCTGAGTTACCAGTTTGTTTTTCTGCTAGTGTGCTCTAACAGACACCTCAATGGATACAAGGTGGTCAGGATGCAGCCTGTCTCCGCAGGGGCATTACCTAGCACACCAGCTCATCACCCTGTCTAGGAACTATTTCCTTGTTGGTCCTTCACTTGTAAATAATTTCCAATCCACTTTAAGAGGTCAAATCTCTGCATTAATGCTGTTCATAATACATTAGAAGAAGCAAATGTCTTGCCTCGCTTTTATTAGCCCTTCTTCTGTATGGATTTTGGCCATAGAGCAGTGAAATTGAAATACCGCTGAGAATCTATTCTGCTTTCAGTAGGCAAATCACATAATATCTCTCAATCAACCTGTTAAATAAAATTTAATTCTTTCTGATCCATCTTCTGGGGCTAGAGGCTGTTTGCTTGTCTGAGGATCAGCAGGTAAGAGCGTGGTTTCCTGGTGCTTGTGATAAAGAAAAGTGTGACAGCCTATATGTGTTCTATGACCCTGCCTCTGTGCTGTGTGAATGGTGAGTGGCCTGTCACACCTGGCATGGAGCCACACCTGAAACCCAAACCTTTTCTGGGCTGATAAGCCAAGCCATGTAATGAGAAAGGAACACTCTACCTTGCTTTTGAACATACTCAAGGACACACACAATGTCAGCTTGTCCAAAGGCAGGAAGGAATTGTTTGAAAAGAGGGGGAGAAAAAGAATAAGAAAACCACTTTATTTTTTGAATATGGAGCAAACAAAGTGAAGTTTGGGATGTTTGAGGATTAGGACTTGGAATCTGTAAGCATTAGGCTCTAATTTGTTTCAACTAAGGCCAAGGTCACAAATGACCTGAAGTTGTGGTTGTGTTGCTTTGCATGAGGAACTGGCTAGAGTTTATGAATGAGCAGTAAATTTGCCCCAAAACTACTTCTATAAGGCCCAGCCTATTTGCTCCCTAATGTCAAATATGGTTTGACTTTTAGTCAAGGGAAGAATAGGGATGTTGACATTACACATTTTCCCATAGCTTGCAGACAACATTTTGACTGCTGTTTTAAAAGGATATTTTCTATGTGCAGAACTGTTGTTTGAAAGTGTGGAAAGGGGAAGGGCAAAGTTAAATAGCTCTAGCCCCAGAATTTTGCTTGTCAAATATTTTGGACAGATCGTGAGATACATTTCCCAATTATCTTTGTTTTGCTAAAATTGTGTGCTTTCCACTTGGTTGTCAAGGTGAGAAGAAATGAAAATCTTCCTTGTAGTCCCAGCTTAAATCAGAGTATCAGGTAGGAGATCACATAAAGGTTCTGGGCTCGTTACCTTGGGTGCAGCACAGGCAAGGAGCAAAAACAACCTTCCCCTCCCTGATGAACGCCTGAACAGGAATTAGACAGGATGCAACAAGTGGACAAAATGCAAATAGGAGTGTTGGAGGAGAATGAAATGAGGAGGAAGCTGTGCCTTGCCATGGGGAAGCCTGCTGCCAGATGGGTGTGAGGGGTAGGCTTGTGGCACAGAGGTGTTCTAAGGAGCTATGTGAAAGATGCTACTCTGTCTGTTGATGTGAATTTTGAAGTCCACATGGTAAGAAAAAATAATGTCTGCTGGTTTTGGCATTAATGACTGGTAGTTTCATCAACAAGACGTGAATGTGAATGCTGTCATGGGAGTTTCCGCTTTCTTCACTATCCCAGATAGTGCTCTAAGTCATGCTCAAAGCTTGTTGACATTGACTGGGCCCACTGCCAAGGCCCATGCAAGAGCTGTCTGGGGGGCGGGGGGCTTTCTCTCCTGGGCAGTCAACCCAAAGGCTTTTCATCTTCAGAAAATGTCAGTTAACAGATCGAAGATGCTAAAAAATGCCAAGTGCTCCTGGTTCCTGTTGTCTGTAAATTGGAGCTGTGGGTGCTCAGGTCCTGACTTGAATAAACATCAGAGTAGGATTCTCAGTAGCAGCGAAATGATTAAGCTCTTTGCAACTCAGACACTCACAAAGATCTTCTCGTTGATCCTTTGGCAGGTGCTGAACTGGAGACGTAGACCTGAAATTCTACCTGGAGTCTGCAATTCTCACAGCAGCTCCAGGAATCTGTGCAAACTCTTGACTCGGTTCAGCTCCATTTGACACCTTTGTAGATTGTGTCCCCACATGTAGCTGAGGTAGAGAACAAGGACGAGATGGGAGGCAGTGCAGGGTAGCAGCGCAGCTGCCTGGCTGGGCCAACACAGCTTGTGTTTGTTTGAGCGGTTAGCCCCTGAAACCTGTGAAGCCCACTCTGCCTTGGCACTAAATCCTGTCCTTTCTCTGAACAGTAGTAGAACCCCTGTTAACAACTGGTACTCACCCTACAATCTACCATATGTAGGTTTTCCACATCACTGGGGCAAACTGCAGCAGAAAGTGCTGCTCTAGGCAGTTGGAGATCACTGAAATGGTTCAGCAATTTTTTTCCAGGGTAACCAACAAGTGGTTCATAGGCATCAACCAAAACAGCATGGTCATGATCCAACAGCTGGTTGACAGCTGTCCTCTCAAGGCTGGGACAAATATAATTTGCTCCTTGTTGCCATTCAGGGCTATACCTCCTTGGTGAATTGCTCCTAGAGATGAGGAGAGTAACTACTAGAGCTAAATGAGAATGTTATTCACTAACCACAGAGTCTTGGGGTTCTAATTAGGAGAAAGTTTCTAACTTTTGGATTCTGAAATTACTTCTCAGTAGGAGCAATGAATGCAAGAAAGTCCTGCCTGAAGATGTGACTTAACAAACTTCAAAAACTTGCCACAACCACAAGAAGAAAAAGTTTGCAATAGTAAGAGATTAAACATAGTAATCTGTGAGACTTTCCAACCTCTTGTTCCAGTTGTGATCTTCCTGTGATATTAGCTCTTGTTTCAGAGCAAACTGGACTAAAACTTCAACTCCTTGGTATCGTCTTTAGCCTATTCCCATCCCTAAGCAAGCGATTAATTTGCAGAATCAGTTATTAAAGGCACCTGTGACCCCCTACAAACCTCCAGAGCCAACTGACTTCTTACTTCTCCTTTCTGATCTGATTTGAGGTCAAGATCGGCATATGTTTCAGCACTCCAGTCCAATTAAAAAATTCAATTTGTGCTTAAAATTTGTTTGGGGGTCTTTAATTCCCAGGCAGTAGATTCCTCCCCTCCTTGCAAAGTTGTAGGGAAAAAAGCATGTTCGGTGTTATTAGATGAGTTGCCCAACTAGCCTAGTGGCTTAGCGGGCTGATGTGAAGCTGACTGTACTCAATGGAGCGTGGTGGGACACCCAGCATTGTCTGCCAGGTCAGGAGTTGAACCAGTGCTATCTGAGTGATATTATCCGGGATGCCTGGGGACAGAGGAAATTAAAAGTCACTAATGCTTACTGCCCTGAGCCAAGACTCAATTGCAGAAGCACCTGCAGGGTTGGCCTGCACACCTCCTGCCTTTTTTTTTTTTTTTTTTCCCCTTGATTGACTCTCTAATGTGTTTTTATTTCCAAGCCAGTGGATGGCATAAAGCTGGCTCTGGATGGCCAAAATAGTCAGGGATGAGGCAGAATGGGATTCTGCTGATGTGCAAAAGGCCTTGGGGACACTATTGGGAGCAGGGGAGAGGAGTGATGGGAAATGAGTGGCCCTTTCCCTTTCAACTTGGGATCTCTGAGGCCACAAAAAACCAGACGTGGATGATGGCCTTTGCAGCATGAGAGGAGGACGGGGGGTGTGGAAGGCAGGCTAAGGCTGTTCCGAAATTTTCATAGAAGAGCTTGGTCCAAGGAAATTCTGGGGTTTCAACTGACCAGGATTTTCTCTTTACTGGGAGAAATAACTGTTATTGAATCCCCCCCTTTTTTGCTGAAAGTTAAAGGAATAGAAATAATTTGGGATCAAATGAAGAATTCCCTTTTTTTGCAGTTTTTAAAAGAGGAAAAAACAGGTTCTTTTGAAAGAAATTGGAGAAGAAATGTGAAATATCAAGGTGAGCTGAAAGTTCTGAAAAAAAATTCTTCGGTTTGACTCAAATAAAACCTTCAGATTATTCTGAACTGCCAGTGAACCAAAAAATCAGTCATTTGCACTAATGATAAGTAACTGGCAGGTTGTTTTGCCTGTCAAATTCTGTGTCTTGTGGAGTGAGCACATTGTTGTCTACTGACATGATCTACTGGCTGTTAAAAAAAAAAATCAAATGCAGCTTCTCTGTGCTGGCCATAATGCTCATGGGCAGGTGCAAGGGACTTATTTTCTCCTTCTGTCTGGACCATTGAGATGAGGGATTCCTGTCCCAGCTTGTGATCTCAGAAACAGCCATGGCCTAATAAATATACTCGTTTTTTTCCTCTGAGTAGTGATGTTCAGAGACTGTCATAGTAATAACTGCTGATTATCTGCAAGCAGTTTCCCATTCCAGGGCAGGACAAAAATCCAACAGTGTGACCCAACGGGAAAGGTGGAGGATAAGATGCTGTAGGGAAAAAAGATAGTAACTGTGTTTTCCTCAACCTTGTGCTGAGGGTTGGTGTTACCCACCACCAGAAACAAGGACAAACTACAGAAATCAGGTGAGCCCTTCACTAAGGTAGAGAAAAATGAGGCAGAAAAAAAAATTAAGCCTGGGTGTCTCCCAGCTCCTCTTCCTCCTGGGAGATGGATGTGTGTGTTTGGGAGGTAAGCTACCTTCTCCTCTAAAGGATAGATTATGTACCTTGTATATACTGACACTTGTACCTTCATGCTTGTACTTAGTAGCCTTGGGTGCTTTTCTGATTAACAAAGCCAAAGCAGAGGGGAGTAGTCTGCCTAGCAGGTGGGGACTGCTGTTCCCTGAGAGGTGGGTTGAGACTGGTAAGGGATTGCTACAGCATGAAAATCTGTTATTTGGGCTCTTAGGATAGAAAACTGCCCCAAATCCTAGGTGGGCCTGCAAATTCTCCTGGGGGCTTGTAAGAGCACAGCAGGCTGAGAGAAAAGGGGTGTAATGGCTCGTGGACCGAGTGGAGGGTGGGCTGGGGCACAGTCACTGCTTGCTGGGCAGGGGAGAGGTCCCCTTACTGCAGGTCTAGTGGTGCGTTTAAATAGGCTGCAAGAAAGGTAAACACCTGCCAGTTACTGGGGAGTGAAAATGCAGCATGAGGATAGATTGAAGCTATTAACTTGCAGCAGCCCAAACTAGATGGCCAAGAACGAACAGGGGAGTCGCCGTAACTGTAATTTCATGGTACTTCTACCAGGTGACCAGTGACTTGTTGAGTGAGGTGGTGTCTGAGCTGGAAGGAAGTTCTGCTGGGAAACTGCATGAGGGTCTGGGTTTCATCTGAGGTACATCTGGTGGTTGTGGTTAAGGCAGAAATCTGGTAATTAAACTAAATCAGAGCTGGGGAAGGATGTGTGTTTATGTGTCTGGAAACAAGCTACCAGTGTGGGTTAGACCTCTCATCTTCGTGTCATTCTTCCAGTCCCCTGTATTGACCCACGGGAGGTTTCTGGCCCTACATGTGCATCGTGAGGCAGCTCAGCAGGAGCCTGCCCAGTGCAGCCCGAGGACTGGCTGCCAGCGAGGCTCTTGGCAGCCTCGCTCGCAGCGGGAGCGAGCCTCACCCTAACGCCTGTGGCATGAGATGGGAGCTATGGGACTGAATTGTTCTAGTACTAAAGCATAAAAGCAACCCCTGTATTTGTTCTAAATGCTTTAGGGTTTAGGTTGTGTCTGGTGAGTCAGAGGTTTGGTCCTGGTAGACCCTGAGGGTTTAGTACCCTAAGAAAAGGGAGACTGGTGAATCAATCTAGTGAACACGGCATGAACAGGGACCAGGGCTGGCTCTACTTCCAGCTTGTTGTCATCTCGGCATTTCATGTGGATAAAGAGTGAAACTCAGTAACTACACGCACCCCTCTCCAGGCAGCTGCAAATCTTGCCTAAATAAGGCTTATTTCTTGGGAAATAGCAGGCCATGGTACAAGTAAGTGTCACTCTCCAAGCTAAATTGGCTGCCGTACATCAGAATAGAGTAACGTGTGCCGCTTTGTCTCTATTCCTCACTTGAAAAAACCCACAATAACAACTCCTTTCATTTTCCTTCATTTTCTTACCTTTATTCTCTAAAACATGAGGTGCCAGAGTCCATCAGGTGACTGTGCAGAGGCACAGTCACAGCCACTGTGGTAGGAGAAGGAGAGACAAGGCTGGAACAAGTGCTTGTAATTCCTTTGCTCAGAGGCTGTGTTGCACACATCAGCCTTATTTTTTTCCCTAATTAAAAAAAAAAATCCGGGCAACAACTGTCTTGGGCCTCTTTGCTGAGACCAACTAGATACAAAATCACAGTGCAATTAACACCACCAGTAAATGGTGGCTTTCCCTGTTCACCGTCCTGGGCGCTACAATACTTTGTTCCCAGTGGCATGAAGGCTGCAGGAGTGTTCCTGATTTCCTCGAAGCCCATATGCAGGGTGAGGAGCTAGGTTTGACGTGCAGCACTATCTGCCAGCTCCTGCCTGCATTTGCTGGTTGCAAACAGCATTTCCTTATTGGGTGATGGCTGGTGGTGCCAAGTCCTCGTTGTCCTCGAGCACTTTTGCAGTTTTCTGCTCTTCCGCCATCCTCAGCAGCCTCTGCCAGGAACACGTCCGTTGTCACATGTTTCTACTCAGTCCTGACCATCATCATGGGGAGAAAAGACAGCAAGAATTAGCTCTTCATCTTCAGATGTGCTTGGCATCCATACTCTGGGTGCTATGCCATGCAGTTCCCCTGCCCTCTTCACTCTTATCCCAAGACAAACTGGTTTCTCTTCCTTTTACTGTGCTCCTTTATTTGTGCCCTTTCCATTTTCTGGTAGAAGGAATTATTTCTGTTTTGCAGGTCTTGCAGACCATCACTGAACAAATAACACACCTTTTTTTTTTTTTTCTTTTCCTTTTTTCCTTTTTCTCTTCTTTTTCTTTTTCTTTTCCTTTTTCTTTTTCTTTTTCTTTCTCTTTTTCTTTTTCTTTCTCTTTTTCTTTCTCTTTTTCTTTTTCTTTCTTTCTTTTTCTTTTTCTTTTTCTTTTTCTTTTTCTTTTTCTTCTTCTTTTTCTTTTTCTTCTTCTTCTTCTTCTTCTTCTTCTTCTTTTTCCTTTTTTTTCTTTTTCCTCTTTTCTGTTAGTCACCTAACTGGATCTCATCTCCAAATAACCTTCTAGCCCTCAAGGATCTTACTACTCGTCTCTTCTGCCTCCTGTCCTTGCTGAGCACAGGCTCCCTACTGCCCCTTCCTGACCCAGCTCTGCTGGGGTTGAAATGGTAACTGCCTTCCTTGGCACCTCATGCAAAAGCTGGGACTGTTGTTGCTCTGCTTTCCAGATGGGGAAGGCATTACACCAAAATGTGTCTGCTGTGCTTTGTTAGTTTCCTGAAAACGAAGCTTGAGAAAACAGTTTTTATTCATGGAAGGGCCATTTCTCTACCATATTTCTATCTAACATCAATGCAAAGATCCAGTGTTTAGTGGAGTGTATTATTAGGCTGCAGAAGCCACTATCCCTCCCAACTTGAGGTCAAAAGCTGTCAAAGGTGTCAGTGAGTTTCCTTGGTTACATTGGACAGGATAAAAGTGCATAGAAAATGGGTGCTCCAGGACAGAAATCAGGTAGTCCCTGACCAGTGACAGGTACAGCCTTTTATAGACAGTTTGCACCATCTTAAGGAGCAGAAGCTACTGATCACACAGGACTTGGGTAGCACTTTCCTGAAGGGGAAGGAATAAACAGCCAAGTAATTCATGACAGGACAATGCATGTGCTGGGTCAGAAAAACTTGTAGCATCTGTTCTGTGTCCTGTCTCTTCAATTAATAGGCTCTGCCCTTGAACAAAGATTATAGGATGTAATTCATCATCACCAGGTAGAGGATAAGACAGGATTAGTGGATCTTTTTTCACTTAGTGCACAGGTTACAAGATTTCTCCAGGAAGAAGCCAGTAGGTCAGTCTGGATGTGGTAATAGGTCTTTTCACAAACTTTACTGAACTTGGAAGAAACTACCCACACAGCAACAGGAAGGGGTTAAGCTCTAGCACAGAGAGGCACAAAATCTCCACTGGACAAAAAAAAACAGACCAGTCATACTCTTTCATTTTTAGCTTTCCTTAATGGAAGTCGCAGGACTTTGTTTACACTGAACAATGCAAAGCCAAACCAAGATCAACATGTCCTTGATTTTGCTTTGCATGTTAAGTACTGCATATTTACCCCTTGCCACCTAATTTGTGAATTTGCCAGGAATCAAAACATCCATTTCAACTAGCCAGGAAGATAGCAAAATAGGAGTACAGCTAGATGATTATCTAATGCATGGTTATGATGAACTGAGTGTGGCTTTGCTAAGTCGGACAAAGTACAAAAATGCATCTAGACAGAGCAGATCAAAATAAAAAAGAAAAAAAGAAAAGAAAATTATTTTCTCTAATTGTTGGTAGAAATTAAATCGGAGAGTTTCAGATTAGAAGTATTTTCCCTGTGGAAAAGCAGTAGAGTCTTGTGAGGGATTCAAGGTCGGGTGCTGCAGTCTCCCTTGAGGCAGGCTTATGGGTGAATCTTGGCCTTTCCTGAGACCCCCTGGCCTCTCCCCCGGGGAGGAAGGGTGCTACAACACAACCCTGGGTTCACTGCATCACACGGTGGGAAATACAGTCTGGCTGGAGACTGAGGGAAGAGAGACCCCTATTTTTCAGTGTTCATGCAAGCCAAAGGTTTTTTTCAGGGTCAGAGGAGGAGTGAGTGGTCAGTATGGGGTGGCAGTGATGCATGAGCTGTTGCATGTGGTCTTCAAGAGTTTTTTTTACTTTTTTTTTTTTGTGGGTGCAGTTGGTCTGATTGGCCCTGAGCTGTCTGTCTCGGAGATAGCACAGCTATGTATGAAAGAAGAGAGTCCTCCTTGCTTAAATTGTTGCTTTATGTTTCGTTGTTTTGTCCCTAGAAACAATTTAGTAACTAACAGCAGGCTTTGAAGTTAAATCCAAGTCCTTACAAGAAATGCCGCAAAAAAATGTTTTCTATACCACTTTCAGCTTTAATGATCCAGTAGGAACTCCAGCTTTCTCTCCATACTTGCAGTTTAATGTTTCACAATGCATCACGTTCAACAACAACAAAAAAAGTATTCTCATCACAGATCTGTCATAATTTTATTCCATTTTTTTCCAAGTAGCAGACAATACAGTTATTGGTACACGAGAACACCGAGCTGGGAAGCACTCTGCGAGTATTGCGATGACCATTTGATGCCTCAGTTTCCCCATTTTTAGAACAGAAATTGTTATTATTTTCTTCTGTCTTCAAAATATCTTTGAAAGCTGGGCAGTGATGCCCACATAATGTTTTAATAAACCATGAAGATATGTATAAATGAAGCAAAATAGCACAAAAATGAAGAAAAAGACAGTTTTAATTTTAAACCTTCTTTTGCAACCTGTCTTCTGAAAGAAAGGGAAATCCTACTACAGCTAAGGTTGCAAATTGAGCTCAGCTGCATTATTAGACATCTGAAAATCCAGCCTGGCAGAAGCAAGAGGAAGCCAGCCTTCCTACGCATCACTGTCGGGGAGCTATTGCATTCACTCAAGTGCGCTGTTAATGAATTAACTCTGGATCTGTCGGGGTTTTTATTTCTGTAGGTAGGCTCTCAGAAAAGGAAAGCGCACAGGATTTTCAGGTTTGTTAAAAAAGCAGCAAGTGATGTCAATCCCACTCTTCTATTGTTGCACAATGGAAGTTAATGAGGTTAACTGGAAATACTAATTGTCCTACACTGCTTGCTGTCTATGCTTGCTCTGGCTCTGGAAAATTCATGCACAGCAGCAGCTGAAAACTCAGCAAAAAAGTGCTTTAACAGAGGAAATAGGCAACATTTGGCCCAGTAATATCATAATGCAGGTGGCTGAGAAATCACTCAATTATATGCATGAAGGGGACTCCATTTAAGAGCAACATTTAGAGCTTTATGGGCAACATAAAAGGAGAGAGAATGAGGTTTTTATATCGCTGTGCTCAGTTGTGGGAGAAACGGGAGGTTGTTTCCCACCCCTTTGCATATGCTTGGACTGTGTAGGGAAAATGAAAATGTCTGCTCAGAGACTTGGCATGACACCTGGGGAGGATGGGC
The DNA here is from genome assembly GCA_013396935.1 of Baryphthengus martii. NCBI lineage: Eukaryota > Metazoa > Chordata > Aves > Coraciiformes > Momotidae > Baryphthengus > Baryphthengus martii. Next base: position 125,527 of record VWZK01001567.1, read on the forward strand.
TGGACCTATTCCAGAGCCCCCCTTGCACACACCCTGCTATATCCCCTATTATAAGGGTGATTTCTTGTGTTCAGGACTGGGCAATGTCAGAACAAGAGCCATACTCTAAAAATAAAAAACTTGGCTCCTTTACTAACAGTGAACTCTCACAGCAAAAAAGTTTTCAAAAATTATGATCATAATTAATTGCTGCTTTTCTTGTCCCTTGGCAGTTGCTAGAGCAAGTGAAGTAAGATTATCTCTCAGCACACACAGCTCCTGCCATTTTATCATTCCTCTTCTGTCTCCTGTAGGGACCCTGCCCCTCACCTATACGGGGTAAATCTCTTTATTAAACTCTCTTTTCTAATGCTTATGGTGGCTCAGGGAAAGCACACAGATAAGATTACACCTGCTAGGGCAAAGTGTTTGTACTTTCCTTTACTCGAAATTATTTTAGTGCCTTAAGCCATGATTTTTGTGAGGCTAGAGCTGACAGTGCGGTATCTCTTGACACTGCAGTGGCTATGTCCATGCTTTCCTCCAGACCTGTCAGCACCTGAGCATTCTCCACCCCTCCTTCCTACTATTAGTTAGAACAATCAAAATATTTCTGCTGGTATGGATAGTCCTTTCAATCTATTCAGAGAAGATGCATCCACTAGCTCAGTGCTCTCTTTGCATTTCGAACCAAAATGCCTGTTTTATTTTTGTATTAACCAAAATACAAAACTACTACAAATTCCTTAATTCTTTTTTTCTTGCTTTAAATTTTGACATCTGGGCCTATAACGGCTCATCAGTGGATTTGTGAGATGAAGCGAATGACATTTCTATATAGAGCACTGGCTGCTGTAGAAATCAGATGGTGAAATGGGGCTGCAAACAATTTGGTATTGAGTGATGATCTTCATCCAAGGATCTCATAGTACAGTAATCCCCACTTTGCTGACACAGACAATGGGTCACTTACTCCCGTCTGCACAGCAGAGTATCTCTGGGGACCTCTATGTAGAGCACAAGAGCTCTGGACCATACACCACCTCTGTGTTTTATAAAGGTTTTTGTTACAAGAAGTAAAGATGGTGTGGACAGAAGACCATCTGTAGCTAACTGTGCATGAAACATTCATCACATCCTTGACATGCGTGCAACACATGTAGATGTTTTCTTGCTCTGTTGCCTTGGCAGAAGATCTGCTTCTGACTTGCGTCTTACCTGCCTTCACACATGCCGTTTGAGCTGTATTCTGTATAAACGTTTTTTGAGTGTTAAAACGCACCATGGGATCAAGGCAGCATCCCTGCTCTGTCCTGACCTCAGCAGCACTGCTCCAGGAAAAAAAAAGGCTGGAGAGCAGTTCTCAGCAGAACTACTGGGACTATAAAGTCAAACCAAACCCGACCAACCTGAAGTAGTCTTAAGATGAACCTGGTAAACTCCTAGGATGTGTTTACTTCCAGCAACAAGAAACAGGACTCAGCCGCCTGAGTTTCCCTTCTATCCCTTGTTTGTACCGCTGAGAGATGATGTCTCTGCCTCAGACATGCCTGGTGGGAACGCAGCTTCCTTGTGACCGTTTCCAGGCTGTGCTTTCCCCTTCCTGCTGGTGCTGAATACCTGGCCCTCAGCACCGCTTGCCTCTGTTTTTCCAGGATAGCTCCTTGGCTGGATCAGAGGGAATTGTCGCGTTGAAAGGGAGTTTTATCCCTGACTGTGATACCCTTCACTGAAGAGGGATGGAAGGAGCTAAGGACCACGGTTCATCTCCTTGTGCTTGTAGGCAAAATAAGGTCTCAAAGAGTAGAGGAACACTGCTGTGTTTTCAGTGTTCATCTCTTTGAATCATTTAGTTTCTTCCCAAGTGCCCAGCAGTGGTGTTATGCTCTTGCTGTTGCCTTTCCCAAGAGATTCACAATGGCAATGCCAGGCTCTTCATATTGTGCCCTCAAGAGCCTGCAGAGTTCAGAGATGCCCCTTACACAAGCTTTTTGCCAGTGTGCAACTGTGGGGGGTGGCAGGAAGGGTTAGAAGGGATGGAACACACAAGAAAGTGCACCTCTTTGCAGTGCTAGCAGTCATCATGTTGAGATGTATGAAGATATTCTGATAGTCACTAATTCCAGCACCACTTTGATTCTGGCATTCCCAAACAATACCTAAATCTCATCCTTCTCCTTTTAATTTTTGGAGCAGCTGGGCACTGCCAGGCAAATTCTGCCCATGATGATGTGGTGCTTAAACCTTGTGCAGAGGTGATTAATGTGCTCCATTGAAAGCAGGAGAATTATACCAGCTGGAAATCTAGTTCTGTGCTCCAGCTCGTACATTCAATAGCAAAGACATTCTGCCTCAGCTGCAGCATCTCAAGCCACATCTGGTCAAACTTCTCAAGTCAGCAGCAAGAACTCGCTAATGTCTAGAAATATCATTCCTTGTAGAAAGATGGCAGTGATGGTTGTCTATCAGGCAGCCAGTGCTGTGCTCCAGCCCCTGACAGGACATGAAGGTGCCAAACTGGTGGCTTGAGGGACATCCAGATATTCAGGCTCATCAGGAGCTCTGTAGCACTCTTTGCTAGAGAAGCAGCATTTTTACCTGTCTCCTTCTGCCTTCCATTTGGGGAGTTACAGTGGGTTTTCACACTTCTAGCTGACTTTTGCTGGACAGAACTGAAAAACTATGGAATTCATATAGCTATTCACTACAATCTCAGTTTTGTTATTAATACAGGAAAAGATTATCACAATGTTCAGCTATCATTATTTTTAATGAAACTTTTCAACTATGATTATAATGGCCTTACATATAAACATACGTGTAAAGACACATGCCTACATATATGTGTGAGTTATATTTTGTAACTGAACAGTACAGCTGGTGGGAGTTTTGTTTTCTGGAGAATATCTCAATGTGATTGCTTTCTGACTGGAAACCATGCCGTGCTGCAACACTTCAAAATCTCCCATGGAACCAAATGCACATCTTGTATCTAGCATGCAGCTCCCCTGCCTGTTAAAGGGCTGGGTAGGGCTGAAACAGGTTTCAGACTTTAAAAATTACTTTGGAAACTGCTGGGAGCTATGTGGGTATTAATGGAAGCTACCTCAGTAGCTGTGAAGGTGTTTGCTTGATGTTGGACCCTACTCTTTTTCTGTTGAAATGAAAGTGCTTATCTTAAGCAGAATGTCTGGTGCAAACACAAAGTAGGGACTGCTTCACCTCAAGCACAGGCACTTGGAAGCAAGAAAACTCAACTCTTGTTCTGTGCTTCCAAGCAATCGTTGCCTCCCCTATTGTTTCAGAAGAGAATTTACAGGTGAAGACATGTCCTGAGTTTGGTGCTACAGCTCTAGCTGCTGGTAGAGCTTCTCTGCAGCTCTAAAAGTAAATCCATGATGAATCTGGGACAAAGTGGCTTTCCTTTCTGGGAACATCCACAGGGAGGAGTACAAGGAAGTCACTTTGAAATAAGAAGGCTTCAAGAAGCATAGGAAAAAGCATGTCAGCTTGAGTCTATCTTGAGTGGTGCAGAATGATCTGTCAGTGGAAATCTATCTTTACAGAGCTTTCTGTTGAGAGCTGCTGTGAGGTGCCCCCTGTAATCCAGCATCTCAGAGCTCTGTGCCTGACAATGCCTCATCACTTCCCCAAGAACAAAGGAGATAAGGGAATAAAAGAATGCCAGAAAGGGCTTTATCAGTTGGCAACTTTACGTCAGGTTTTCATTAAACCAGTGGAGAGTGGGGCCAGCAGTCTGTAGCTCTGCTTGACAGTGATTTCTACACATGCCCCCCAAAAATCTAGCAAACTCATTACCTTTTATCTCTTTTGTACAGTAGCACCAAGTGGAGGGTGTTAGTCACTTCTGGAAGAGCGAAAAGAATTTTACAACATAGAATCTCATCTTGTCTCGCTCTTTTTCCAAGATTTTGTCCATCTGTTCCCTTTTTCAAAAACAAACAAACTATTAATACTGTGCTTTGATGGAGCCTTCTGTTCAGGGCTCTTAAAGTGCTGTACAGATATTCATGATTTTATTTGCCAAGAAAGAGTCTTTAGAAGAGAAATATGAAATTCCCTGCTTCCCACAGGGCAGATGCCAGAGAGTCTGTGTGCATTTGTGTGTGTATGTGTGTAGGGCTGACACCACAACTGGGACCTGACTTTGGACTCTAGAGAACTCGCTCAATCCTTGGTTATATCTCAGCATTCCCACAGGATCGTACACTAACTGCCTATTTTTTTCTGTGTCTCCATTCCTTTATTTGTAAAATGGAGGCTTTTCTTTTCTTCTGCTCTGCTTTGCCCACCTTCACACTGTGACCTGGCTTCAGTTGATGTACAGGCACAGCGTGATCCAGTCCCTGAGGCACAGCCCTTGGCCTGCGGATCTGTGCTGGGTGGTTATTTCTGCCACGTGGCATAACCAGAGCTTTTAGCAACGAAATGCTTGGAGCCGGACTGGCTGGGTTGAGTACCACTATCAGTGCAGTCTTGGCAACAGGACTCAATCCAGCCACCCTAATGCTTGCTTGGATTCCCAGGTAGATTTTTTGCCTGCACCAAGGTCTTTCTGCTGTTGTTGTTCCTAAAGGTGGCTCATAGGGGCCTACCAGAGCTGCTGTCGCTCTTTCATCTGCATTACCAGTGAGCACACATAACTCTAAATCCTCTTGAACGTGAGGTGGTGCAAGAACATGGAGCAGTGCATTGGTATACCTTGTGGAACTAAGGCCCCTGATCCCAAATCTTACTACTTTTATGAAGGCACTGGTGATGCCTGTAAAGCACGGGAGGAAAAGTACATGTGGTGAGGACTACAGATTGAGGATCTCCCATAGAAATGACTTCCTGAAAATCTCCTTGTTGCCTGAAACATCAGAGCTAGAGACTGCCAGCCTGGGAGAGCAGCCCAGTCATGATGTTCTCTTAGTAATTTTTTTTTGTCCTTTTTGTTGGTGGAAGAGACAAAAGGATAAATTGGATAAATTGCCCCAGATTGAAAGCTTTTGTTATCAGGGAAGAAGCAAAGGCATCCAAGAAATGAAGGAACCAACTGTATCATTGCTAACTATGTTCAGGAACATCCCAGTTGCTACTTGTCAGAAGTCAGAACTTTAGAGCCACAAAAAAAGCATCTTAAATCCTTTAATAAGAGAACAGACAATGCAAAGTTCGGTTTGTTTCTTTGTTTTTTATTGAAAAATACTCTGCCTTCTCACTCTGTTTTGAAATAGAGCTCATGATTGTTTTCAAACCATACTCTAAATTTTTCTGAGATGGCTTGTGAGCCATTTATCCTAAACACAGACTCACAAAGTTGACCTGACCTGAATAAAAAAGGCTTTCAGCAACGCTGGCCAGTCTCTGTGTTCTCTACATTGCAAAATTATGTTACAGCTGGGCATAGGTGGCAGCTTCTGCTCAGGAGCTCAGAATAAGGACTAAAATGGGTAGGGTTTAGGAATATGATGGGTTTGCAGGATGTGGTAAGTGTAGCAGTCAGGGCTTGGATCATAGAGAAGAAATGGGCAGACATTCTGTATAAACTCAGGGAGAGACTGCTTGGATGAGCTGAGTAGCCATGGAGAAAAGCTGAATCATCTGCAAGAGTGTCGATATCAAACTGTCTACATCCAGGAACAGAACAAACAGTGGTAAAATTACTTATTGTGTAGATAACTCAGGAGATGCTCATAGGCAAAGCCTCATGGGCAAGAAGACACTTGTCTGAAAAGATCAACTGATCCTTTTTGTGCTACCACAAGAGAGTTCTTTGGTCAGTCTTGGGGGAAAGTGATTTTATAACATGTGATGACTGGGGACAACCAAGACTTCCTTGCTCCGACAGAAATCTCAGCCTGCAGGACCAAGGTGCCAGCATCTACATTCAGAAAGCTGGGATCTACTCCGTGGCTGGGTTTTTTTGGCTCACAAATATATCACACATGTAAGCAGAGAAGGCTGAGCTGCCTGAAAGAGGGATGTGGATCTTTTAAGAGTCTAATGTCATTACAGAGTAAACACAGAGGCCCTGTTGGAGAGCAATGGGAAGGGACTTCTGAGCAGCCTGTCCAACCCTCTGGAAGGGTTGGAGGAAAATGAGACCTCAGAGCTCAGCTGTGTTCCTACTGATCTCTTCTGTCAGGACATCCCACTGTAGAGCTGTGAAAGCCACCAAGCATTTGGGTAGAGAAAGTCTCAGTTATGTGAAATCTCAGGGTTACTTGGTGGCAAGTGACATGGCAAACCAAGATATTTCAGGAGGGCAGGTGGGAAACAGTGAAAATTCAGCACAGCGTGTACTGGCGAAATTAGACTGGATATTGTTGCGCAATTTCTTTTTGTGACTTGGTGTGACCTCCATGAAATCAACTTCGGCGAGTATCAATAGCCTCTTCCCCTATGCCTTAATATATTTTTAATACCATATAACTGCCAGAAAATAATATTATTTCTGGAAGCTTTCCTGCAACATTTAGTTATACATTTATCCAATTGTGAATTCAGGATCCTTACTTACCCTGAGCTCAACACCTGCAAAAGGAAGAAAGAGGTTAAGAACTTATATCCACAATAGTTTTAAAATAACATTGCAAGTCATTGTTATCTGGCCTGGTGGAGTACAAAGTGTGATACAAACTGCAAAAGGCAGTTCCTAGCACCTGGACTGGGATATTTTGCGTTATTCTGACTTACTGATGACGTAGTCAATTAAAAAGGTATAAACTCTGCACACAAACTTCCACAAAGCTTTAGTTTCATCTTTTCACTTTGTTTATCAAATATCACACCTTTACAGCACACAGATATTCAGTAGCACGTGCATTATGTGCTTTTCATCAGATACAAGTTCTTGTAGTTAGCTTTGCTGGATCTTAGTTTAGCTACTAGCTTAGGACATAATGTTGCCCATCTTGAATCAAAACTGAGTAGGATTTATGAGGCTGTATAAAGGCTTAAAATGTTCCAAGCAGTAAATATGGATTGGTGAGAAGAGCACACGTAAAATGAGTGATGATAAGGACTGTACCATAAATAAGACTAATCATATAGCTATTGCCTCTACTTCAGTTGACTGCATGACAATTAACAATGCTCTTGATCAGAGGATGTCAGATTGCTCTGCAAGGAATTATTCTTGTTCACATTATACTTGCAATGCAAACTAATTTCTGGGAGATATAGTGAACATCTGAGACTTGATTAAGCCATTACATACAACATGAAGGAGCACAAACTTTATTTCCAGTATGATATATCCTAACCCACTGGCCCATGCTGCCTCCTCATCTCCATGGCTGGGTGTGGTTACAGAAACCTGTATGCACATACAGCTTCAAAGCAGCACAGAAATGGACCACAGCCGGTGCCAGAACTGCCTAGCTGTACGGCACATGGAAGGACTGAGGGAGAGGAAAGAGGCTCCTTCGGATGGCTTTCCTGGGAAGGGAATGATCTGGCAGGTAAATCCATTGATTCTCTCTGAGCTAAAATCCCATGAACTTTGGTGTTCTGATCCTATCCTCTCTGCTGGGACAAGAGACAGCAGCATGGTATTAGCAGTGGAGCTATGACCTGAGATGCACTTCTGCTTGAGCCTCCCTTGTCCTGCCTTGGTCTTTCTCTGTCCTGGTTCTCTGGGAAAGGACTGCTTCCTGATCCCTCAACACAACTGCTGTGTAACCTGCACCTTGTAACTAGCTTGGCGTGGTGGTGAGTGGATGCTGAAGGGAAGAAAAGTACTCTGCACTGAGCCCTGAAGTGGTTGGCAAGAACAGGTCGATAGTCTGATTCAGCGGTGACAGCACTCCACCCTCCTTCTGTAAATGCCTCATATCTCCTGCTGCCAGTCATGACAGAAATACAGACGTAGCTTTTCTCAGGAGGATCTAAATGTTCTCTTTGCTTTTTGGTAAGGGGGTTATTTCTCCAATTAATCATTAAGTGGAGCTCTGGCTGGAGGAAGGGGCTGCGGAGATGTCAAAGCAAAATGAGGAGAGCATTTTAACCTTTCTGAAGCACTCCTGCAATCAGCAGCAGGTTTGCCTTGTGGGTCCTGGCCAGTTCTCGTTCTACAGCACATCATCAAGGCTGGCCAGCAGAGAATGGCCTCACGGGGACTCTGCCAACTTCCATGGCTTGTGGGCCTATCTTTTCTCTCTCCTTGGCAGCAGAAATATGCTGCAAGGAGACTGCTGCCTACCACTCGTGGCTTCATCCTGCCCTTTTTCTCCTGAGCTGAGATAGAGGGTCCTGGCTGTGCAGCTGTAGGGAACAGGAAAAACAGACTTGGAAGAGCAGTTGTAGGGACAAGAAGAGGATTGATCATCTGAGAAGGAGTAATGGGAAGGACAAAGTGTTCTGATTGGTATGATGTTAAACTGGAAGTCTAGAAACCTAGGCTTTCATCATGCTAGATTACATGTGCAAAAGAGACTACAGTGATAACCTCACCCCATACACTGGCCCTCATTCCTTGGTGGCACTATGAGAAAGCTGCAGGGTCCCAGACAAATCACTGTATCAACTCATGCCTCAGTTTCTCCAGCAGTGAAATAATTCTCTGCTGTGTTGGTGTCCTACAAACAAAATGCACTTTTCAGGGGCTGAAATGGGAAGGATTCATTTTGCTGACATTTCCAAGTAGAACTGCTGAGGCAGATCCTCCAGTGCTATGAATCAGCACAGCTTGCACAGTATGAAATATTCGCTATTGGACCATATGTGCAGGGGGATCTTGCTGAGACCCTTTGCTCTCCTTTTCAGGTGGCTTAATTGTCCTTACAAAGAATACAGAGGAAAATATATAAGACGAGACTCAGCTCCATTAATTACTAGATATCTTCTCAAGCTTGAGCTGAGCTAACATTGCAGGTCATCATAGCACTCACCTGGCGCTTTCCACCACTGGAGACCCTGCTGTAGTACAGGCACTAAGGCCAAAGGCATAATAAGGCTCTGATTCAATTTACAAGCTATCTAGTATTGTGTGAGACTCTGCTCTTCTACTCAGTAAATGCTGCCATCGGTAGGTATCCTGAAGCTTTTCTGGTTTACTTATGTCTTAACAGCTTCAAAACAAGAATTGCACTGGTTCGGTTCTGATATGCTTCTCAGCGGCTCTACAATGAAGATGGTGTGAGAGATGTCTCAGCAGTACAGGGCCAAACTCCACAAACAAAGTCTTAAGCAAGGAGCAAGTAAACCAGGAATGACCTCCAAAGAGTTCATTCTGCTCCAGAAGAGAGCCTTTCCCATGGCCCTCTCCAGTTTGTTTTCCTGTTACTATTGCCAAGTGGTGCCTTTGCCCTCACAGGTGCAGTACCTCTCCTTGCTGCCGTCAGTCATCTCAGCACTGAAGTGCATAGCTCAGGGGCCAACTTCAATTTAGGTATTGGAGTGGCATAGGACAAAAGGACAGCCCCTTGCCCACAAAACTTGCTTAGATTGTAAGCCCATGCCAGCCTCCACTCCTCTTTTCCCCTTATTCTTTGTTTCCCGCAATGCTCTCCTAGGAAATGCTTGATTTAGAGTTCCACACACTTTCTGCAGTCTCAGAACTTTGCTCGCAAGTGTAGCCATCCCATTGACCTGGCCTGCCCTGTCTAGGGAGATTACCCAAAACATGTCTGTCTACATGAATCAAGATGTGTCACATTCATCTGGCTTCCTTTTGTCCTTAGCCAGCCATCCTTAGCCCAAAAACCAGTGTCTCAGGGCAGCACACTGTAGTGTTTGAGTGAAGAACAGGAGGCCTGCTCCTAAATCAGTCTGCCTCGCTGCTTGTCCTGTCTAAACTGTGTGACTGATTTATTTTTCCTTTTAGCCTGTTTCTCTGCTCTTTTCCATGTGGTTACCATGAAAAGCCCAGCGCTGCTTCTGATTCCACATGCCCTGGTTTTGGGGTTGCAGCCCCCTTTGACAAGGAAGGTTTCTCTGGGACCATGTGGTGGCAATGTAGATTCTACGTCCTATTTCTGGTCTGTGTCACAGATTTTGGGGATGACCTTTTTGCATTTATGTCCCCTTGTTGCTCCTGCCTGTGCAGTGTGGTTGGTGACAGCTCCTTCTCTAGCAGCATCAGCAAAGATGCAGTTTGCTGGGGACTTCAGAGTATGAAAATCAACTTGGGGTAGGTAGCCCTTTGATCGCTTTGGGGATCTGCTGGCGAAAGTACCATGGGACAAAGCCCTAGAGGAAAGAGGGGCCCCGGACAGCTGGTCAGTATTCAAAGGTCAGCTTCTCCGTGTCCAGGAGCAAAGTATACCGACAAAGAGGAAGGCAGGAAAGAATGCTAGGAGACCTGCCTGGATGAGCAAGGAGCTCCTCGACATACTGTCACACGAAAAGAAACTTTACAAAGACTGGAAGGAAGGACAAGTAGAATGGGGGGCACATAAGGAAACTGTCAGAACAGCAAGGGACCTGATTAGAAGAGCTAAAGCTCAGTTAGAATTAAATCTAGCCAGGGAGATCAAGGGGAAGAGCAAAAATTTCTATAGGTAAATTAATGACAAAAGGAAGACTAGGGAAGGTGTAGGCCCCCTCAGAGAGGAAATGGGAGAACTGGTGACAAGTGATATGAAGAAGGCTGAGGTTCTCAATGACTTCTTTACCTCAGACTTCACTGGCAAGCACTCCAGCCACATTCCCAAAGTCACAGAAGATAATGGCAGGGGCTGGAAGAAAGAACTGCCCATTGTAAGTGAAGATCAGGCTCGTGACCATCTGAAGAACCTGAAAGTGTACAAGTCCATGGGACCCGACAGAATTCACCCACAGGTACTGAGGGAACTGGTGGATGAGGTTGCTAAGCCACTCTCTATTATATTCCAAAAAAAGTCATGGCAGTCCGGTTAAGTTCCCACTGACTAGAAAACGGGAAATATAACCTCCATTTTCCAAAAGGGAAAGAAGGATGATCCAGGGAGCTATAGGTCAGTCAGTCTCACCTCTGTGCGTGATAAGATCATGGAGCAGGTCCTCCTGGAGGCACTGCTGAGGCAGAAGAATAACGAAGAGTTGACTGGGTACAATCAGCATGGCCTAACCAAGGGCAAATTGTGCCTGACAAACCTGGTGGCCTTCTGTGAAAAGGTCACAACCTCAATAGACAAGGGAAAAGCAACTGACGTCATTTACCTGGACCTGAGCAAAGCCTTCGACACTGTCCCATATGTCGTCCTGGTCTCCGACCTGGTAAAACATGAGTTTGATGGATGGACCACTTGGTGGATAAAGAACTGGCTTGTCGGCCGCACCCAAAGAGTGGCTGTCAATGGGTCCATGTCCAAGTGGAGGCCAGTGACAAGTGCAGTCCATCAAGGATCAGTACTTGGACTGGTCTTGTTTAACATCTTCGTTGTCGACATGGACAGTGGCATTGAGTGCACCCTCAGCAAGGTTGCCGACAACACCAAGCTGTGTGGTGCAGCTGACATGTTGGAGGGAAGGGATGCCATTCAGAGGGACCTTGACAGCCTGGAGAGGTGGGCCCGTGCCAACCTCATGAAGTTCAACAAGACCAAGTGCAAGGTCCTGCATCTGGGCCGGGGCAATCCCAAGCACCGCTATAGGCTGGGCAATGACTGGCTTGAGAGCAGCTCTGAAGAGAAAGACTTGGGGATGCTGGTGGACAAGAAGCTCAGCATGAGCCATCAGTGCACGCTTCCAGCCCAGAAAGCCAGCCGTATCCTGGGCTGCACCAAGAGAAGCGTGTCTTCTTCTACCACTAAGCTGTCAGCAGGATGTGTTTAAATATTGACGCAAACATAGAAGAAATAGTTGCTTTCTTCCGGAACAAGTGAGGGATTTACGGTGTAAAACATCCCCGAGCTCTTTGCCGGCACTGCATAGCTCAGAGCTGTTCCTCCCTGGTACCAACACATGGTAACCATGGTGGTGAAAAACCCTCATCTGCTGCCCACCCAGACCCAGAAAGATGAAAAATAAGTAAGGCAATACTTTGAGTAGCACAGAGAGATGGATTCACAGAGGAAAAAGCTTTCCTGTGCCTGAGGAGGAATTCGCAGCCTGGAGGTAAAAATTTGATGGAAATGTTGAGAGCTGGAAATTGAACCTCTCCTTTGGGTCTGGATGTGATGGACTCTCACAGGAGAGGGGACAGAAAGCTGCTGAGCCAGCACTTTGCTCTCCAGGAGATGGAGTTTCGTTATTTAAGCCTCCCCACCAAAACCAAATATTTGCAAATGGAGGGAAACTTTATTCCTGGGGATGTTTGTAGTGGGCTTCCTGCTGAGCTTTCTGCCAGAAGCTTGTAAATCTGAGCCAGAATCACGTGTATGAACGTTTTGATATTTTTTTTATATCTAAATATTCGGTCTTCCCCACCTGTGCCCAAGAGAGGCGCAGAAGGAGCCTCGACTTGCCCCTCAGCACGTTTCCAGAGTTAAACCCAGGCATGGTTGAAGCTTCTTGTTCCTGCTGTGTTTCTTAAAATAGTTGAGAAAGGAGAATATAGAGGCACTGAGGGGAACTGAACAAGGGGTGAAGGATAGGTGCGAGCAGAGCCAGGAGGATTAAAACTCTTAACCATTTTCTGAGCATTTTGGACAAAATGTCAACTTCTTTGACGAGAGTCAATTTTTTTTCCCCAGGCAGCTGCAAGCGCAAACTCATAGTTAAACCTCTACAGCTCTTGGGGCCAGTGCCTGGTTTTGTCACGTATGAAAATGAGCACTAACAGTCTTGGCCTTGCTTGAGGACAGCAGTGTGTTCCCCACCACAAACCTCTCCAGTAGCCACTCCCCTCTCACCCAGCTCAAGGGCTTTTCCTAAACCCAGCTCCCCGCTGGCTGTTGATGCAGCACAGTGCTGCTCTCCAGCTACAGCTGCTGTACCACATCTGCACAGGTAGGGCTCACCACTGGCTTGTCTTTATTTTCCTAATGTCAATTTTTCTAATTATAGACCTGTGGCTATCAGCCAGTCGGCTCTATTTTTGAGGCTCGTTATTGGACTTTGGATGTCAGGCTGAATTTTTCCTAACTGTCCATAATAACAGTAATAGCTTGACTTCCACCATAAGACAATTAACCTTCTTAAAGTTTAGTGCCTCAGGCTGTGCCTCAGAAAGATTCCCTCTACAAAACAGACAATTACCTTTACTTAATAACCTTTCCCTTTTTAATCTGATATTAGTGCCAAGGTAAATGTAAAGGGCAGCACTCTATGTCCCCTCTTAAGTGCTTTAAATGTCTATCCACGAAGGCTAATGAGCTGCCATTTTGCTTAATCTAGATTTGCCAGGGATCTAACGATATTCTGCAGCATCTTCCTTTTTTTTTAAAAAAAAAAAAAGATCCAGAATCCCAGGATATAGCTCTGTTTTCATTTGTATTGAAGCTTTGTGCATGAAAAAAACAACAACTCATGATCCAGAAAGAAAACTAATGATGTCCAAACTACAAAACAAGGCAAAGCATATTCAGCTTTGGTTTGATTCTGGTTTAAGGCTGGTTTCAGCGGGAAGTGGACACATTCAAGAGTCTGTAAAGCAGGAATTTGTCAGTGGAGTTTTTTAGGGTTAGTGCTAGCCCCTCCTATCAACTCTGGTGCAGAATTGGGATGGGGAGACAAGGCTGGGAAGTTTTAAGGTTTCCTATGCATCTGTCTGTCTGGCACACACGCGGTTTGTCAGTCCCCACCAGTGGGGAGCACTGATCCCTCTGGTAACGGCTGAGGCAGACCTACAGCACAAGCGGACGTAATTTCTTCATGGTTTACTGCTCATGGTAATTAATATGTACAGCATTAGCAACTATTGAGATATGAAATGCTCTCTCAGCACTGAAGTTATTGCTCTGCTGACCCCATGTTTTGCACTTTCAGTGAGAGTTCTCTAATAGTAGTGAAGTCAACCTTTGGTGAAACCACACAAAAATTTCTGAGATAAATGTGAAGCTGTAGGCACTTCTCTATTGTGTGAGCAAATACCATTTTTCTAAGAATGTTTGTTGGAAACACCAAGAAAAAAGCAGGCTTAAAACCTAGTAAAGCAGAGCTGTGGCTACTCTCAGCAAAGATGCCCATTTCCTCTGTAACTCTGAAATCTCTGCCTTTGGACGCAGAGTATTTCCGCAGACTGCAGAATGTTGCTTTCATTTGTTTTGTTACAGTGCCCCTGCTAAGTCCATTGCCGGCCGCTGAGCCAACATTTACTATCTTCTTGTAAGAGTGCTCTGGTTTCATCATCTCAATATAATGAGGTTTATATTATTTTTTTATTGTAATAGAAGCAGCCTCGGGTCCTAATCAAGATACTGGACTAATTGCTATGGAAACCTAATTAGGCAGACTGTGTCTCAAACTCTGTAAATATTTATACATGCACTTAACTGTCTGCATGCAAACCAACCCACCTCAGCCGTGAGAATGAAGTTTAGCACATGCTTTAGTGTTGATAAGAGTAGGAGTCTCCTTTAAGACAAAGTTTGGCTGTGCTGCAACAAGTAGAGAGGAGCATGTAGTGGTAATCAGATTGGGATCATGCATGTGCAGATGAGGATCAGATCAGATAGGGGCTGGTTTATGGGTTTGAGTTAAGAGCTGAACACAACTTTGGAGCTGCTGCATTCTTTTATTATCTTATAGAATAATAATTAAAAAGATGTGAGTCATTGTACCAGACACAAACATACATACAGAAATACAGGGAAGTATGAAGTCTCCCTGGCCAGAATAAACTAACAGGTGTCCTGTGCCATTTCTTAGCATAGCGTTTTAAACATTATTTGAAAAATGTTTTTAACTCAATTTTAGAACTTGCTTTGCATGCATGAATCAGTTCGAATTTACATGTTTATTGCAGCTGAGAGAAAATTCAGTGTTAGCTTCAGCCTAAACACTTTAGACCGCTAAGGTATTAACTTTAGAAGCTGAATATATGGAAATAATCAAAACCCTTTCATAAACAGCTTAATGAGGAGACAAAAATGCACAAGTACAAGCTGCTAGGCTTTGAACAGCCACATCTTCTCCAGGGCCTTTATTTATTTATTTACATTAACAAGTATTTTAATTAGTTTCGTTACACGTCAGTTGTGGGAACGGTGAGGTGGGGTAAATTTGCCAAACATAAAGACCTGCTGGCAGATAGCAATATAATAATGTAGCTGGAGCTCTCTGCATGAGATCATTGGTGCTGATCTTTTATTTCTGTTTTTCTGTCTGTCCGCTGTGTTTGCTGCACTCTCTTGTCCAAGCCCTGCTCTCTCATATTCAGCCCTCCAGCGTTACATGCAGTATTTAGCCTCCAAGGTGGGAACAGAAGTGGAGAAAAAGGGTGTTTAATTTAGTACAACCAGTACAGCAGCATCCAACCAAGAATAATAGAGTCACTGCCACAAAAGCTGAAGATCGCTTCCCAAGGCTTTCTGCTCAAGCGCATTGTCCGTTTTATTCTATTTATTGCTAGTAAGTAACCTTGTATTCGGAAAGCCGTGAAACACTCCAAGAAAAATAAAAAAAAAACAAACAAGCAAACAACCCCGAAAGCAAACTTGAAAGAAACCCCTGCAACCTGTTTTTAAGCCCCATGCTTGAAGCAGAGGCTACAGACAGCTCAGAACAACCGTTTCCTGTGCCGCCTGAGTCACCGCAAAGTTCAGCAGCGCAGTCCTGTCGAGGACGCCTTGCAGACCTCGCTCGCCATTCAGGACTGTAAATTTCCTTCCTGAGTTTGTTAGCAGCGAACAATGTGTGTAAAAAAACCGCCCAAGCCGACTATAGCTGCTTGTATTATGCAAAAGAACTAATGCGTAAGCAACCTGCCACCTTTAGAGGGGCCGGGCAATGTGACACCAGCCACCACAGAGAGCAGAGCGGCAGCTCTTCCAAACCTGGAGATAAAGAAGCGATTTTAGTGGGGCTGAAAATTTTCCATTAAACACTTTTCTTTTAACCTGGTTCTTGAGTCACCTTGTTTTTTCCTCCAAAGTTACATCATTTCTGTACAAAACGTCAACTTCTTACCAAACCAACCAAACAAGAATCTCCTCTCTCTTTGTTAATCGGGATAATTTTGACCCTGAGAAAATGTCACAGGATGTGCCTCAGCAAAATTTCAGTTCAAAGACCTCAAGTCCTCATCATCCTCCAAGGAGCAGGTTTTCCATCCACTGCCCTGACCCCAGGAAGGGCTCCCAAAAAAAGAGGACTAATGGGGAGGAGTGCCAGTGCTGCATGGGAAACTGAGTCTGAGCAGGGCAGGAGGGCCTAGGGGAGAATGAGGTCGAGCTGCCTGGTTCTCCAACTCCACAAACAGCAAGCCTTAGTTTCCATTTCCTGTCTTGCAGATTTTTCATGGAGATGCCAAATTTTTTCTTATAGGAAAATTACATTTCAATTGCTGCTGAAGTTAAGCTTTAATCTAAGAGAGTTTCAACTTTTCTTTCTAGCTTTTCTCTTCTAAAGTTTGCCCAAAGCTTCAAGTTGAAAGAAAAAAGCCATGGGATTCAGAGAAACTTGGTATTTTTCACGTTTAAAAGGTGAGCTTGTCTTTATAAAGTGAGCTTCTCTTTATATGTCAGAAAGGAGTGTAGCAGAAGTGACAATAAAACATGCAGCTATTTTTTGATTTGCAGTTCACTGTGAAGAGTGGTCTTCACCCTCACCCCCTTCTCCCTTTAGGAAAAGTGTTAAATTAGCAATGAAAACAGCACATTAGCTGACAGGTACTGCAAGTAATCTAATCATGAGACAGCATTAAAAAAAACAGTTCAGCATGTTGTGGATATTGGGGTTATTTTCTTCAGCAATTACATCTCAGGAAAGTTTTCCTTAGATATTTAATGGGTTGCAACTAAAGAATTTTTAAAGCACATTTCAGAGTTTCGGGTAATTGAAAAGGCTCTAGTATTTCATACTCACTGCTAAGTTTTACAATTGATTGTGGCATATGCCAAGTTCAGCTGCTTCAGTAGAAAGCTGGCAGTGCCTATCACCAAATGCTGCAAAGGAGAGCTTGTCTAGGCATAAAAGCAGAAGAAATGGGATGCCGTGCTGGGCATCTTCAGTAAAAAGCCTTATTCAGCCAAGGTCCAACAGTAACTTTTTTGAATGCTTATTTTTAACTAACTGTGAACTCCTGCAATAAGTACAGAGTGCTACTTGGCTCCTTAAATAGGTGGGATGACGAACTGGCGCTCACTTCTGTTACTATGTGAATTTATGGAGCTGTTGTCACACGCTTTGTTAGAAGAAATATATGGTGGTTCTGTCATAGGGACCGGACACCTATAATTCTCATTTTCTTTGCCTGCTCATAAATCCCTGCTGCTCAGTTGCACCGTTACGATACTCAGGCTGCTGCTATAATCCCATCACTGGAGCAAGGCTATTGCAGCGCTTCGCAGGGGAAGCGCTGAGTCACCAGTATCGCTCCAGTGGAGATGAAATGCTGCACAGGGCTGGTGTCTGCCCGAGTTGCAAAGGAGATCCATGTGCGTACATCTGCTTCAGGGGCAGGCCGACAAATAGTTCACGGGTGGATGCTGGAAGGCACCCGGTGCCTTGGAAACGCCACTTGTTTGTGTAGGCTTTGCCATCTTGGATAATGTTTCACAGGTGCTAGTGCCTCACTGACACCAAAGCTTTGCCTTTTGATTTCTCCACTAAGACCCTGCCCTTTCTTCCCGTCTCCCTGCTTTTTGCTCAGGTCAATGCACCAGGTTCGCAGGACTCGCTTGTACTTCATTTGTGTGCATAAAGCCTTCCCTTGCCCTGCAGGCCTCTGACGGCTGGCACTCGAGAAGCACCAAGTCTTTTGTTGCTCAGATATCTTCAGTCTAGCTCAGGATCGGTTTGATCGTGCCGACTGCCCTCTCAGACCCCGTGCCTTTGCTGCCAGGCTGCTTTTGTCTAACATCGGAGTCGCTCTGTGCACGGCGGCTGCCGCTGCCCCTCACACAACAGCTTTGCTTTCACAGTCAGCCCCTTCGCTCTGCTCCTCCGGCCTCCAAACCCCTTTCATCTTGCCTTGCGATGCTCTGCAGCCAACGTCCTTTCATCCTCTCCCTGCCTGTGGACATGCCCTTTTGAAACCTGCGGTCAGCCCCATCCAGATCACTCTTTGAGGAGCCCCGTTGCAGCGGGCCATGTCACTGCTGCATCTCCTGTGGCAGCAGGCACCTCTCCGAGTCCCGTGCCCACCCACGCCATGCCAGCAGCGATCGCTGCTCTGCTGCCTGACCTCCAGGAAATTACTGCTCTCCCCTGTGCCTCTGTTTCTCTTTCTGACTTTCATCTGTTTGGTTTTTTTTTCTCAGGCTGGAGGCTGCTGTGTGTGACAAGCCTGACTGTACCACGACAGCCTGATCTCATCTGGAGACGCTGCCGTAACGCAGGTAAATAACTGCATTGCTATAAACCGCCTCCCTGCTCTAAACCGTGTCCCCGTTGCAAGCAGTGTTCCTGCTCGGCCCCTTGCCTGCACAAACTGCAGTCTGGCCTGTCTCTCATGTTCACTGTTTGGAGACAAATGAGCTTTCCCAGGGAGAAGGTTTGGTTTGTGTGGCCTCTCCTGCACCTCTGTGGGAACATTAAAGACTAAAACGTGACTGTGTTTGTTCCAGCTTTGGGCCAAATGCACTGCAGGTCTCAGCCCCATGTTGCAGACAAGGGGGAAAGCTGTGGCTACATCCACCTGTGGCCCTGCAGGCAGCCCAGGAGCCACCAGGAGCAGCAGCTGGAGTTTGGGACAGCACTGAGGTGCTCCTGGGTGGGCTCCTGTTGCTTCAGGCTACCTCCAGGTTCCTGGGGAACTACAGGGCACCAGTGACTCATCCCAACAGCTTGAAGGGGGCCAGCATCAATGAAAGACATGCCCTGTAGGAAGGCAAAGTCCTGAGGACAGGATCGCCACAATCATTGTCTCATGAAGCTTGGAGCTCTCAGAAACAATGCTATATTCTCTTGAGTTGTTCCTGTAGGGACTTTATCTGTGACTGATTCACCACCACGAGATCTCCTAGGACCAAACCCCTGCAGCAGCTATGCACTGAGATGTGACGCAGCTTTGCCAGGCATTGAGTGTCCCCTCACCCCGCTGAGGGACTCAGAGATGTCCCCCATCTGTGCTGTAAGCAGAGTGTGGCTGGAGAGGGGATGGAGACACGGAGTCTCTCTTCTCTTCCCCCAGCACTGTGTCAGCCTGCCTAGCTGGAAAGAGGTCTATTGATCAGGATCCATTGCCAATTATTTCCCGGAGAAGTAAGCAATGATTGAAGCAAGGTTTGTGCCTCTGACACATACTTTCCTCCCTGGGGCAGTGCACTTACCTCCTGCTCCACCATCAGAACAAGAGGGAAGGGCATAAGCCAGCCCAAGGCTGTCATTGCTTTCTAAAAGGTAGAGTGACAGAGACGGCCAATGATGGGCACTGACTGGAGGATCTTAATTCCTACTTGTCCCATTTTGACAATAAAATTACACGTTTTGATAACGAAAGCTTCCACCTGGAGAGCTTGATGAAAAGCATGGGAAGGCGTTGGTTCTAGGCAGGAATTTGCTCTACTATTCTTCTCCTCTGGAGCTTTCATAAAAAGGTTTCTTTGCTACCACAACAGAAAGAACAGCTCTTTCATAATGAATTGCCTTCAACTACCATGAACCAAACTTAGGGGTTGTTTTTTTTGTTTGTTTGTTTTTTAAATGTGGGAGCATAGAAAATTAAATCTCTGTTGGATTTTTTTGAGCAATTATTTTAAGTACTGTGAATAAACAAGGAGTGCCTGAAAAACACCTGTTATTTTTCCCATCGTGAGTTTGGCTGCTGCTGAACAGTCAGAAATGCTGCTCTTTATAGGATCGAGTGTGTTTATCTGGCAGAGAAGAATAGGGTTTGTTTTCACTGTGGAATAATGCACTGGCCGCCGTATAAAGTGCAGCACCAACTCTTATTGAATAGGAGGCATGTGTTCCCTGGCTTCCTCCTGGTTGCTGACAGATTGGTGAGACTCACTTGCTTCCACCCCAGAACAGGCATCTCAGACCTGGGCAGAAGAAACTGGGGCCACTTCACTAGTCACTTCTCAAAACTTCTGGATTTCTGGGAATATGGAACTGAGCTGCAGTACAAGAATTGATTCAGATCTGGCTCTCAGCCTATTTCTGAAGAAATCAGAGGCTGCCAAGTCTGGGCTTCTGAACTTCAGTAGGAGTAAGGTCTATCCCAAAGTCCATATTCCCAACAAACTTCAGTAGGAGTAAGGTCTATCCCAAAGTCCATATTCCCAACAAACACTGAAAAGCGGATGGCTGAAAAAAGTTCTGAGGGTCTCATGATCAACCGTACCATGGGGACAGAATGAAAGGGGTGCTAACACAGTAGCATCCAGCGTACAGGCAGAACAATACGAGGATCTGGGGCAGAAGTATTACAGAAATAGTTGGCTGTCTGAGCTGACCTGATAGACTGACACTTCCTTCTTTTCCAGCCCTAACCCTTGCTGAAATGTTGTCTTCTCTTGCCCGTCATCCCTCTGTGTACGGGGATGCTACAGAGCAGCTGAGTTGGAGCCCCAAAGGGAAAGAATTGGTCAGAGATGGCTAGGACTCTATGGCAGATGAGACAAGGCACAGGAGCTGACAGGAATGGATTTGCAGCATGCACTCAGTGCTGCAGGTCAGGCTTGAAGTGACCTGACCACTGATCATTCCACAGAGACAGTCGAGATCTTTTGTCCTCCTTCCCTTAGGTAGCAACTAACCACCAGTATTATTTTTCAAGTACATGTCTCAAGACAGCAAGGCTCCTTAACAAGCTAAGACAAGCATCACATCAGCCCCTAGCAGGGATGATTTTAGCAGGGACATTGGCAGAGCTTGATTATAGCCAGCTAGCAAGTGCTCTGCCTTCTGGGTTTGCTAGTTGTTGGTATGGGAGGAGGTTTTTTCCCTAAGTGTTCTTGCTTCTCAAGAGTTTCCCATAAGCCAGGGCACATTTTGAAGCTCATTTAAAGCCCAGAAAGAGAATGCAGGAGAGAGGTGAAGGTGGATTAACTCACTTCCGCTGGTGCTTGTGTTTTTGAGTTGTTCAGATATCCACGTGGCTGGTTTTCCCCCTTCTCCTACTGGTCTGTTGCTGGTTCTGCACTGGACCTTCCAGCTCTCTTCCAGTTGAGGTCTCCTGAGCAGGACATGGTGTAGGGACAGGAGGGAAGGAGGATGCCACGCACAAGGCAGGACAGAGGTTTACCAGAGACTTGCTGGCTTGGCAAAGCACTGCGTGTCAAGCAAAGATGCCTGGGATTTGAAGAGCTGTGAGGGAAGCAAAGAAATTGCACCAGTTTTACTCCAGATGCTGCTGTTTAAAAGTCTCTACCTGCGAGCTGCCAGCCTGCGTTGCTCATTCTGAGCTCCTGTGTGGTGAATGGGGACAGCAAGAACCTTTGCCAACTCTTGGCTAGTGACAGAAAGGATGTTTTTAGTGGTTGAGGCGTAAGACAGGTAGCAGAGACCAGGCTTCCATCCTGGGCGTTGCTACCAGTAAATTGTGTGTGAACAAATCCCTCGGGCCAAAATTTTCATTGCCCTGCCCTTCTGAAAATCAGGCCACGAGTTGCGTAAATATGGGTGTAGGTATCTAGCAGTAGGCAGCCAGGTAGGAACATTCTGGCTTCAATCCCTGTGCCTGAGTTAGTTACTTCATTTATAAAATGGGGATAATTCTCTGCTACCTCGAGGGATGCTCAGAAGCACAACTCTATTGATGCTGGTAAAGCATGTCCCAGCTCGCTGGATAGCTATTATTCTACACTTGTCAGAAATTGGATATGGCAGAGCTGAACAAGTGCTCTCAGTTTTTTCTGCTGTCACTGGACGGCCTTTGAGTTACAATTTCGCCCCCCTGTAATGAGACAGAGAGGACTAGGTACGCTTTGGGCATTGCCACAGCTCCGTCTTTAAGCTTTAAAAAGCCCGAGCGTCCCAATACCTCTGTCCCTGCCTGTGACAGCTCCAGGGTACTCGGACTGGCAATAAGACATGCATCCTTCTGGGAAGGGAGATAAGAGTTGCCAGAACACTGTGTAGGGTGACTTTGGAAGCTCCTCCTGTTAGGAACAAATTATGTTTATATCTTTTCAAGTTTATGCAGTTTGCTTTCTTGTAGCATGAACTCAGCATCTCTGCTGTGGGCCAGCTGCATGTAGAAGCAAATTAAAAGATCAAATCGATTCAGAATAGCTTTAGATTTGGACATTCCTATTCTGGGACAAAACCTATCTCAGATGCTCCTAAGAGAAACATAGATGATGCAGCACTGTATGCTAAGAAACATATATTTCTATTTCAAAAACTCTAACGGAACAAGATCCTTATTTGCACAACACTGGCAGAACAAATACCTCCAAATCTTGCACTTAGAGTCACTTCCCATTTTAAATCATAAGACACAAGCAACAAGACTTTTTAATTGAAAAGCAATTGGCTGCTTGTTTTTCATCTTCTGTCCTGTTGGAAACGGAAGCATAGAGGTAATCTTAACAGAAGCATCTTATCCTAGGATTCCCTTTTTGGCCTTATCCTGAGGTGAGGTGATTTAAGTCTGGGTGCCTATCTTCAATTACAGCTGCTCTATATTCTGAGTTTCAACCCTCACCGTAATGACAAATGAGCCTCCATGCCCACCTTTGCACCCAACTGGTTTCATATCAAGTAGTTTCACTGCCCACACATTGGTTAGATAAAAGAGGAGTCTTCGGAGTCTTTTGCAATCCTCTTACCTACTCAGAAAACTTCTGCAATCTGCATTGTCTTGAACAAAGGGTGAGCTAAAAGATGAGTGGGATACTTCATTATAACCTCTGGCTGTGCAATGAGTCACACCTGTGATTTTGAAATGCAAAATAATAAATTAAGAGGGCAGCAGTGAGATTGAGCTGACAACCTGATAATAAAAATACTGGGCAACTTGTCAACTTCAGCTGAGTAACCAAAGAACGACACTTTCTGCCAAGCACGGGCAAATGAAAGTCTCTCTTTGCTGCACTGTTGTCATGTTGTGGCCAACAGCAATGTCTAGTGGTTCGATAAAATGTAAACACTGACTGTATTTTCTAGAGCCAACTCCTTTTTTTGTCCTCATGGAGAACGAAAGTTGGCATCTGTGAGTCTGAAGTAAGGAACGAGAGTCGGAACTCTTGCCTTTGTCTTATATTTATGCCAACCAAAAGCTCTCTATGACTCAGTTTACCTAAATGTAGATGACTTTATAAATGGGTTTCAGAAAAGTTTAATTACTGTTAGCCTGATTCTCAGGGGGAAGACACTGACAAATATTCTTTTCTTAATTTACTTCATTTCCTTCATGGTACAAGACTGCAGTGCAGTGCAGGGCAGGCTTGCTACACCAACCCACCTCAGTGTACACAACACCACAAAGACATAGTGCGATGTATTGCCAACAACTCAAGATGCAACCTCATAAACGAACTTTGGAGAAAAAAGCAACAGCAAAATGCCATCCTTCCACCATCATCTGGATTCAACAGAAGTTTAATGCCCTTTACATGGTGACATCTTTTTCATAAAAGAAAAAAAGGAAAACAAACTGAATCAGAATTTGATTAGGAAGCAATGCCCTTTCTTACGGAAAGAACAAAAAAAAAGGAAAAGACTCATCACCAACATGTCTTCTCCTTTGAGTGACTATATGAATAGGTATTTGCAACCAGGAAAGCCAGGCTCCTCTGTTGTTCTGGGCAAAGAGCTCACTCTCTTTGTCTGTGAAGGGGAGGAATGCTCTCGGTGTTTCTTTGGAGAAAGGTGGGGCTGCAGCTGTGTAACTGAGATGTTCACGTGGAGGTTTGGCATGACCCAGTATTGCCATCAGGACAAAAACATCCCCAAACAAAACAGAAAACTTCTCAATGGAGTAAAATCCCTACTGAAAGCGTATGCAGAAAGCTACTCTCAGTAGCAAGGTGGGAAAGCTCTGACCACAACCACAAGATTTCTGGTCTTAAGACTAAAAGATAAAGTTTAAAAAAAAAGAAACATGCAGATCTTTTCTCTTTTCATATCATTCCAATAAATATGATATTAGGGAATGGACATTCTACTAAGAGGCAGAGCCACTGTGTTGCTTGTAACTAGGCTAAGTATGGGGTATTTTACTTCTTGGATGCTCTACTCAGGATCTCTTGGCTTTTGAGCATTGCTGTTACAAAACAAAACAGAGGAGTTTTGACCCATCATAACTGCACATTTAGTTTCACGATGTGACATCTTGGCTGAGCCTGTGTAGGCTATAACGTCTGAAATAACATTTCCAGCCGATGGGACAACAGTGATTGAACTTGCCAAGGATGTACCCGTTTGCACCAGATGTGAGATGAAGGATAGTTCAGGGGAGTGAATGGGTGATTTCCTTGCACGTACAAGCACCTCTGACCCAATCAGCTCTATTCCACTAGCCTTTTTTCCGTCTTGAGTTCCAGAGTTTCTTAGTATTTGGCTTGCAGGGCATTGGACACTGCAATGACAGAGACAGATCTAGATTGTGTCAAGTTGGCAAGAGAAACATATCATTTTTAGCAGGCAGTATATATTTTTACATTGCCACAAGATAAGCGATGTATTACAGTAGATCAGCACTGTCTTGAAGGATCTGGGGCCATGGGGCAGGCTGCACATCAGTGTCACTCACAACTTCATGTTCATCTTACACCCTACAATAGTACGTGCCTATGTCTATCTTTTATAAAAACAGCTCCGGGTCAGGATGCCAAATTGTTCTTGAAGCAAGTGAATCTGGCACTTAGCAAGGAAAGAGCTCAAGACCATCTTCTTGGCCATACTGAGGTGATGGAGAGGTGAATAGGACAGATGGACAGGACAGACCCCAAGCATGTACATTGATTTAATCCAGTTGGACCTAAAAACGCCTATCAGACGCATGTCCATAGTGAACAGTCCCTCAGAAAGTGTCGTGGCTACTATCGAAATCTGTTATCTTCAACCTCTCAAACTGAATGACCACGTACTTATCTACAACCAGGGGCATCCATAAACATGATCAGAGTGAGACTTGAATTCATACTCTTACCTGTGCAGTGAGGGATCTCCGTTTCTCTGCTGCTGCTGCCTACCAGGCAACACATGGAGAAAGCAAGATGCTGCCTTCTGTCGCCAAGGACGATGTGCTCTTATTAGTCAATAGCTGTTGGCACGCCCTGGGGGCTCGGCATGGTTCTCATTGCAGCAACCTGAAGTGAACATGGAAAGCACCTGGCTACTGTGGCAACAAGGGCTGTAAACAAATAGAGACTTGACTGGGAGTTGCTGCCACGATCCTGCACATAACAGAGGAGTTTACATGAGATACGAAGCAAGGCACCTCCTATTACTAGGGAAAACTCAAGCCACCATTTGTCCCTAGACGATTCTGTTTTCAGTACCAAAACACTCAGCCAGGAGATAGTTTGGGATGGAGAATTCGCTGGGCCTCATGCAATATTCTCAGCTTGGGATCAGATAAGACCTTACCCAGGATCTTATGCAAATCCAAGGATGAAGGAAGCTAGGGAGTGAAATAAGAGAAAATCCCCATGATCAAGGTTGTCGATAAAAGCAACCACCTTCAGCCGGTGAGCAGCACCGCCCACAGATTGGCTTCTGGCATGCCAGGCTGGGCAGAGGTGGCTAATGATGGTCCAGCACACTGAGTGCACCCATCGGGTAAGAACATAACAGGATGTTGTCCCATCCCACGCACAGAACAGCGCCATCTGAGCAAGCAGGACGCCGTGCCAAAAACATGGACAGATGCAAACATACATTACGCACTATACAGGGGGAATCCTGGGGCAGCTGTTCTAATTTCTCAGCTGTAATGGCTGTGGCGAGTGGTTGAGTGCAGGCACCATTCAACCCTCCATTTTCCTGGGCTTCCCAGATAACCTCCAGTCAGTGCATTATACATCTACTTTCTAGTGTGGAGAAAGATGTGGAATTAAGGGGGTCTACAGGGTGATTGTGTCTCTTACCTGCTTACAGACAGTGCTCACGGAGTGCTTGTGGTGGAATCCTTTTAGTGAGAAGGAATCTGCTCCGGTTATCCCGATTATTAGGAGTGGAACCAGGTCCCACAGTTGTTTTCACACGAGCTGATAAAAAGCATTCAAATGGCAGCATCTTCTCTCCCCTGCTCTCAATACACAGAGCACAAGCTGCAGAGTGTGTGCATAGAATAAAAAGCATTGCAATTGCAGAAACAACTTCTACTAGCCATTGTGATCCCTGATAAGTGCTCTTCCGAATCTTTCCCAGTGTCTTACAGATACTTGGTGGCTGCTCAGCAGACAACTGCACGTACTACCTGCGCAAAACTCTCGGTATCTGATATCAATGTAATTAAGACCAACTTGCAGGGTCTGTCATTTACTATTCCCAAGAAACTTTCTCCTGAAGGAAGTCAAGATACAGGGCTGCATTGGCAGGTATTTTGCCCAGTTAAGCAAGTGAGCAGTGCTATGTTGCTGGGTGACATTTAGAGCAGAGGAAGACAGATCGTAGGAAGATGTTGCAAGCTTGTTTATGTTGGCAGGGGATGAGGTTGCGAAAAAAGCCCTAAGAGAAAGTAACAAACAAAGGGTGTGTCTTGAAAGGAGGCTGAGTTCAGAAACCTTTGCACAAAGTGTAGGCAACACGTGCAAGAGCCAGGTGATTCAGAGCTGCCGTTCCTACGCTCTTGTGACCTAAATCCCCCAACAAAAGGGACTAGTATGTGCAAATATGACAAGAGCCTCCTGGCCTCTGGACCTGGTATTCCAGGAAGAGCTCTTCCTCCTGGCTCTGTTGTACAGAATTACACACTTAGGTGCAGCGTGGTACATTTTTAGGATTGTTTTTCAAGCCTCAGGGACTGTGTAAGATCAGATTTGGGAGCAGTGGCCCAGTATTTTAATCTTTGTGTGGCTAGGTATCTTCTAATATAAAGCTGCTCTTTACATTGCCTCTTGTAAGTTGATCCTTGTATGAATGTTTTAGATTCTTTCCATTTGTTTTTTTGCCAAAATAGGAAACAGCTTTTGTTTGCTTAGGGGAGCAGAAGGTTAGTACTCGATGCTGAGTGTGATGCTTTAAGAAAGCTTCTCTCAGCTCCAGGCCTCTACAAGAGCGCAGCAGGCAGAATAAGCAGTACCTGTGGGTTACATGGAAAATGTACTTTGTAACTTCTTTTGGAGATCCAGGAGGTTCCTTGGTCCTTTGTTTCAACCCACAATATTAATTACTCTTCCTTCTGCTGAGGGAGCTCCTTCATAGCACAGTGCTGTGTCATTTCACAGAAAAAAATTCTGAGCCCATGTTATTTCCTGGGAGGAGTGCTCGTAAAATGATCATGAGTATTTTAATCCCTTTGGGGATCTCTTGAAAGGTCTGTCATAGCTTTCTACCATCATGGACAACCTTTCTCCATCTTGCATGGCCAAGAGGAGATGGCAAAATGATGCTGACTCAGCACTACAGAGAGGCGTTTTGTCATGAAGTACTGATGAGATGAGGTGACGCAGTGATGTCATGAGGGTGGAATCTGCATACCCTGCTGGAATAAACAGACAAACACCAAGCTGAGCTCCTCCATCATCTCCTGCATTCTTAGATCTTTTAACCATCTTGTCTGTGATTCAGCCTTTTGGGGAACCTCTTATTTGTCTTGTTTTTTTTCCCCACTACTGAATCATGTTCTCATTTGCACATTATTCCTTGCCTGAGTTTCCCCAATCAGTGTCTAGACAGCTATAACTGCTTTGCAAAGAAAACAGGTGGAAAAGCACATTTTTACTCCTGAGGATGTCAGAAGCTTTTCTGAAAGGCAGAAAGTACGCTCTATTCTTTAAACAACATGCAGACTGTCTAAAATCAGACCACAGCATGGGCAGAGATAGGAACACTGTGTGTAGGAAACACAATATTCAGGTAGGGCAGCCAGTGTAGCACTTGACTGTGTCTTAGTCTCTATAAATCAGCCAGATGTCTCGCAAGCAGAACAGCACAAATAAGGTCTCCAGAACGCACTCAAATACAGTGACAGAAGAAACTTTATGAATCAGCTTGGCATGTCTTGAGGTCAGCGAGGAGGGAGGCAGAAGGACATTAACGTGCGAAGAGTCATTTATTAAGTTGCTGCAGCCCTGAGAACGAAGAGGAGGAATTGTTGATTTTGGAGATCTTGTGCAACAACTGCTGGACAGGGGACTTCCCTTCTCTCCTTAAGTACGACCTCCGTTCATACTTTAGCTGTTCTGTTTTATATCTATATGTTGTAGCTCCCAAACCCTCAGAACTGAGTTCCTCTGCAATATTTTTACGTGACGCATTTATTTTAACAGCTTCCCTACATGGACTGTGTGCAGTTCTTTGGGGATAGGGCCATTTTTCAAAGTTAGTGCTGCAGAGACAATAAAAAAGAGTTAAAACAGATTAGAGTTTTGACTCTTACTATATATCAGGGAAATCTTACTGGAAACCTCAGACAGATGCACAGTAAAAAGGCTAAGCATGCTGCTTCTGTGATATATTTGCCTGAAATTGCTAGAAGACTCATATAACTTTTCCCTGTTTGCACTTCAGAAACAGATTGCTTCACTTCTTGATTCAAAGTTTGAGCAGTTCGTGCTTGAAAAACTGCAAACCAAGAGGCATTGGCTGATAATCATGTAATTGTGCTGGGGTTTTTTTCGTTGGTTTTGGTTTTTTGTGTGTGCGTATTTTGACAGCACATAAATCATTGTAGCTTTCCAGATAGTTATAAGACAAAATCTTGCAATATGGAGACTGAACATCAGCTGAGCCATAGTAACTATCACTGTCAGCTTAGCTAACAATAAAAGGTGGTTAAGCTAAATCGCACAGACCGCAAGTCTATGCATCGCGAAGTCACACTCTTGGTTTTTTTATTACGGGCTAAGAGTGAGCACATGGAGAGTTACCACAGCTCAGCTGATATGTGGTAAGTTGTTAAGCTTGTAAGTCTTGAGTCGCTATTTTCTGATTTAGATCTGACAGAGGAAATGGAAGACAATAATTAATGAGTGGAAGAGGTGATATGGCTTTACAATAGAGAGAGATGGCGAGATAACCATATGACATATTTCACTGGGTCTTTTACCAAACAGATGATAGACTCATTATAAAGGGTGCACAGAGCAAAGGGAACATTGACATTTAAACAGATTCTGCTCCAGAAAGCAGCCACAGAAATTGGCATGATGGGTTTCCGTAACTTTTGTGTTTCATTCTTGGGTGAAGGAACAGCTTTGTGTCTATTGGACCCATGAACTGTTGCAATGTGGGAGTTGCACTGATTTTGAGTCTGATGAGATTTTGGTCTTGAAGTATATTTCTGTTTCTTTCCTCCCCCTCTTTTTTTCCTTTTTTTTTTTTTTTTTCCCCTTTCTTGTTTAACCTTTTTTATTCCCATGAAGGCCAGGTAGCAGTAGCTTTTCCTCCATTGTTTTCTTTGTTTTCTTTTTTTTCTCATTTGTTCCCAGGGTAGGACTGCTTTTCCTGCTATATTGTTGCTGCTTCAGAGCTGCCTACACATAAGCTTATCTCAGCTTAGCTCAACCAGTGTGAACTTTTGCATTTGATGCTCTTTATCAGCGGTAGAATGTCTTATTCTCATCCATTTAAAAAAAAACTTTTCTAACCAACCAGAGCTGAAAAAACAGCTCTGTTGATACTTAAATAAGAAGGTCTGCCTTGTGCCCTGATAAAACTTCTTAAAGCTGCATGGTTTTACATCAGTGTCATTTGAGATGCACTTGATGTGTTGGAAATATCATGCCAAGCTTGCACAACCTATTGTCTTTGAATTATATCTTCAGCCTTTGCTTCCAGTGAGGCTGGAAAATAAGAATTTAAATGCTTGTAAGCTCAAAGAATACAGGTGCACTGGTGGAATCAAAGCAGTAACAATACTAGAGTAAGTACATGGGGTGAGAAAAAACCGCACCTGGCTCAGATTTGAGATCACTTGAAACATGATGCATTTTAAGCTAGCTCAAATCTCATATAAAAACCTGTAGCTAACACCCAAATAAAAAGCTGCAGCGAGGCCATTTTGCTCTTTCTGAAATGACGTTTCTCAGAATTAGGGTTCAAAGGAAATTGCAGCTTTCCGGTTTGATTTAGGAAAACATGAAATGTCAGATTTTTCTGTGGAACAGAGATTTCAGCATTCATTCAGCTCAGCCAGCAGGTGAGGAGAAGCTTAACAGTAGCACACGGAGTTAGTGACCACAGTAATAATCCCTTGAGCAAAGTGCACATGAGGCTGGAAAGCTCTGAAAGGGAAGTCAGAATGACCCTAACAGAAAACCTTTCCTAAAGGAAACCACATCTGTTCAAGCTGGCATGCAGGACTGTTCTCAGGAGGAGCAAGATGCAAAGTTCAAGGGAACTGCCTGCGAAGACACATCGTGACTGTGCTGGGGTTATATAATGAGCCTCGGCGTGAGGAAGCTCTTTGTTCTATTTACAAATCCGTGTATTACTGACAAGGAAACTTTGGTGGCTGCCTTCCAAAGACAACAGTGAAGAAAGAAAGAAAGGTGGGTTTTTCTTTGTCTTGCAGCTCCCATAAATCCCCTCCTATTCTGAAACGCGATTTTAAAAATAATTTTTCTCCCCTCATGTGTAACCTCATAATTACAAAGCAATCAAATGTGGGAGCAGTGACAAAGAGTGCATCAAGTATGTGTTTGAAAACGCCACAGGTGCTGGTTGCAACTTTGAAACACCAAGGTTATTGTATCTGAAGAATATTGTTTCAGACATCAAGCAGTCCAATGCCGGAGAACTTTCCTAGATTTTATGTGAGATTTAAGTCAGACTTGTTCTTCAAAGACAACCTTATAAACCAGCTTCTCTGATATAGAAACCCCCAAAGCCTAAGAAGGCTCAGGGTAAGATTGGAACACCAAGGCAGAGGATAGAGCAGAGGTTAAAAAAACATGAATAATGCAGATAAAGGAATACGGAATGATTAATCACTGTTCGCTATAGCATGAGAACACTGATTTTCATTAAAAAAAAAAAAAATTGCAATAATTTTTCTGTGCAGCAGCAGGCCTTTATTAAAGAGAGTTCACTAAGCCAGTATCTGGGACTCTGCCCCTACCAGTCAGACACTTTTCTCTATTCCTTGGTAAATACTTAGACTGAACAGTGTGGAGCTGTAATGTTGTCTGGGAATTAACTCTTGGTACCTGATACTAAATCCAGTCTGTATATTTACTGGTGAACAATGTGACTATAGACTAAAACTGAGCTGCAGTCCTTATGCTCTTCATGTTATTCATCAAAAAAAAATTATTCTGTGAGATCCACATCTTCAACTTTAGCTATTGACAAGTTCTCATTTAATTTCAGATTATTTTTAGGGAAAAGACATTCATTTGGTAAAAGCACATTACAAAGAACTACAAGGTAGGGATAGTCCTTCTGAGTCTTGTTCAAACTCAGACATCAGGAGTCCTTTATCTTGACTCTCTATCTAGGAAAATATTTACCCATTATAATGATCTAATCACAGGAAGGGGCCAGGGCCCTATTTTTCTCGTTTGCCTGCCTGTCTCATCACGGGGTGAGGCTTGATGCAGGGCGTGTGCCAGTCCCAGATCCTTGTGCAGAGCTTGCGTTTGGTGTTCAACACCAACAGTGTCAACTGGTGCAGTTCTCTGGGTGGCTGTGACAGAGTTCTGGTGCTTTCAAACGCTTCCTGGTGACATTCAGCTTACCCATCAGCACCCTGCTACCATACGTTCAGCGTGGTCACCTCATCCAGGCATCTCTGCAGCAGCGCTGATGTGGCTAAAGCAAGGCCGAGTATCTTGTTGTTGCTACCTGAAGATAAAGAATGAGTGAAAGGTTTTAACTGGAAGGTGCTGGAATCAGTCTGTTCAGGACAAAGGCAGAACAGGAGAGAGCCCAGATCAAGTCTTGAACATTCAAAGAGTTGAGCTGGCTGGTTCTGCTGTGTTCCCACAAGAGGCAAGCTGATCTCTCTGATGGTAATAAGATAGGGTGGGAATGGTTATATTCTTAGGTTGCTTGTTGCCTTAAACCGTCCTTCTCTGTAATGCTAAATAAAACAAATACTTCAAGTATATAGGTCATTATCCCTGGTCAGTTGCCCAAAGGGAGGGAACAGAGGGTGGCAAACAGCTGACACATGGGCGTAGCCAGCTTTTGATTTAATAGTGAAGAAAAGTGGCATTTTTCAGCCTACGCTCAGGAAAGGTGAGACGTTGAACGCGTGAGATGGGCCTCCAGAAATTCTGCAAATGCTGGAATTGTTTGGCTGAAACACAGGCAGGACAATGCAAATACTTACTGAACGCTTTATCTTTTTAACGCTGCAGTAGGTGTGCGCTTGAAAAGTACAGGTGACAACAAATGGCCAACTTTTCTGAAGTTTTGAAGCCATTTGACCCTTTCTAAAAGTTCAGTGCAGAATGGGTATTTGTAAGTGTATCGCTTCACGCTCACAAGCTCAGTCTGGAGTGCCAGCCCTTGCTCAGGCCATTACTGCACTCCTGCAGCTGCGGTGGCTGTGGGGGGTCTGTATCATCAAACAAGTCATTGAAGTAGATGTGTCCTGCAAGAGGGGAAAGGATACACATAGGTGGCTCTGACTTCTTATGCACTTACCAAGGCACCAGTGAGATCCTAAGTTTTCTTCAGGGCAGACATCTCGTAATAGCTGTGCACAAATTTAGTGTTCTTGGGTTATAATGCTGAAGGGAGGGGAAGATGCTGCTTCCAGTGCATGTTTACTCTCAAATTGTCCACCAGATTAGAGGCAAGCAGTTTGGAAGAGATCTATGAGCAATATGGTTTAGCTCTCTGTAGACATTCCTCTCCAGCCACAAGCAGCTCATGAGCAACTTGGACCCAGCTCCAGTTCCAGGGATCTGTCACCTCACTGGCAGCAGGGCTGGGCTGGCTCCTCAGTGATCCAAATTCTTGATGGTGTGAAGAAATGTGCATGTGGGAATGGATGAGCCCAGGGCTGCTTGGTGCTCTATGTTCCTCTGTGTCCCACAGAGGAATGGACCAGATAGAGCAGCTCTTGGCCAGAGATACTGTTGGTCAAGGTCAAACACATAGGTTATGATGGGTCTATAAAAATTCTTTATTCAGTCTATACTTCCATGCTATAAAGTATATGGAACTCTTAGGATAACCAATGGAGATAGCGAGTCCATTGCTTTATTATCCAGGTGTGTTCTCCCAGAGGCTGGGAAAGCCTGTTGTCTCTGTTTATAGATGGTGCACTGAGGCACAAATCTCCAGAGTCACTGGGGAGGATCATGTTGGATAAATGTTTCTCATTAGAAAATGTTTATTTGTCAGACACGATTCCTTTCATGTTGTATGTGTGGGAGTGTAACCATTTCAGTAAGATGCTCTAGGAAACGTTTTCTTGGAATCAGCATGGAATTTCTGGCCAAAACAGTCCTCCATCGTTGCACGGTTATTCCTGGGATCACTGGAGACTGCAGGTCAGGTTTTGGACCCGAGGCTGGCAGGACAGGGAATTAAAGCAGACAGAATGGTGCCCTGCTTCTCAGTTGGTCCTGGCCCTGTGGTTTGTTTTTCATTGCATGCTTTTTGTCCTTTATTTCAAGGGAGAAAAGTCCTCCAAAAATGTTGAGAAGTCCTGTTTTTGTCACAGTAGAGATGGGAAAGCTTCCAGACTCCCCAAGATACTGACAAATGGTAGAAGCTGTTTCCAGTTTAGCTCAATCTGCAACTTTCCCAAGGTCCCACATCTGCTCGGTTGCAGAGCAGGGGACTTAATGCCAGTTTCCTACAAAGAAAGAGATGGTACACAGACTACCTGATCACGTAGCTGAGAATGGACAAAGCTGGCAGCCAGGGACTGAAGAGCCAGTAGTCATGTCCTCTCCTTTTGAATTCCTTGTCCTCTGTTTACAAGCTGGTCTGTCAGATTGGTCACCTCCCTCAAATCTCATCCCTTATTTCATCTTAAATTCTTGCTTCTTTAAGGCTTTAAAATATTTAGGAGCTCTGCAGGAGTCAGCTAGGGATTTTGAAGCTCTCCATGGAAGAGACCTCTTGAGCCAGAAAATCCAAACCTTTGCTGTTACACAGGGCACTATCTTATGGCACAAGATTTGGGCCTACCTAGTCCTTCTGAAATGTCCACCTCAAGTTACTCATCTTTGGCATTAGCCAAACCACGCACCTTTTGACTTGTTAAACTCTTCCCTTCTATCCTGTAGTTCTTCCCTCCGATCTGCCCAAAGCTCAGGGAAAGGGAAATGTTGAGGGGAGAAGCAGAGAGTTCAAGTTTTGTTCAGATGAAAACCATCAAGAGAAAGAGTGTACTGCCTCTGAGCAGGGAGGCCAGAAGGTCACTGGCTTATTTCGAAGTCTTGTCAAGCTACTCTTCTCTGATCTGTTGTTCACCAAAACTCAGACTGATTTTCATCCAGAGTAGCTTTTTTTTTTTTTTTTTTTTTTTTTTTTTTTTTTGTGTGTTTTGTTTTTTTTTTTTTTTTTTTTTTTGGGGGTATTTTTTTTTTTTTTTTTTTTTTTTTTTTGTGTGTGTGTGTGTGAATTATTTATCTTATACTTTACTAGGGGGAATCTAATTTTATTTTCCTCTCCCTTCCTAATATTCTGAATCTCTCCTGATGTATCTGTACTACACCCATCTTCCCTGATTGAAGGAGTTACGTGCAACATTCACAGTTGGCATTTCTAGCTTGTAGAGATTATATTTGTGTGGCTGCACACAGTTTTACGTGCTGTAACTCTATTTACTTTAGAAGAAGAGCCCACAAGATTGATGAGTGAGGCAACATATTTAAAGTATACATCTTGCAAATGTGTTAATGACTATATAGGCTATAGGTCCCTGTGGAAATAAGAAGAGGCATTCTTTTAATAAACAATGGAGTGCATCCAGTTTTTCTTCCTACTTAAGTTATTTCCAGCACATTCACTAAAATGCTACCAGATTCAATAATATTTGTCTCTTTCTTGGCTTCTTACATACATAGCTTTCTTTGACAACCAGTCCAAGATTTTTTGGAGCCAAAGCAGGAATGATGATGTGTTTTTGTTGTTGTTGTTCTTCTAACCAGCTGTCTCTGCTCATCTTGCTGTCACTAGGAGAAGACATCTGCTTAGTACATTCAATATTTTTGCTTTGATTCTCAACAGGGAGGTCAGAGCCTATGCAAAAATGTCCCCCAAAATATTTATTACCATAAACATTTCTTTTAAGACTGGGGTGCTTCTTTGTTTATTCGGTGTAGAGTCTGTAAAGAATTTGACCAATTCCCTTTCTGTAAAACAAAGCACTCGTGATTTCAGTGCTAAAATCTGGACATGAGACATTCACCATTAGTGAGATACAAGATGGTGTAAAACACAGTCTAATGACTGATAAGATACTATAAACCTGCTTTTTTTTTCCCCCACAAAGCTGAGACCCAGAGTGAGGATTCTAAATGAAACTGTCAACTTCTTTACCAATTCTGTGTGCTTATTTCTGCAAAATTGATTAGTAAAATGGAGTAGTGCTAGTTATGGCTTGTCTGTGGCCACAGAGCTCCAGGCAGTTCTTTCTTCTAGACACTAGCAGTCCTCCTTCCTCATTATTCAATGACCCAGTCTAGCAAAACACTTCAGTCCTTAAATCCACCCCTGTTCAACAGAATGTTTAAACCTAGACCAAAATCTCTCTGGCCTCAAATTGGATTTAAGTAAGTCCTTAAAATTAAGTATGCTGCACTGGCACCTTGCTCAACTGCACTTCTCAGCACTGGGATTTCGCAGTTTCACAAAGCTTTGTCATTCTTTTCAAGTGTAGGATGGGCAGCTATGGCCCAGGTGGTGGATTGAGCAGAGCAGGGAGCAGAGGCTAAAATGGGTGCAGGGAGATTTATACTTCCCTGAACTACCCAAAATTCACCATGGCCAACAATGAAATGATATGGAATTAGGTAGGACTGATTGCCAGGTAAAACTGAGCATCTGGTGAGCTACTTGCAACTCAAAGATGTGTACAGAGATGCAGGGTTTGATGACGGTCACTATCTCTGATATACTCATGGAAAGTTGACGAGGTTGTTGGAAATTGTATTTCTCATCAGTGATAATTCTCTTGGGGTTCTAGCTCAGAGTATCACTGTCAGTGAACAGTGATTTAGTAATGCCTGCCCAGCACATGCCTCGCATTTCTGTCTGGATGCAAACATACCTGCAAAATGAGGAATGACAAAGCTTGGCCCACTGCTGTTCCTAGATTCCTTCCGCCAGGCAGCAGCACGTGTGTGTCTCTAAATCAGGAACGTGCACCCTGGTTGGAAATTAATTCAGACTTGCAGGTTGAGTCTTTTCTCTCCTGCCTGCCTAGTATCCATGCTGGTGTTTCCTCATTCCTTCCCCAGCGCCACAGGAATGCTATTGCTGTGAGCTCAGATTTTGCATGTGCTTCCAAGCATGCTCTTTGGAGACCGAAGGGTCAAGTGTGCTGCTGCAGCGTGTGTCTTAATGGAAATGGGTGTCCTCATGGCAAGGTGGGTGAAAAGTGTTGCTGTTTGGGGCAGAGGAGGCTCCAGTTGATCTAAGGCTAATTGCATCTGATCTTTGTCTGAAAATTAGGTGGCAACTCTCCCAAGAACACATGTTTAGTGTGTTTTCCAGCCTCTCTGGCTCTTACCTACGGAAGGATTAGTTCACCAGGTGGGCGACTTTCCTGTTGTTCTGGAATTGTTGCTAGGGAGGGAATACGTCAGAGCCCCATGACTTCATCTGATTAAGAGCTGAATTGCAGCCAAAATGACTTGAGTTAAGAGATAAGGAAAGTTTTTCTAACCGTGAAGCTGTGGAATGGATCCTCTAGATATCCTTACGAGCAGGGTAGGCGAACCTCTGTCAGGTATGGTTTAGGCAACGCTGTTCCTAACGTACAGCCTGAGGGACGAATTCCCATGGCTTCCCAAGGGCTCTTCCCATCCTGTTTTTTTTCTCAGTGATTTCTACATCTGAAATCTCACTGAAAAGCAGAGATCCAAATTCTAAAAAGCAAGACTTCACCTGCTGACTTCTGGAAACTTTGTACAGAACCGAGTTGCCTGCAGTCGCAGTGTGACATTCCTTGCACTAAACCTTGCACTATGAGTTTAAAAGGGCTCCTCCAGTCACAGGGAGGTGAACCAACTGGTCTAAAGTTGTACAACACAGGAAAAGTAGGAACAGAGGCCAGGTTTCCAGGCTTCTAGTCATGCACCTTAACCACTAAAAAACTTCATTTCCTTGAATTAATATTGGCCTAGGCTGACTCTTGTATTACGGCCTCCTGAGTGGCCTATGCAATGTCAGGCATTCCAGCCTTTTGCTGTTTAATTCATTTCGCTGCTATGGTGCAGGGTGCGGTAGATATTACCAAAGGAATGATTGCACGTTGCCAGTATTTCTGATTCTTTCCAGGCAAAGAGCAGATTTTTGCAGCCAGGCTCAACACCTTGGATTTTCTACTTTAATTTCCAAAGCGTATGATATCGGTCGTGATAGAAAACTGCAAAAAATAGAAAATTCATGCTGTGCTTGACAAGTCAGTGACCATTCTGGGCAGCACGTTACAAGAGTAATGGGCTGTGAATCAAACTGCTGCTGTGCTGCAGAGGATTAGTAACAGATCACCTACCTGCAAAATGGAGGTACTAGTAGTTACTATCTCACAGTTTGGAGGCTCAAAGCTTAAAACTTTTGGGATCATTCAAAGGAGGCTGCCACGGATGTGCAAAGTATTCTCTCTTCTGTTAACATGACTGGAAAATTGCATAAGCCTGATGGATAAAGAGGCAATAATTGTTGGACATGGGACAAGGGAAATATTTGACCATTGGTTTTCTCTGAAAAACTAAATGGAGAACACTTGTCTCTCATCTTGAGCCAACCAGTTTCTTTTAGTTTTTAGATGCTTCCCGGAGATACCAACTGACATAACAAAAGGGCTCTTGAAAATTTGCAAGAAAGATTGAACAGAGAAGAAAAAACGAAAACCAAACAGGCAACAATTCCCCTGTAAATCTGCTTCTCCAGAACATTATAAACCTGGGCTCTGTCAAGAGCCCCAGCACGCTGAGATTGACAGATGTGAATGCCAGGAAGTCCATTGTGATGACCACCCACCCCCTGCAGCAGAAAATACCCTCATGAGTTGTCTTTGGAGCATGAAGAAGACGGAAAACAATCTTTCAGCCTGGGGATCGAAGGGCTCACCTGCAAGAAGACAAGTGAACCGTAGGCTCTCCAGGAAGGGAACTGAACCCAGGTTTACAGAGCCTTGGGCAAAGGCTTTGGCTGCTTGGCTTGTGCTGGTGCTACGGTCTCATCCATCGGTGCTTTAGAATGCAGCCATGCCCGCATCTTTCACAACAGGCCATGTTCACAGAGTGCTGCCGGCACTCTAGGTACACCTACGGCACGCGGCCCGGGTGACTCATGCACTGTTCTGCTTTGGTTTTGGATCTCAGCAGGGTTTAAACATAGGGTAGGCATCTAGGACAAGGCCAGAGTATTTCTAGTCATAGTCATAATGCTTAGAAAACATCTGTGGCTGTGACTGACAGGCTCATGCAGATTTAGCTACAGTTCTTCTAAGACAGTATCTGGCCCCGGCAGCCCTCTCCATCCCTCGTGAAGAATTTAGCACCCCTGGTAGGGTGGGCCAGCGCAGGACACCAAACCAACCACCAACAGGGGATTTGTACCGAGGACTGAATTTGGGATATGCCATCCTTCCCTTGCTGCAGGGCCTGCTGGGGAAGGGGTGCCCCTTGGGGTAGTATCTCCTGGGGTCTCTAATCTGTCAGAGTGGTTGGGTCAAGCTGGGAGCACGTTTGCTTGTTTTAGACACTATGGCAGCCAGAGAAGGAGGAGGGAGGCTGGATCTCAACTCTGCGCTCCAGCTTCTGAAATCTTTTAGGCACTTAATGTCCTTTTTTGGGTCCTTACGTGCAAACTTTCCCTCCTGGGGCTGTGAAGTGGTGACTGTGGACATTAAAGCTGGTAATGGGATAAGATTGTAAACATCTTCTGAAAGTGCACAGCAGAGTCCTTTATTGTCAAAATGAAATACATTTAAAGTGCTTAAAAACTCATCCAGAAATGTCTTTCCAAATGAGTAAGGCTTGGCAACTCTCCCCTGCACAGCCTGAACTCAACGTAGCCCTTCTGTCTTCCCCTTCTCTTCAGGGCAAATGCAGGTATCCAACAGCTACTTAAAGGGTAATATTCCATTATAAAACCAATCACACTCAAAATTCGAATTATTCTAATTGCAGTCCTTATAAATAGCCACAAAACAAACAAACAGAAAGTGATCAGACAAGTTCTCCTTCCCCCTCTCCTTAGTATGCTCGACAGGTTTTATTTTCAGTCTCTGAGCAGGCAGCTCCTTTGTAACTCCGAGCACCTTTTACCTCCTCTCACCTTTTTATGCGACCGAGTTGGGGAAGAACAGAGAAAAAGTTGATTGGAACACCCCCCACCCCCCCCCTCCAAATCATAGGGGAGCCCTCTACAAAACTTGTCTTTGAAGAGTGCTGCAAACCACGGTGCACATTTCTGGGCCTAACCCCACGGGTTACAAGGCAGAAGGGTGATAATTGCAGGGTCGGGGTTGCCTCTAGCCCCGTCGCCGCCCCGCTCCCCTCCGAGGTACCAGTGACTGCCGCCCCCAGCCGCAGCCCCCT